>OZ012659.1:17859880-18459880 GCA_963942545.1 Oxycera nigricornis
AAAAAATCGGATCGCTTTTTGAATTGGACCTTTAATTTACGGTAGATACTTGAATACAACAAGCTCTGCTTATGTCCTGTTGGTTGGCATTTGGAGCAGTATCGAATCCGAGATGCCGTAGCAATTTCTTTCGTAGTTGCATGATTTTCTTGCTGCCGAGCTTGTTTTTGGTCAGGTTCGATGCAATCGAGAAAAAAACTTTCGTTTCTTTCTTCGTCGAAAATATACTTGGTGTTGCGCAACGAACTATACTTAAAATTGCAATTCGAAGTAAACACAAAAAAAACTTTTCAATTGATCGAAATAAGTATGAGGAGATTAAATTCAATTAATCATGATCGAATTGCAAGATTGTGTGATTTATTTATGCCTTAAAGCAGCTTATTGAAGCCTATGTAAGCTACTGGTGTTAAGGTATCTTTCGCGTGACACGCGTGGAAGGCATTCTTCTCCACTGGAGGTGGTAATGCCTCCAAAGTCCATTGTGCTGTCCAGTTGTTAAGCCGGAAAAAACTCTCGAAATGCAAAGCTAAAATTTTATTACCTTTATCTTATTCGAAAAAAACTATTAAGGTTGGCCTAGTCGTTTTTCTCATTTCGCAAGGAATTTATCCATATACGTAGCATTGTTTGACGAATCAAACCAATAATGAAGAGTTTCGTTGAAGATTTCTACATGCTTTGTAGATTCTTGGAAAATATCTAATGAATGCTGGCATGGTTTGTTTATACCGAATAACAGGATGCTTACAAAAAATTCAAAAAAATTGTGAGTTATAGTGATACCTCGAAGTTAAGCGTTAGGTGAGGCCGGCGTCAATCTGCGTACCTTAGTTGAGTTCGGACAAGTCGAAGGTAAAATTTACCATACAAGCCCATACAAAAGTTGTTCGATTGGGACCGAGTGCTAACTAAATCACTAGTAAAGACGGAAAATAAAACATTAATTTTTTATTATTATTTCTACTTTTTTCTGCAGATTAAGTTACAATAACTCGTTTAAATGAATCTCAGTTGCTTCAAAGTAGAAGGCTTCACGAAATTCAGCAAACTCCCCAATACATAGAATTTGTTAATAAAATACTGTTAATTTTTTATTCCTTGTTTCGTGGTGGGAACGTGTTCTTTGTTAGAAGCTATGTTGTTTTTCAAATTCGCAATCCTTTTTCAATTCAACCGAGCTTTTGCACCTAGTTTGGCACTGCCATGTGAGTTGAGAACGTAGAGCAGCAAAATTTGGTAATGAGAAAGACCATAACGGAACGCAGTAAAAAAAATTGCCATTAATTTTCCCATGAATGAGGAAAACCGTTTACATTAACGTTTACATTCCTCAAAGAATTGCTTCAAATGACAAAATTTCGACCCTACAAAAAATATTGAAAAGTTTCATCCAATAATCTTCCAATGGATCAACATATAATCGGTCCTATTCCGTTCTATAAAATAAAAAAAAAATACAAGTGGAAATATATCCAAATTTAAGTTCCGTTGGATTTTAACCAAATATTAAATTCATATTATGCGGAATCAAAAATAAACTATGCGACAGCCGTCAAGTGGGCGATTATTTCCATTTTACAATTTTTCATAATGTCATAATATACTTGAATTTACTCACCACATTTTTTATATAATTTACGAAATAATCGACAACATGAAAAAAAGACTAAGCAACTTTTTTTAATGCCTGATGTAAAACTAACCTTCTCATTTAAGCAGATTCAAAAAACCAACCCTGTTGGACCCACATATCACATACAGTAATAGCAGAATTCATTATTTGATGTCTCATTTGTAAAGATTTTTTTCTTTACTACAGAGAGAATCCGTTTTTCGTATGAAACCGTCGTCATCGGGGATTGAACTTAAAGTTCATATGCTGAAAATGAATACCAACCGGTCTGGACTATTCAGCCGTTGATGCGGTTGATAAACGAAAGGGTGAATGATGATATAACATTAAATTGTCTTTCAGTTGATAGTTTAAAATTTATCAAATGACACCAACTGAGACAAGTTCTTTGAAATCTTTGTGATCTAGATATCCTATTCAAGTCCTGATGTGGTCCTAATGAGGAAATTCTTATAAACTTTGATATTCCAAAGGTCTGGATGTACTGCTCTGTTGTTGACATGGTCCTTACCAGGAAAGCCTGATCTACTTTCATACTTAAATGGTATGCATATCTTGCTCTTACCCTAAAGTGTTCTTATTGGTCAAGTTTGATATAATTGAATGGTTCAACGATCTAGATATCTTGGTCTGGTCCTGGCGTGGTCTGAATCAACAAAGCCTAATAAACTTCTTATAGTCTGGATCTAATTCGTTTCCGAGAAGGAACACCTTTGAACGCATGTCTGACCTGTTATTCACTTTGATTTTTCTTGTGATTAATAGTAGTCAGGATGCTCCATTAGCCATTTAGAAAGCAACTCAGTGCCATAGGCAGACTTCCAATTCCAATACACTTGAGGTCGTGAAGAAATACTGTCCTCAAAATTTAAGTTTTTGGTGATGGAAATTTTTCAGCTGCATGACAACACATTCAACTGTAACAGAGTTCCTTTTTTCGCCAGACGTTATAACATGAAAGCGTTTGGACGCTTCTCGTGGTTCAGGTAGGCCTTGTGTTTCATTTGCCTGAATTCCGTTTTCATCCATGTTATGTATGTTATTGGGCTCACCATAAAGGACTTTCTCTTACAAAACATCATCCTACATGTAAATATCGCACTAGGACTTTTTCTCTTAAACTCTTATTGACTTGGCTAAAGAAAGGATCGAAGGTTGGGCTCTGGATTTCTAATCATAAATGAAGTCTTTGTTGATGACGTGATTCATTGCTAGTTTGTCAGGAATGGATATGCTATCTTATCAGATGCAACAATCTTTGTCGAAAGATAATGAGTTTTCTCCGATAACTCTATTTAAATAAATTTGAAAAGGAAATTTTATTATTTTAGCTGGCTTTATTTAAGTGAATCTGTTAGCTATTCCTTGAAATTGTGAAATTTATTATTATATATTATTTATCTCATGATAACGCATCACTTCCTTGAATTTGAATATATTTTGTCACGCTGCAAACTTTCTAGTGTTTGTTTCAATTTTTCTTGGCTTCACTGCATTCTTTTTACGTTTCCTTTATCTGCGCAAAACCTTTATCATTGATCATGCCATTGAACTTTAATTATTAATCGGCATTATCATCAAACCAAAACAAAATGTCTGTGCGGTGACTGAGGGTGATACATCTCTCATCTTCCAATTAATCGTATGTACGCGATCGCTCTTTAATCCAGACTGTCTACATAAGTCAATGTTGCTACCGCCCATCCAAGCTAAGATATATGCCACATCCTTAAAAGTATCTGAAATGTTTACGTATTTCTCACTGTTTTTTAAACATTTGAACATTTTCTGTTCCTCTTTAAATAGTTTATTTGTACTGTCTCCTTCAGTAATGCTCTCAAATATGTTGTTCCTATTATCAGTTTCTCCTCACTGAGCTGAAATCATTACTGCATTGATTTATTCATTTCATTTTATATCTGATTGTCTCATGTTCTTCTTTTCGCCGTCAAAATGGCGAAGAGTCTTCTTGGATTAAGGGGTTACATAGGTCGTGTATTTTCAAAAAATCGATGAAATTTTTTTTATTTCATATGAAAGTATAGTACTTCAAAAGTATTCAAACCAAATTTCAAGTAAATTCGAGCAAGATTACCGGAGTTATAGAGATTTGAATACCGCGTGGTTGGTACGTGCGCTCTGCCTGACCTAGCGTATTATACGTAAAATCAGCTCCTTTGTTTTTCTTTAAACATCATAGCGTCAAAAGGATGCTCTGAATATCGCGAATGAGGCGAACGAATTACTGTATGGACCTGGAATCGACGACTCGATGGAAGTCGCTAAAAAATAACTTCAATTCATTAAATCGCGGTAAAAAAAACTTTAAACACGTTTTTCTCGAAACTTTGGTTTTCCGTGCGGTAGACACGATTTCTCGAGAACGAATCGACCGATTTTCCTGAAATTTTGCAGAGTTTCTCTTTATAGTATTGACTCATGCTTGCACGAAGGGATTTTCATTTGGTCGACTTGTTTTCGTTTCATACGAAAAAAAAATATTTTAAAAACGATGAGAATCGAAAAAAGGCTAAAAAATATGAAAATTGATTTAAATCCATTTCAAAATTTTAAATTTCATTTTTTTAAAAATTCCTTCGTTTAAACATGAGCCAAGGGCATAAACTATATGAAATTTTTTGAATTTTTGATTGGAGATGAACCTGCACGGAAATATTCTGCCTACCGCAAAAAAAAAGTTGAACGAGGAAAACTGCAGCAAAATTGACAATTTCCAATGTTTTTAGCTGATTTTTTTTACAATTTCTTGAAATGCTAAACTTTTATGTGTGTAAATTTTAAATAAATTAGATTTTTGGTTTTTGAAATACAATTTTTTGAAAAAGTTTTTTTTTTCCTTCAAGACCTATGTAGCTTCTTAATGCTTTTAATTCAGACTCTGCTTCCTACGCTGCAATGCTTAAATACTGGAAAATCTCCGCGGGCCTGTAAAGATCTACATATATTTGGGGCGCTTTTGGTCATGTTGAAACGGATTGTAAGAATCTTACTCCGGCTTTGGGGAGACATCGCCTCCTTCAGCTTGGTTCTTTCTTTGATTCAATTAATTAACTGATTACTTTTGTTGAGTTGCATCTTATCGTCAATAGTGTTGAATTGGGTGCCATTCTTCTGTTAAATATCTTATAAACAAATTAAGTGATTGTTCAGACTTCGCGTTTGCTACTGCCTTAATTGTTCATTCCAATTTGTATTATCTTTTAATCGCATTGTAAATTCGAATCTGTTTAACTTTTTGCCGTGCAAGACAAATTACTCGCGAGCAATTTTTTCCACCACAGTCCATCCACGCTTTGTAATGGCTCCGTTGTAACGAACCCATTTGGCTATTCATTGTCAATTACTCGAAATATTTATAAATCGACAAATTGGTTTACACATTCAGGGTTAATTGAGTTCAACACGATGAAATTGATATTTGATAGTGATTTTTCACTCTTTTCGTTTGGCTGGCTGGCCGACAGGCCAGCAAGTTCTTCGGTGGACCACTTCACTGATCGCATCGAACCGTGGCGGCTCAACAGCGCAGCGGGTTAATTGTCATTGGCGGGTGATTGGGCGATTGTTGCTGTTGTTAATTGTAAAATATTGACTTATTGGCGATGGGCACTCAACAACACACACTCACCCGCATTATATTGAAATTAGTGATAGATCGCGCCAAGGAGGATGCGGTCGCCAAGAATACAGAAGAATTATGAAATCGCTTTGGTCGCGCGTTAGGTAATTAGAAAGTACCGCGCGAAGACGTGGTTCGCAGAATGGTAACCGCGTACACTTTTCGATGCTCGGCGATGACCTGTAACCTTAATTTTGGCTGATTTCGATTATTGTTAATGCGTCCATCATCGAGATGATACGGTTAGGACCAGTCTTGGCCGCCGGGCCCATGAGTCTGCAGTTTTTCCGCGACTATTATTCAATTCTCACTTTCTATGGCGGCGCTTGATGGCTGATGATATTCAGGGGTCTCGATTAGTGCTATTAAAATAAGCGCGATTTATTGTTTTATAATATTAGAGATTCGATTGGAACGGACAAGGGGAATACAACACAACACAACACGTCGCGGCATATATGAATTGATGAACAATTAGAGAATCAGGCGAAGTTATGGTTTCAGTTGAGCATGTGAATGAATGCGAACTAAGTTGCATTGATGCAACATCTTGCATCTTCTTAAGATTCCATCGATCTTTGATATTCAAAAAGATATTTTCTAAATTTATGATATGCATGCACAAAAAATTAAATGAATATCTTGATTATGGAGACTCAGGGACAATATAGTTTAAAGTGGCGTTGATCATGCAAAAATTGCTAATTTTTGTTTTGTTTTGTATTTGTCTGGAAATGTTGTTCCGGAAAACATTCACAATGCACCGAATGCTGAAATTTTCGCCTTTCACATCCGTGATATGAAACAGCGAAGACTTTTTTTAAAATGCTTGTCTTTTTGATCGAGATAACCAGTTGCATTGGTTTTCCAAAGATTAAATTCGTTCCTTAACCCAATCTTTGCTCTTTTGCTTAAGGGGCAACACTACTCTAGAGACCCCCTTTTTTCATGATTTTTCGTAAGTAAATATATTAAAAAACACCAAACCCGCTTATTTTAGTATATTGCGTAACTCAAAAAGTACAACAATTTTTTTTCCAAAATGGCGGCCACAAGACCCCGTATTCGGCTGTTGTGTGATCCAGCTTTAAAAAGTTACCGGTAACTTTTCCCTCGAACGGTCACTCCTAGAACAAAAAACTAAACTTTTTCTTGAAGTGCATACTAATAGCTGGTGAAGTGCGTAGGAGATTTTTTTAAATCTAATTTTTAACAAAATGGCGCTGTTTTGAAGAAGTAAAACGATGTTTGACAAAAAATTTAGCCGTAAATTGTTATTAAAATTAAAAATAAACAATTAATCAAAAAATACCTACGTACTTCACTAGATTTTTGTATTTCAAAGTTACTGTCAAAATTTCAAATGGATCCATACACACGTTCCAAAATAATCTTACCGGTAAGCTTTAAAAAAATGATTTTGAGAAAAACGCGTTTAAAGTTTTTGTAGCTGTTAAGTAGTCAAAAACATAAGTGTTTTATGAGCGGCTGCTATTGGCCTTCTTTGAAACTATAAATACTTCACGTGATGTAGGTAACAAGACTACTTATTATCCCGAGAGGTATAAGGGAGCAGTTGCACCCAGCGGCGCGTGATTCACCGACAGCGTGCGCGAGGCTTTGGGACACGGTGCAGCAAAGTTACTAAGTTAGTCCTTTAGAAATTTTTCCACGCTATAAAACTACCGACACCACATTTTTATGACCCTAAAGTACAATTTAAGCCAATTTAAAAAAAATTGATTTTTTGAAAATCCCTTAAACCGCGAAATCTTTTCCTTCCGGTTTTTGACCCCTTGTATTTGGTGAATGGTTGCTCTGCTCTAGAAAAGGTGATTATCACTTTTTAAGTGAAAAATGAAGTGAAAATGATAAATGAGACAGGATACGTTGATCAGCTTATTTATTGTGCCTAAACACATTGAGCTGTGAAGAATTAGTCCAGTGAATGGTGTCCTTTTGTTTTAAGGTGAAAGTCTGCTCTATAGGCTAATACAATGTAACTTCAAACACCCTTCAATACTTCAATGGGGCGACTATTCTACCGTGAGTGCATTCTCAACAGTACCCACAGGAGGGAACCAAGGCACTTCCAGCACCTTTGCTGATCTATTGGTCGAAAAAAACGGTTGATTGTAAGCAACTCCACAGCAAGCTTCTAGGATTTCAGATGAAGTCACCATACCAGAAGTATGACAACTTAATGATGGAATCATGAGAGCTCTACCTGCAACAATAACCACCATATTTCACCCTGTGAATGAGTTCCCACCGTAGCCAGAGGGGAGCTTACCTTCGCTGGGGCCCGGCACCCCAAGGTATCAGGTTATATCCCTGGTCAAGTTGGCCTGGCCTTGAGCCCCTCTCAAGATCATTCCAACTGTGTCCGACTGCAAACACTGGACCGATAATCAGCCGCAGGTACGTGGGGCCAACACTTGCGCCGTTGCAAATATTTCATGTATTTTTGCAGACATAAAGTTTCACTCATCATAGATTCAATTAGCAATCAAAGATGAGTGGTGCATTAAAATTAATGACTGAATATGACTGTAGCAGATGAAGCTTCATTAAGTTTTGAATAACGAATTGCGATGGGTATTCAATTATGATATTCAATCTATCTATCTGTTTTGTTTTGTATCTGGTAACGAGTGCATCTACATTAATAATGTTTGTTACAGTCTTTTCTCTTCAACCGATTTTACATATGCTTTGCCTTATTAAGCTTGGACTTATACTGAAAATTACCCTCGGAAGCTGTATGATTTTTTCAATTTTTTCAAAATCTAATTCACTTCAAAATAGCACCATGCAACCTTTTATTTTGCTTAAGCAGAGATGAAAGATAAACATTTTGATACATATGTTGACTGTTAAGCAACATAAAAATGTCGACAAACATATATTTTAACCAGACAATAAAGCTTCGCAGCCTTCAACCTCCACAAAGTCCATTTAGTTTTGGAAGCCATACATCGGCCGTTGCACAATGTATAACAGATTTTATGGGAATTTATTTATTGCAACAATGTAACAAAATCTCCCAATTCAAAAAATAATTTAGTTGATTCATATCCTGGCTTTATAAAGTTGAATTTTGGAAACTAGACTATCAAACTCACGCTTGACCATGAATGTTGGTTTGACAATAAGTCCCCGATGAATTCAACATTAAGAAATTCGAATTCATTACGAATTTTCGAAGACGCTGCTTTTGGAAACTTTATATTGCATTTATCATACCATCTTTTTCGTTTTTATGTTTGTGACCTAGGGACATATTTGATGATACATAGATAGCTGAGATTTCATTCTGGCGATAGTTTTCAAAAACAGAAACACATGGAATGTTGCAATAAACAATTTTACGACTATGAATTGTGGCAGGAAAAGTGGGTTGATTGCATTAACTTTTCGATGATTACTATGTTTTGCTGTATGCAACCATATTTAACGCAATCGAAACATCAGTTGAAAAATTGGTGTTATAAGTGAAATATATCATTGGGATGAACAATATTTTTATAATTGAACAATCAATGATTTTTCAATCGTCAAATAAATCTGTACAATTTAAATAAATTCATTTTGCTATGCACTCTTGTTCAAATAATGCACGTAATCACACACAGCAATCACTCACAAAGAGGGGCGTGGGAACGTAGAAAACATGGAGTAGCACTTTTTTTTGCACCAAAACTGTTTTGGGAATGAATCTCAAAACGTGAAGTTAGTATACGTTTACGTGATATCGACAGAAAAAAGTAAATTCACCACAGGCGTAGGCGTAACAAAAGATTTTAAAAAGGAAACAAAATTTAAACCAATTATTCATTAGGTCTTGACTGATCTTGGTCCTTTTAACACCAAATCTTATCGCTATGGCCGCGAACACAGCTGCTTTTCCTGCTTATTCTTTTCATAAATTATTACATTGCCTAAACAGTGTGTGGACCTCAGCCTCAACTACCCAACTGATCCTTGAAAGTGTTTGATATTTTATAATAAAAATCACTCCTACAGGTTTTGGACGACGTGTTCAGTGAATCGGTTGTATTCTTTGTAATTTTCCCAAAAAAATTCTGCAAAGATATTGGAGCCTTTCAATTTCCACGGTGGTCTTGTTATCTTAGTTGGCCATACACAAAATAATAGATACACAGAAAAAATTATAATCCTGCTGATTAAGTCGGTTCAATTCTTTTGCTATTTTTCCACTTACCTAATGCCGTAGCTGTCCTCACAAAAGAAAACGAGCGGTCTCAATCACCCCTCTATTGGTCAGATGTAAACTAATGTTTTTTCTCCCATTAACATTGTTTAAACTTTGAATTTTGTCCATAAGTAACTTTGCCGCGATCCATCCTATCTTCCTATGGTAAATATTTTGATTTTAACAAATTGTTTAGCACACAATTTGGAATTAGTATTAGGTTTGTTTGTATAGGCTTTGCGGCTCAAAAGCAACTTATTCTGGATGGTTCGTATTCGTCAACATCTACATATGCCGTAATTTTCAAATAGTGACAGGATTTTTTGTGTACGTTATTCATGATTTGGCATAGATTCTGGGTTGCTGATCATCCTCGTTTGGAGAAAAGCTTCTTGGGTGACAAGAACATGTGCCTCAATTGCTTCGCTGCTAAGAACCATCCAGACTTCGAGGTAAAGCAGTTGCTGTAGTGTTTTAATTAATGCTGGCCAATTTCCCGAACTATCAACTATTCCAATAGACTTTTGCCTGAATTTCGGGTTCCAGCATATCAATTTTTCACTGTTTGTTGTGCGTTTCACTTGCCAAATAACTGAAAAAAATTGGTTCTCATGGTCCTGTTGCTTTCGGTGTTTGTGCAAGTGCCATTTAATAAAATATAATGATGTTTAATAATAACAATATTCAATTTCCTTTTAATCTTTCTTACTGTGTTGTATTTATAAATAATATTATTTACAATTTTAAACGTTTTATCTATTCCATGACTCTCAGTGGTTTGAGTATTGTCGAAGTTTGCTTTGCGTGGTGGTTGATATTCTTCTCGAAGTGATGTAGGCTAGTTTTTACTTAAGATCTCAAAAAAATCAAAATAACTGAACCAATACAATACAATTCAATAAACTATGTCTATTCATGTGTTCGTGAAAGAAAGAGATATATTGGGTTGGGGAAAAAGAAATGTTGTATTTGTGATCGAAATTTGACGCTTTATTTAACATACTTAGAATTATCCGATTTAAGTCAAATAAGCACCGTTTTGTTCGCAAACTTGTCGTCATTTAGAAGGTGACTCCAATTACCCCTTCTTATAAAACCCCCTTCGTTATTTGCAAAAAACTCAGACAGCCAGTCTTCGCAAGCCTCTTTTGAGGCCAACTTAGTATCACCAAGAGCGTTTTGCATGGACCGCAAGAGATGGTAATCACTTGGTGCCAGGCCCGGGCTATACGGTGGGTGCGATAGGACATCCCATCCGAGCTCCCGTAGCTTCTGGCGGGTCATCAAAGATGTGTGAGGCCGAGCGTTGTCCTGGTGTAACAGAACACCATTCCTATTGACCAATTGTGGCCGCTTCTGGTCAATCGCCTGCTTCAAACGGTCGAGTTGCTCATAGTAAAGGACCGAATTGAGGGTCTGGCTATAGTTGAGCAGCTCATAGTGGATGATTCCCTTCCAATCCCACCAAACATACAGCAAAACCTTCCTGGCCGTCAATCCGGGCTTGGCGATGGTTTGGGCCGGCTCGCCGCGCTTCGACCACGATCTTGTTCGCTTGACGTTTTTGTACGTAATCCACTTTTCATCACCAGTTACCATCCGCTTCTAAAATGGGTCGAGTTCGTTCCGTTTCAGCAGTGCATTGCAGGCGTTGATTCGGTCCAAGAGATTTTTTTCCGTCAACTCGTGTGGCACCCAAACATCCATCTTTTTTGGAATCCAATCTTCTGCAAATGGTTCCAAACGGTTTTATGGTCTATACCCAGTTCCTGGCCAATCGAGCGAATGCTCACATGCCGGTCTACTTGAATGATTTCGACGATTTTATCGGTTTCTACGACGATTGGCCTACCAGTACATGGTGTATCTTCGACATCAACTACACCAGTGCGAATATTTACAGAATCGGGCCTATAAACTTCACAAATTTTTTCGGCCGCCTTCGTTGCATTTTCACCTCTCAGGTAGTAAAAACGTAAAATATGACGAATTTCTTGCTTGGTGGACTCCATATTAGACGCACACTATAACTTGAGACTGAAACGTACGATCACAACACTGTCAAAAAAACACTTGTAGCACAGATTGTCGTCTTCAAATCGCCGTATATTATGACCCGATGCGATAAGTACAACACAAGATTGTAGCCGCAGCGACAACTACAACAATGCTTCCCGCTAGATGACGTTGCCAACGCCAAAAATTAATCTTAAGTAAATCAATTGTATCTTAAACTATGTACATATGTATACCCACACCGTTGTAAGCCGCCGTGCAAACCGGTCGCACAATAAACGCGTCTAAAAATCTAAAAATAACTTTTGAATTGAGAGTGAGCACCACAATTGGTGACCCCGAGTGCGGAATATATTCGAAAATTGTGTTTCACCTACGATGGCTACGCAATTAGACAAAACGGTTGTCGAAAAAAGTGAAAGTGACGAGGAAAATAGACTGGAAACGTCCCAGAATCCTTTCGCGAGTGCCACTACCAAACGCGAGTATTTTCTCGAAGGAATACAAAATGTGAAATTGCCGCCATTTTGGACGCGTCGACCGACACTTTGGTTCAAACAAATTGAGGCCCAATTTAAAGTGAATCGGGTGACTTCGGACGAAGCGAAATTTAATATCGTGATCGCGTCACTAGAGTCACATATTTTAGACTCCGTCGCGGATATCGTAGAGAGCCCTTCGGAGGACAATCATCGCTACGAGGAATTAAAACATCATTTGATTTCTCGGTTTGCCGATTCGAAGGAAAGCAAACTATCGCGCGTGTTGACGGACATGGAATTAGGCGACAAAAAGCCGTCGCAGCTTTACAGAGAGATGAAATCTCTAGCTGGCGACCAGTTAACGCAAGACGCACTGCGGACGCTTTGGCTTAAATGGCTTCCATCAAAAGCCCGCGCCATTCTCACAGTCTCCTCGGAAGTCGACATAATAATTTTAGCTGAGATGGCCGACAAAATAATGGCGGAGTTTAATACATGGCCTCAAATATCAACGGTGGAGAAACACGAAACAAGCAAACCAAACCCGCTTGAGGATCGCATTAGTCGCCTCGAAAAATGCATCGAAAACCTTAGCCTCCAATTAACGCGAAATATCAGATCTCGATCAAGATCACGATCGAGAAAAGAAAATAAGAAGCAGCTGTATTGCTTTTACCACGAACGATATGGAGACAAGGCGCAAAAGTGTCGCGAGCCATGTTCCTTCAATACTGTTTCGGGAAACTCAAAAAGTCGTCCTCAATAGGTGCGGTGAATGACGACGGGACTAACATGCACCGCTTACTAGTTCGTGATAAAGTTTCGGGCGTACTTTTCCTAGTGGATACGGGCGCGGACATTTCGGTGATACCCCCAGAACGTAACGAAAAATCTAAAGTGCCCTCAGACTATCAACTCTACGCCGCGAACGGTTCCCCCATTAATAGTTATGGTACAAAACTAAAGACATTAAACTTTGGTCTACGCCGACCATTTCAGTGGATTTTCAGAATCGCGGACGTATCTCGACCGATACTTGGTGCCGATTTTCTTCGCGAATTTAATTTGCTCGTGGATATTAGAAATAAACGTTTAGTGGACGGTAATACGCAATTATTTGTTTCCGCCTTCACTACCAAATCAAATGTGTCGACTATTACTACAATAGCGAACAATGATATACAACATTTATTAGCGGAATATCCACGCCTTACTGCAACTGGAAATTACGGGAAATCTGCGATACATCCGATACGTCACCACATCGTCACAAGCGGACCACCCGTCTCAGAAAAACCTCGACGACTTCCACCTGAAAAATATGCAGCGGCAAAAAAGGAATTCGAATACATGGTTTCGAAAGGTATATGTAGGCCCTCCAAAAGCGCTTGGGCAAGTCCTCTTCATATTGTACCTAAAAAGTCTGGTGAATGGAGAGCATGCGGTGATTACCGACGCCTTAACGCCGTAACATGCCCAGATCGATATCCGATTACGAATATCCAAGACTTCGCAACGCAGCTATATGGAAAAACCATTTTTAGTCGACTGGACATTACAAGGGCGTACCACCATATACCTGTCGCACCGGAAGATATCGAAAAAACGGCCGTAATAACTCCTTTTGGATTATTTGAATTTCTTGTAATGCCTTTTGGATTACGAAATGCAGCCCAAAGTTTCCAGCGATTCCTCGACAGTGTACTACGAGGACTAAACTTTGTGTTCGCATACCTCGATGACATATTGATCGCATCTTCGAACGCCGAGGAACACAAGGAAAACACACGTCAAGTTTTCGAGAGGCTTAACAACTATGGACTAAGCATCAATCCATCGAAATGCGTATTTGATGTTTCCAAAATCGAATTTCTTGGCTTCTGGATTTCAAGTGAAGGAACACGACCCCTTCCTCACAGGATTGAGGCAATAAAAAACATAGAAAAGCCCAAAATGGTCAATCAATTAAGGAAATATTTGGGTATGCTTAACTTTTATCGACGTTTCTTAAATAAAGCTGCTCATATTCTCGCACCACTTAACGAATACTTGAAAGGTAGTTTAAAAAACGATAAACGCCTGATAATTTGGACCGAAGAAGCTGAGATTGCATTTGAAAAAAGCAAACAACTTCTCGAAAACGCTACACTTCTCGCGCATCCCAAACAAAACGCAGCATTAGCTTTAACGACCGACGCTTCAAATACAGCAATTGCAGCCGTTTTGGAACAAGTTGAAGATGGAATTTACCAACCACTAGGATTTTTTTCGCGCAAGCTAACGACGACGCAAACGAAATACAGCGCATACGATAGAGAATTGTTAGCTATCTACGAAAGCGTGAAATATTTTCGTTATATGTTGGAAGGCCGCCATTTTCACGTTCGAACGGATCAAAAACCGCTTATTTTTGCATTTCGTCACAGATCTGACCGAGCATCACCACGTCAGGCACGACAACTGGAATTTATAGCTCAGTTTACTACCGACATAATTCATGTATCCGGCGATGAAAACGTGGTAGCAGACACTCTCACCAGACTAGATGCAATATCCAAGGACCCGATGGTCGACCTCTTAGACCCAGCAACAATAGCGAATGAACAGGAGAAGGATGCCGAATTGCATAAGCTGTTATCATCAAACACATCGTTAGCGCTGCAAAAACTCAACGTTGCTAATACCAAGCAGATGTATTGCGACACATCTACAGGAGTAATACGACCCTACATACCATCATCATTACGTCGACAAATATTCAACGCAGTCCACGGATTATCTCACCCGAGTGGTCGAACTACCAGCAAACTTCTTAGGCAGAAATATATTTGGCCATACATGGCAAAAGATATTACACAGTGGGCCAAATCTTGCCTGCAATGCCAGCGCGCCAAGGTTCAGAGACATGCAATCAATCCTTTTTTGCAGTTTCCGGCACCCGACAATAGATTCGATCACATACATGTGGATATTGTAGGACCGTTGCCACCATCACAAGGTCAACGCTACATAGTGACGATCATTGATCGATTCTCAAGATGGCCTGAAGCCATTCCAATCTCCGATGCATCAACCGATGCAGTTATATGTGCGGTGTACGGAAACTGGATTTGCCGTTTTGGAGCACCGAAAAACATTACGACTGACCGAGGATCACAATTCGAGTCGATTTTGTTCCGAGCGCTCAGTCAGTTAATCGGCGCATCTCGCATTCGGACAACAGCATACCATCCATCATCAAATGGTATGATAGAACGATGGCACCGATCACTTAAAGCATCGCTCATGTGCCATGAATCGTCTAGGTGGACTGAAACCCTACCGACAGTTCTTCTTGGATTGCGAGTGGCGCTGAAAGAAGACATTAATGCATCAGCTGCAGAAATGTTGTATGGAACAACATTACGTTTACCCGGAGAGTTTTTCCTCGACGAGGAAATGAACAGCGACCCGCAAATGTTCGTGGAAAAATTTCGCCGCGACATGCAGCAGTTGCGAGCTGTTCCAGCAGCACATCACAGGCAAGATCGTGCATTTGTGTACAAGGATCTGTACAATTGCACTCACGTGTTCCTGCGTCTGGACGCCGTGAAACGCCCACTCACACCACCATACAGCGGGCCACACAAAGTCTTGGAACGGATCTCCCAACACGTCTTCAAAATACAAATAGCGGACAAAGAAACAACAGTTTCAACGGAGCGTTTAAAACCTGCGTTTGTGGAAAATTACATCGAAGAACCAGGAACATCAAAACCGACCCGAACGTATAGTCGAAAGCCGAAAAATGTCACTTTCAACATCTAGCATGGTGTACGCTAAGGAGCGCGGGAGTACTGGCAGAATGCTTGCAATAGGGACAAGGTAGGGCTTGGCGGGGAAAGTGCACTTGTCGCAAATGGTCGTGTAGACTTGCTTTGTGGGGAAATACTTGGAAGCACTGGATGCACTCCGAGGGAGCGCGGTCGTGCACCCTTGCTTGGTGCTTGGTGAGGTTGTTAACGGAAGTGTTGCACTGCGTGCAAAATGGCATGGTTAAACGCTAAATAATTCACTACGACTACCTGAACTATGTGGATTTCGAATACAGACGGATCAAACGATCTTCACTAAAGAGTTAGTTGTGGGGGGCGCGTTTTGTCGCTTAAAATCTTAAAGTCTTTATAAACCTGCAAATTTTCAATACTCAACACTTTCCGGATAGTCTCTGCAATTCCTCAGCCTTCGTTATAAACTCCTTTTCTCGCTTGGGGCTTTCCAAAAAGTGTAGTTCACAAATCGAAACAATTTCAACCAACTTTACAATTTCCAACGAATTGTGGACTTTGACGTAACAAAAAGTAACGGTCAATAAGAATATCCCACAATAGGGAAATAGCGACGAGGGAAATGTGCTTGCGCAGCCTAGCTTCCAACCCGGGCTTTTCGAGCTGCACAAAATGGCGGCTGGTGCCTTTAGATCAGCCGATCCGTGCCTTTAGCACTGAAAATCCACGAAAATCAGTGCTAAAGGCACGCTTCGGGTGAAATGGCTGGTATGGTCACTCTTTCTATGGTCATTTGTTACGAGGGAATCGAACCAGGGAGAACATGTGTTCTAATAGTATTCGAACATATTAACATGATTGACTACCAATTGCATCTTGAGATGATTGTTTCAGTGTCATCGATTCCATCTTCAGGTATCTTCATCAAAAGTAGTTACAATCATTTGCGGCCGGGAATACAAATCCGGAATCACATTGCACTGAGCTGCGAAGATGATGCATGCCGAAGATGATTCACAGCTTTCTCTTGCAAAAGTATTAACTACATTGGTGTGCACCTTTTCGGTGTCTTCGGCAGCCAAATTTATTTATTGGCAATGAGTTAATGGTAATATCGTGAATTTTTGGTGGTGTGAACTCCCGGATTTTGTCGGTGATGTATAAGAATTCACTGTTAAACTAAAGCTTTATCAATCTGATCAATTTCTTACATTGTGGATGTCATCAGAAGAAGTTACGCTCAATTTCCAATCTTAACTGAAAGTCGACAAGCGCATTGTTCCACTCTTCGGTATGGATTATAAAAAGCCTACATCTTTATCGCAATCTGCAATTACCGTTTCTTTGTATCCACGTACAGAAGACATGTTAAATGTCTTCCAACCAGTCCTTCACGAATCAAAACCGCCAGCTCATTTTGTTGCAAGCACTTGCAGCAAATCGTAGTCGTGTTCTGGCCACAAACAACCTCTTACGAATTACGAAATCAGAATTTACCTGGGCTTCCGACCAGACCAATCCGATTGTTCGTCAATGTAATAACGGGAATCAATGACTGTGAAAACTAGTTAAGATGATATCTTTTCATGTGGCACTAAACAAGATAATAGTTGTAATAAGGCTTTTCCGTAATGTCCGCATTTGTATGATGTCCAAGTGGGCATGCAGTATGTGATGTGGATGGCTATCGGTAAAGATCAGCCGCATTTTAAGCTCGTCAATCTTACTTACTGCTCCGCGTAGACCTGCTTGAATGATGGTATTGACCCAGATGAGTGCCAGTTACCATACCAGTAGCTTGCGTTGCCCTGTTAACGTGACGATGACTTGACGGGGCTGCGACTCAATGAGGAACATGTTAAATAATTACATGCATCCCAAACCCTCAGTTATTAGGTGTAATCAATTAAGAATGGATAACCTCTGACCTTAGCAAGCATAACCAACAGATTTCAAATCCAAATTATAGTTTTATAGATTGTATTTTCCGAATGAGTTCAAGTGTTTTCTCGTTAACGTTAAATCATTTTTGACCTGCCTGAAAATTATGAAAATATTGCCCAACCATTTTGTTGATTCTTAAGTTTGTTTAAGATTGAGTAACTGCTCATTTCGTAATTGGTGAACAAATGAGCTCTAAATTCAATTTAACAATTCACCGTATATCTTTTGACCTTTATGCAAATGACAATCAATTACAAGACACTTTAAAGAAGTACCACTTCGAAATAATTCGTAAATATTTTTCATGCATTTTTCTTCTAGTTTGAAACGTTTCTTCTGAATTCTGTTTTGAAAATTGAATATATTTCTTTTCTCCGAATCATCTCTAATTTGACGCTTTCACAAATTTTATTTATTTATTTATTTCGCCAAAGCAAGGCAATCACATGTCAGAATATAAAAATATAAATTACAACAAATACTTAACCCTAAAAAAATGCTACACTCAAAATGAATTCACATTGTTGTAAGCACATCACAATTTAGGGATGGATAATGAAGGGCTTTGGAAATGCTGGATTTAAAATTAAACTTGGAGATGGTACGGGAGTAGTGGTTGCTCAAAGTGTTAAAGATCTTACAGCACCTATTAACTGGTTCCTTGTCTGCATACTTAGTAAGATGCTGGTATTCAGTTAGTAAACGTGTATTACGCGTTCTTCTTAAAGGCACATTAAGCTTTATTTTATTCGTCAAATACTCCACATTAATGTGGCTCCTAATCACGTGAAAGGCGAAACAAGAGGACAACACTGTTCTTCTGGAATTAAGAGTCGACAAATTTAGAAGCTCCAATCTAACTACATAAGGAGGCAAGATTTGATAGTCATTAGAGCTATAGAGATCTCACAAAGCAAACAACAAGAATTGTTTTTGGACTGATTATATTCCCGTATCATGAGCTCCAAAAATTGGGTTCCATACAATACAGGCATATTCAAGTAATGGGCGAACCAGTGAGGTAAATAATAATTTAGTTATCCACAAACTTTTAAACTCTTTGGCTCGTCTTTTAATAAAGCCAAGCTGTTTAATAGCTTTGAAGAGAATAGTATCGTAGTGCAAATTGAAACTAAGTTTCTTGTCAAGGACAAATCCAAGGTCAACAATGTTTTCTTTCCTATCCAATACCGTATTGTTGAGAACGTATGCATTGTTCAAGATTGTGGTTTTGCGGGAAAAAGTCATTACTTGACATTTCCCAACGTTTAGATAAAGTTTGCTTACATCACACCATTGTTGGAGGGAAGTTAATTTTGATTGGAGGAAAACAGTATCAGATTGAGACTCAATGGTGTGATGTATCTTCAGATTGTCAGCATAAAGAAAATGTGATACATCCGTGAGTTTTTCAGATAAATCTGATATAAAAACAATAAAAAAAGAGGGCCGAGGTGACTGCCTTGAGGTACACCAGGAATGTACGAGAATTGGCTTAGACAAATATCCCTGAAATTTTACTAATTGACTTCGGTCTCTTAAATCGGAACTGAGCCAATTGAGCATAGAGCCGGAGATTCCTATTTTCTGGAATTTGGGAATAAGTATGGAGTAATCAACCCGGTCAAATGCTTTACTAAAATCTGTGTAGATTGCGGTCAATTTGGTAACCCACCTCCATTTTACATAGGACATCAGAAACTAAAACCATGAGATTGGTTGTATGTTAGTTGTACGGCTCTTGCGGAAACCATGTTGTTGTTCATTTAGAAGAGGTTTAATAATAGCTGCGAGTTTTTGGCAAACGAATTGTTCGAATAATTTAGGGATTTTAGATAGTATGGCAATACCTTTATAGTTCAGGTCAGAACGCTTGTCGCCACTCTTAAAGAATTATATAGGAAGATTTCCAATAGGTTGGGAAACTCCTGTTTTTCAAGATTTATTAAAAATAAAGTGAAGAGGTACTTCAAGCTGGTCTATACACTGGACCATAAGAAATGGGGAAAGTAAATCTGGGCAAAATTCTACACGACGGATCCAGTATGATGACCAAGACCACGTGAATACTGGATCCGTCGTTTCGAATTTTGCATATCAGACTTCAGATTCGTGATCAGTGACCTAGAAACCTTTCTGTAGTGATTTTCGCATAATTCTGTCCATTTGCTGAAAGTTCAATTTTCCACCACTTTTTTGAGGATGGGAAAAATATCACTTGATACTTTAAGTTTTCTAGTGGATTTGTATTTAGCGGGTATTTTTACACATAAAAACACATTTGGATATGAAAAAAAATTTTTTTGATCTTTTGAGCGCTTTCATGTTTTCAAGGATAGTCATTATAGACCCGGCGGATCTGTAAAAAAACCGATTACATTTGGCCGTTTAGTGGGGACACACTGATTTTTGCAAAAAAAGTTGTGGAATAACTTGTATAACAATAATTTACTTATCTTCTCTCCCAAGAAAGTCGGGAACATTAAAACAAATCGGGATGTTTAAAATTTAAAAAATATATCATTTTTTTCCTACATTTCTCACCCTTAACTTTAAAACGGTTAATTTTAGATCAAAGTTTTATGGTAATAATTCGTGGGTTATAAAAAAATCCTTCAAAATAGAATTGATTAAAAAATTTAAAACATTTAACCCTTGCCGCAAAATAACAATAAATATAAAAAAGGGAAAAAAGTCTTTTGTTGTTGTTGTTTTACCACTGAATGCATTTAAAACCTTCATAGCTCGCCTAGAAAATCTTTTCAGTGTAATTAAACAGCACATCAATTTTCATCAAAACCCATTCAGTAGATTGCGCATATTAATTGTGCATTCTAAATTTATTTAAAAAAATTCAAATTTTTTTGAACGCTTGCAAGTCAGAAACTAATACTTAGAGAAGCTTTTTTTCATATACGAAACAGTACTTCTATGAAATGCATTTTACAAAATCAAAATCAGATTATTAGGGCAGCCTCAGGAATTTTTGCTAAATTTGGTAATAAAATCTACAACAGTGCTAGGCGGCTGCGGATTCAGTCGTAGGAGCCATGCTTCCATTTACTGAATTCGCAGCCACCCAGCACTGTTTCAGAACTATGAAGGTCCTAAATGCATTCTAAGTGGTAAAAAAAATTAAATAAAAAGGATGTTTTTTAGATGTGAAATTTCGTAGTTCATCACGAAATTGGTTTTGCATAGACAAAAATTGAAGCAGAATTAAAAGCTGAACATCTAAGCAAGCTTTTATGAAAAAAAAGGAAAAGGTGTACGCTATTTGCCATAAAAATGCATGAATCTTGCATTCGCGAAGAATTACATGATTTTATGATTTCCAAATTTGAATATTAGCACAAATTTCCGATTTTCATGATTTCAAAACGCACAAATTCCCAATCAACACAATTCAGGTTCAAACTCAACTCAAATCCGGTAATCACCACGAAATGTCTCTTAAACTACGTTAGCAAACACTAGTTTTATTGCTCATCTCAAAACTATGTCTAAATTTTCACATACTGCCTCAAATCAATTTGCAATTTTTTTTTTGAGAAAAAATGGGTCAATGTTTGGATTTTACCAGTTTTTTGTTGAAATTTTTACAGATGGCAAATGATTGTGAAATGAACATCGAAATGTCGTGGGAAATTTACATATTAGGCGAATTATTGAAATATATTTGGTGGGCAATTAATTTTCTCGATTTAGCCCATCGATACTTTCAGCGCCGCTTTCAACTAATGTAAACTTATATGTAGGTTTTTTTATGTATTTTTGAACCCTGTAACATTTTTATGTGGTTGAATGTCCGGATATGTGAAATAAAAAATATGTTAATAGAAATCGTTGATGAGTTGTCAGAGCCTTAGTATGTTGACGAGATGATTTATTTGGTGACTTTTAGTAGTGAAAAACAATAAATGAATCTCCTAAAATTTTAATGGACTTTTAATAGCGTGTATTTTGTGAGTTTGGATTTCTAAGCATGCATGGATATTACTTCGGATTTAACTTCGATTCAATTTGAATTTTGAATTTGAATTTAGGACACAAAGAAACTCCTATTCACCTGCAAAAAATTTTTCCCTCTTAATTAAAAAGATTCGTTTTGATGGCTCTATTTGCAGTTCTTTCAGCTTTTTGGCCAGTTTGAGTGCAAATGTGTAGGTTTAAACCTAAAATGTTAATCTGGACTAGTTTTTCAATATTATTGGATTGAGAAAACGCAACGTGAATTTTTCAATTATCGTCACTCTTTCGTGCTGAACATCACTGGATGGTTATCTGATTTTGCCTTACAGAAAGTTTGACTTTTTTGCCATATAAAATTCATGAAAAAATACGATGAATAAGATGTAAAAACTCTATAATTTTGGTCAGATTTTGGTAACAAAGTCTTTCTTAAGAACGAATCATGATAGACTATTAACATATATCAGCATTTAAACCTTCTGAAAAGCAGGATAAATTATATTATAGGAAATTAAAAATGTTCGGACCACATACTTTTCACATGGTTGATTTTTTAATTATAATAACCAATAATTTAAACTTCGTTAATTTAGTGGAATACTATACATGATTACCACTCTTTGTGAAGCCTGCATAAAATTTAGTTTCAATGCCTAAAATCATATAAATGGTAGAAAATATGAATAGCAACAAAAAATCAACAGCGTGACCTGCTGTCTTGACCGTATCGAACCATAATAAGATTGCTATCTTATAACCAAACTGAAAAATCTACATTTTATCCAATATTCACATAAAATCTTCATCCTGTTAAAATGTTAACATACGTTGCGTACGATTCGTTGCTAATGAATAGTAAAATGCGCTTCTTAAAAACAAACAAACAGAACACTAACTGTATCTAACAATTTAAGATGTTCAGTTTGGCATAGTTTAAATTAAAGTGTCGACCTTCATGTACGATTTGTGGTAGAACCATCATATCTCAATACATAGATTGAAACCATTTTTGATTTCACTTTCATGCTCAAAAACGTATGAAGTGTTTTAAGACGATCTTGAAAAATTATTCAAATTAATGGTCTTTCTGATACGTAACCAAAGTAAGCTATAGTAGCTTCTAAGACTATTTTCACTGAGATTAAATGGGCGAAAAAAATTAAGAAGCTTTTTTCTAGCACCAAGCAATAGTGAAATTAAGGAAATGCGAAAAATGAACAGGGTACTGTTTAATTTTAGCAGTGAGGTCAAGCGTGTAATTGAGACAAGACTTCCTAGTGTCCTACAAGAATCCAAATAAGCACGTCCTTCTCGAAACAAGAATAATTTCAACATTTAAACACTTCATTCCTATTCTGTTTGGCTTTTCAGTTCTGAATGATGATAAAAGCCCTCAACTCTAACACTTTAAAGATAATAACTATCAAAAGATGTTATCTACAAGTCATTTGTCTTGATTTGATCTGCAGAGAAACCAGCACGAACCGCTATCTAGTGTGAACATCTGTTGTCTTTGTTGTGAAGATACTTGGCAGTAATTAGCTTTTGCCTTATTACTTCGCTAGTCAGATGTATTTTTATCGAGTAAAGATGCTGTAACGCAATCGTTTAATGTCTTCTTCGGGCAATTATGCTTGAGCACTTGTGACGTGATGATGGGTATCAGTTAATTGGTTTGAACCGAAACACCTTGACTGGGACGCGACGGTAAAAAATTAGAACTCAATTACAGACGAACGTTGATGAACGTTGCATAGAACAAACCACACATGTGAAGGTAATCGTGATGCATTGCAAATGCAATCTACTGACTAAGGTTACGTGGTTTCAGGCCAAACAAGTTTCCAAGTCAAAGCAATGCATTAGATAGATTGCAGAATTGCAGGTGAAACATGGCGTTGCTGCACTGCAGCGCATAAATGTACAGTTGAAATAAGAGATCAATGCTGAAAGCTTTATCGAGCGAAAAATGCATCTAAAATCTTGTGACTCAGGTGGAAGATCACAGCTACGAGGACGAATTGTGCAGATGAAACTGAAGATATAGGATACATAATTTCAGGCAAATTTCAGCATTTTTGCTTGGTAGTTTGATCTTCTTCTTCGCCTGCTTTCGAATTTCTCCTGGTTAATATCTAGCCGAAACATGTCACTTAATGTTTTTTTATAACTTTTCGTATTAAACAATACTACATACTATATTTAGCATAGAAACGCTGCTGCTGCTGAGCATGATGCAAAGATATATATGTATAAAAATATTTCCAAATATTTTCATGAATTCCCTCATTATTTTGATCTCAGTACTAAGTTTATGCCTAAACGTTATTCTATAACAAATAAACACGAATAAATTTATGAGCTATATTCTATGCATCTATGCATATTTTCTGATTTTCTTTTGCAAAATAGCGCACTTTTTTTGTTAGATTCTTTTCGTGCCATTTCAGCGAAATTTATTTTTTGCCCTCCAGCAATAGCAGATTTTTTAAGTGAATTTGATTCTTGGAAACGAATATACCAAAAAGAGCATATGACAATGCTCTTTGGTGCATTCTGGAATCAAAATCGTTGAACCTTGGATAAACTTTAGATGAAATTTGATTATAAGGTTTTTTTTATTTTGGCGAGGGGGTGCAAAGTAGACTCTCTCTCGTCGGTACCGGTTTGTTTCTTTTGTAATAACATCAACAATATTCTGAAAAATACAAATAATATATTGCTTTTTTATTCTCTGCAGGCAGTTAGCTTCTTTCGTTTTTAGAATTGGGAACTCTTTGCATCGATTTTCAGTAAAGTAAATCAATTATCATTTTAAGATAATTCGACTTTCGCTTTGTTTACATCTTCTATTTGCAAACATATTCTGTCGATTCGTCCATTGGTCTGATTTTTGTGAAATTCATTAGAAATTTTTGTGCGTCGAAAATTCCAATCCAAAATTCTTATAGTTTTTAACGATTGCTTGCTTGGAGTTAAGAGTGAATAAACTGTTCAACTTATGTTGTTTTGTTATGTATTATTCTCATTAACTAGCATATGAAGGACCCTATTGAAATAGCTTAGCTTATGAAATCACAAGCTCCCGATTAACGATACTCATTGGTGGCAAATTGTTGTACGGCGTAAACTTTTTGTGAGGTTTTTAGTTAAGTGTGATGAGAAAAACCTTTAAATTATTTGTGTATAATGGTCAGGGTCCAAAAGTTCCTAAATTAGAGAAAATATCTTACCTTAAAATATCTTATAAAACAAGCGGGCCTTTTAACGAATTATTGGCAATTGAAGCATCATTTCAAACGATAAGGCGCTTTTGAGGTGCCACAGATCGCATCGCATTTATCCTGGCAGACTATGTCAGGATAAATGCGATCCATCACAGAGATAGTGAAAATAATTGTGCAAAGTATACTAAGCCACAAAATATGTGGCAAAATCAGCCTCGCGGAATATTTTGAACTTTAAAAAATGTTTCTGTTCAGCCATATTTCCACAGTGATAGTTGCACGTGGGCTGAAGGATCTGGTGTTGAAGGGGGACCTGAAATATCGCAACTTACACTTTTTTCTCCAATGAAATTATTCAATTTTTTTTTTATTTTTTTTATTAGTAATTCAGAATCAGTAGTATACATATTTTTATTTTGGCCTAAAATTGTTCGATTTGGTCTCGGGTTCAAAATGAAGTTTCGATGCTATTCTCTTTTCCGAATTTTGGGTTCTAACAAATGTTCGTTGTCTTCGTGAGGTGGTTTCTGGTTAATGTCATACAACTAATTGTTGTATCGCTGTTTCCATCTCCTTGCGTCTAGCAGAGGTCCAATAATTATTCCAAGATCTTCCGTTCAAATGTATCGATCGCTTTTTAAGAAGTTCATGTTCAAGTAAAGTAAGGTAAGAGTCCAGTTTTCACTCAGTACCGGTCGTATTAACGTTTATCAAATGCGAAGCTTGTTATTTTTGCCAACTTTCAGGAAACTTCAATCCTCGGATACAAAAAATAGCTTCGCTATAAATAACACAGCCAATAATTACGTTCAGAAGAACAACACCTAATTTATTAGTCAGCCTGGACGTTTTTCATTCCATATCGTGGAAATTACGGGGCTGGCAAACTGTCTTGTGAAATTTATTGAGTTCAGGCGTTCCGCCTGGTTATGGCAATTCTAGATTTTCATCAGATGGTGGTCAAACTTCATCATAGCCGATACTTGAGACTGTCTTCACGCGTTTCATCGACATGGGCCGACTTACTTACGAGCAATTTACCTCCTACCAACAATATACAGCTTCTTTCATAATTCATAATATTTACTGTAATCAATTTATCTAGATGCTAGACAATAGCCATTCACAAATCCGTGAAATAATTTCAATTCTTTACTCTTCTCTACAAGCCGCAAGGGAAAGGTTTGAAAATATTAAAGAAAGTTACAAATGGTAGGTTCCCAGTGGTCCTCGGGGTAGGATGTTTGAGCCTGTAGTGATTTTCATTTAGAGTTCCTATGTTTATTTGTCTGTGCTCCTTGGCTGTTGACTGGAGTAATTAATGAAATTCAATTTGGATTGGCTATGATAGGTACTTCTGATGCCTTACCCTTGCATGATTATCTAAACTTTTCTAATAGTTAAAACCCTGGTGCTGTTCATGTGTTGAAGTTTTACACTAAGGATTAAAGGTGTTCTTACCTATGCTGCTCAAAATACTTACAATTACATATTCATTTCAAGAACATTTTCTGTTTTTTGATAGGGATTTCGTTTTCACTTCCTGTTTATGAGTCCAACTAATAAACGCCGGGATTTATTTTTAAGTGGTTTGAAACACTTAAAAGCAGACCTGAAGTTTGTGGAGCAAATGGAGAGATACTTGTCGTGTACTTCTTTTAAAAACTAGACAATTATTTTGATAAATAATAATTTGCAATGATTATCATAAGTGCCATCTTTCACAATAGTATTGTTTTGCAAATTACCTAAATTGGCAACAATTTGGCATTCTCATAATTATTCATTCGTAGTGGATGCGTCTTTTCACAGCTAATTGCGACTGCCACAAAATCCAACCTATCATTACAAATTATGCATGGCTTCTTTATATTCACGAAATATGAAGCTGGCACTCGTTTTTTGTTGCATTTCTGAATGGCACTGTTTCTTTCACTTAACTCTATCATTTCCAACATAGAGTTTCGTGTAAGTTGCAACCATGTTGCCGAAAGCGCAGAGTGTAACATGTTATTTGAATTATAAGCAACAAACAAATGTATTCGTGCAATTTTGATTCCTCAAAATTTTATTTGACTTCGACTCGGTTCAAATTCAAGAGGACAATTTAGCTAAATTGGTACAAAGCATTCCAATGATATATTTTTTTATATTTGGAATGGCTGCACGGCACTTCCTTTAAATTACCTGTGGCATCAACTCTGCTTACCAACGCGACTACCAATGAAATACAAGCACAATATCTGATTATTTATTATTGCAGAATGATAGCCCCTTCACCGGCATTCATTCAAAACTCATCATGAGTCAAAAAAGTAGCAAGTTTGTCGCCTCACACCTTGAATGCTACTTATTTTCAAGAGAAGATATTCTTGTGAGACCACAAGCAATTTGTTGAATGGAAATTGCGGCACGCGACTAATAATTTCCAGCTTGTGGATAATGGTGGAGTGTGTCCGCCCCTGTTGGGGCTGTCTTTGCCGTACATGTTGCCCAACCATCAGACTGGCCTACAGTAGTCACCGGTGGAACCGGATTTTCAGGAAAAATAAATTGCAATAGTGATTGTATGTACGGCAAACCGTAATCAGGAGAAAGGAAAATAATTTCCATGGCGGCAAACCTTCTTTGGTGCTGCAATAGATAGACAAGAAAATAGATTCGATTCAGTAGTAACTAGAGAGCAAATGGCCAGAACTGCGAATCGGTTACATAAAATGTATTGAAGTTTTCATAGTCACGATGGTTTTTTCAAGACGATTCATTCTTGACAAGATGATCGTACAAAACCTCGTCAAGACCAATTGTTCGGCAAATATTTTAGTGGGCATTATTCTCGGCCATATATCTATAGAATCGTTGTCGTTGCTCGCTCCACCATTGTACAAATATATGCGGCAAGTGTATCCATCAACGATGTCTCGGAATAACAACAATAATTTTTTTAATGTATAATGAGAAGATCTTAGGAAATCACGTCCCAAAACGCATTCTGTCCATAAATTCTCAACCCTGTTATGCTAATGCGCCCTTGAAATACAAACCCAAATATGCAGATAATGGTTGGGCGACTTTCAGCCCAAACAGAAAAGTGGTTGCTCACCAAAAAGCTGCAGACAAACTTCGTTTCGAAAGACTGAACATATTTTGTCTGCATGATGGTGCAGGCACCAAAACAGACATCATCATCATGATGATGATAATGATGTCTGTTTGGTGCCTGCATTCATCATCCCCGAATATCTGCAGCCTGAAACCCTCCTTGATGATTGACTGCCTCCGCGAGCTAAAGTCTTCGACCTTGTTAGACTTTTGGATTTTCAGCAAATATCTCACCACGAACTAGCCTGCGCAAATAGAAAGATACATAGATGGATGCAGGTAATCCAGAAAATTAACGTCAGCCGATGATCGACCGACGTGCGAAAAACCAAAAATTTTGGCAACGATTTCAAAGGCATGGGAGTTTTGCACTTTAACGGCATCGAAATGATAGTGCGGACTCCCATAGTTTGTATTTAATGTGTGTAATAAATTAGCCAAGCAAAATGGAAAACCATGATTGTTGGTGATGTAATTGAATTGAAACGAATATATTGGCTGCGATTAAGGGTCATTTAACCGACCAAATTTCAAGGATGCAGGTATTTTTGTGTGAAACTTGAACTCCCCAATCACGGGGAGAAATCAAAGATGTTGGAGCAACTTTCAGCCGACAAAATAAGGTCTATCACTCCATATGGCTGTTTTCCCTTGAATATGTTTCGCTGCAATTTCGCATTCCAGAATAATTGATGGTCAAGTGATGATGCAAATCAAATCATAACTGCCAAATCGTAGTGATGAGTAAATAATTGTTTGGCGGTTATCGTTTACTGAACAGACATCAGTGATTTTATACTCAAGTGATCACTAGGAAAATAATCAATTCATTGTTGAGTTCTAAGAAACAAATAAACAACAGCTCAGAAAAGTTCGCTCGCTAAAACGCCGCCAGGATCATATCGAATTGTCCAGGCGTTAATGATGTTGGAATAATGTTGCTCAAATGTTTGCATTAATAACTGATGGACTTTAAAGAGATCAAAATTACAATGGTTATTTTTTGACTACATTTGAGATGAGTTAAATATGGAAACCGGTGTTTATATTTGTAGCCTTTTTTTAAATTAAAAACACAATTGTGTTGAAAAAATTCAATCGAAAAAACTGACAAAAAAATTGCGAGGTAAAAGAAGGGAGACACAAATGAATTTATAGTCTAAACAATAATGTTTAAAGAGTACGAAAAATTTGAAGTCAACCGAATTATTAATCTATAAAAAACACTCATAACTGGATTAGAAAATAAAATGCAGCTGAGTTTATTCACTAGAAATCGTCAAAAGACCTCGAAATCGTTTCGTTATAAGGATCTTCGGGTATAGAGAATTTTAAAATGATGACATGCCTAAAATAAAGTTTTAGATGGATATTACTTAGCGTACTAATTCAATTCGGTAAAATATTAACAGAAAAATTATTCAGATCTTTACACGTATTTTATCTACTCATAAAAGAAAAATTCACAAAGTTTTTAGTAGCGGTACCTACTAATTTTTCAATTTTTTATTAATATATGTGTGCATAAATTTTTCAGAACAGTAGAATATAGTAGTAGTAGAATTCAGTTTTACTAAGAAGGCTCTACATTTTTGAAATTTGATTTATTATTTGATATTTTGAGCGGTATTTATTGCAAAATTTTGTCAGCGATGTGATAAGCAAGCTCTTATCCTCACATTTTCAAATTGATCATTAAAAAAACGACACCGGTTCATCATATATTTTCGCCGTTGATTGAACTACGTTCCTCAATGTATTCAAGGCATTCGCAGTGTTAGATTCGGTTGAACATCTTCAATTTATTTATCAGAAGACATATAGATTCAATGGTTTTGCATCTCCTGATGAATTTTCCATAGAAACTAGATCATCATATTTGCCACAAAGTCTTCAAAAGAAGTAGAGTAGTCAGATACAGCATAAGCGAAGTAATTCATTATTTCTAATGAGGATGCTTGGATTTGCATTACAGAAAAGACATCCTCTTCTTTCTATACATCATATGATCTGGAATGAGTCCTTGAAAAACAATTATGCTATTTAGCTTTGGATCCAAGCTATAATCATCCAGAATAGCTTCTCAAGAAGAGATTTTGATGAGGTGATAACCTATTATGTTTCTTTTGATCCGTAGTCAACTTTGACCTTAGGTCTAGCAATCCTATTTTATGTTCACCCACAAAGAGGGTTGATGGTATGAAGAAAATAATACGCATCACTCATTTTCGCGACGAGATTGCTCTGGCAACAAATTTCGAGGCGATGATTAAACTCGTGCATCACTATAAACCATCTATGATCAAAAATACCAAAGTACTCTGAGTAAGGAGATAAATATTCCAACAGGATACACTTCAGGTATAGACAAATAAGTGAAGACGTTTATCTTTAATGCTAATTTAACTTGAAATATTAAACACATACAGATTCAATAACCTTAATGTGACCGTTCGTTAAACTAAATTCCACTTACAACTCTTTCTTTTATCCTTATTCAATTCCTTCGGTGAAAGTCATCGTCACTCGTCGCACTGGCACACACATGTTATTTAGATATGATCTGTCGAAATTTAACCATGTTTCTCTGGATGTCCAGAAACTTACCGTTCGTTAGTTTTTCCAACAATAACCACTATGCAATAAGAAAACACCCTTTTCTTATTGCACTTTAAAAAACTTTGCAAAGAAAACGCTTCCAACGATTTGGGAAAAACAAATCTTTTCACTACATTTCCGTCAATTTCCAGAGACCAAACTTTAAAAAAATAGGAGCTTTTCTGACTTTCCGGCCTCACTCATATTTATTACTTTACCGAATACTGTTCTGCCGTCGCCTCTGATTGACTCGTTAACTTGAACTTCAAATTCGCTGCGTTTCGTTCCACCGTACTATACGGGCTTCCGATCATCATCAGCTAGTGTTCATCCTGACGTTTTTCATGTTTATTTTGTTCGAGGGAGAGTTCTAGGTTGGCAAGTACCTAAGATTTATTGGATTTCCGTCGAAATGGTTTATTCCAGATCTCTTATCGCTTACAATTAAAAAAGCAGCGATGGACAATTATTTTATCAAAATAGTGCTTTTCGGTCTCTCAATTCAGATTTATAATCCTGGTTTTACGATTTTTTTTGAAGATTTGCGGATAACTATCCTTGAATTTTCATTACTATCAGCACGAAATTAATAGTCCAGGAGGTACGGTTACGGAGCTTCAGAGTCGTGATGTGGGTAGCCGCCATCTTGAAAAGGAGACGAAACTAAATCCCTCTGTATTTTAAAAACCTTGGCTCGCACGAAAATAATGTTGGTGACAAACACGTGTAAAATTCCATTTGTTACAACTTGTACATAAACTGTTTTCATTTGGTGACAACAATAAACCAGTTGCGACTCAAAACTCAGTCGAAAAAATGGGGTCTTATTAGGGTGCCTACAACTTTTCTGTTTTTCATTTTTACCGCGAAATCAATTAATTTAAGATAATTGTGTCATTGTTACTTCATCTGCTGCAATCGGTGTTTATTTGTGGAAGTTATTAGAAAGGATACTGTAAACGAATCGTAATAAAATACTCTTCAAGTAAAATTTGGATGTATTTCGTGATATAAAGCTGGAAAAAAGTAGTTTTGCCCCTCGTTCGAGTGTCTTAAAATGATAAGGTGGTGACGACAAGCTCTTCAGATTTAACCAGAACATAGTGAAGGCACTTCAGCATATTGTAGAATACTATTCTCTGTGAATGCAGCACTTTCGTAGACGATGTAATATCTGGGCAAAGACCACTGCGCCACAAAGGAAGTGGTAATTCAAGCCCTCGCTTGCCAGAGATTTTGGAATTTTTCAAGTTGCTCAAACTGTGGCACCAAAACACATAGTATCTTATAAGGTCGCATTGCTTACACTACCCCAAAAGTGATACTTATTTATGTGGGCTTAACATTTTTTCATGGCATTATTGGGAGGTAACGCTCAGGTAGAGGAGAGCGTTTTATTGTTATTATTTTCATTTTTGTGGGGTTTATTATCGTGATGAAATTAAATGATGAATGTACCTACCTCGTATTGAAAATTTAACCGAGATTTCATCAAACCTAGTTCTTCCAAAAATGATATCAAGGGAAAACGGACAAAACACAAGCAGAAACACCTCTGACCTTGTTAATAGAACGAAAAAAATGCATTCACTTCTCATTTTCCTTAACTAAATGCTGCAAATCTGTCGAAAATATTAGATGCACTCAAGATAACGCCGACCATTAACAATCGTACAATCTTCAAACAAAGACGATGTAGTAACCGACAGCAGAAAATAGAGTAATTTAGCACAAAGCATATAATTAATGCGATTCACATATGAGGCAACATGTTGGAAAGGAAAACATGAGCCAGTGCAGCCACGACATTCGTTCCACTTCTGCCACCTGGTGCGCAAGTAAGCGCTGCTAATTAGCTTCTGTTTGCCGGCTAGCGCCACTTGGCTTATCTGTGCTAGTACTTTCGCTGGGACGGTTTTCAGATCTCGAAGATGGATCATCTGCAAATGCATTTGCTCGGGAGACATGATTTCGATTTGCCGAGCGTGACGTGTTTAATAATAAAAGGAAAATTTTATGATGCGCGTCCGTGCTTGATAGTGAAAATGCTCTACCAATTAATCATTGCTGCTTAATTAATGCTGGAGCTCTTAAAACGCAATCTTTCTTCGGTGGGCTGAAAGAAAACGAAACCAAACTTTTCAATCCGGCTTTTTCGGAGATGTGGAGCTTTGCCCGGGAAAACATTGGAATGAGGGTATCTCGTCTGAATGAAAAGAAATCGTCCATAAAAAATTCTGCTGCCTACATCACTTGCTCGATGTGTGAAGAAAGCGAAAATACCACTCGAAAATCTTTGGCGGTTATGTAAGGCCGATCTTGAATCGGTTTTGTCTATGCCAGATAAACATTCAGGTCTATTTTAATTTATGTACGGATTTTCAATAAAACCGAAATTGAACACTTTCAATGACCTTATTGGGCGTTACGACACACCATGCCGCGATTGTGCGTATTGGATTCAATGTCACCGCCCATTGTGGGATTGTGTTTCTCAATTACATTAATGAGCCATACCCGCGGACTTGCGTGACTCCAAAGGAGCAAAAAATGAATTGAGTGAATAAAGTGTCGCAAATTTGACTTTGGGTTGGAATGGTCCCAATTGAGTGATGTTACAAAGCAATTTTTTTCCAAACCACATGTGACAAATGTATTGAAATAATAATGAGCGTGCGTTGAATGGAATGTCATAGGTCTAGTTAACGGGTGGAGGTGTCTGCAAAAACAAGTGCAAGGACACAGTTGGGTGGTAGTTATTCTTGGTGCTGTCGACAGCTGGGTACAGTAAAAAGATGTATTACACCTCTGTCAGGAAAAGACAAACGAATGATTATTTTAGATTAAAAAAAAACACCCAATTTCGAAATATGTAACCAATTTTCTTTTTAATATTTCATTGCTTGCCATGACTTGGATTCGTAACGGGTTTGTTGTTGCAATTATTTGGAGCAAGGCTAACAACACAGGATTTTCAATTAGACTAGATTAGATTAGTTCAGTAAATTTTCCAACTTGACTGCACTTTGAGACTTCAATATAAATTTAGCAAAACATTTTTTGGACGGAGTGAATGAAAACTTCAGTAATATATCATTTGAATTTGGAAATTCCTCAATTTTTTCTCAGATAAAAGTCAGCTTGAAAAAAACTGTGATGGATGCATTCTGCATTAAAATTCGAAATCCAATAAAAATGAAAAATATACTGCAGTATACTAAAAACTTGGTAGGTATTATGCAATTTTCATTGAGGCAGTTGGGTTTTATTCAAGAATATGAAATATAAACTACTTTTTTGGCCTATAAAATAATTTGTTTATCTGGATTTTTAAGTATGATTCCTGATCAGAGCATGATTTGTAGTTATTCGTACGCAATTTCTTAAAGTATATTCCTTGAAATGAATTTATTTCACAGTTTGAGGAAATAACGACACCAGTTCTCAGTGGCTAGTACAGTATATAGAATAGGGTTCCATATACTGTGGTGGCTAGGTTGCTTTTAAGTGGTTTGAAAATTTTACCCAGAGAATCCAAGTTGGCTATCACGATGAGTCGCAGATCCATGCTGTCCAGAAACGTGCCCCAGTCGACCCAAACAGGGATTTCTGGTAATATCTCCTCTTCTTCTTCATAGCTAGTGCAGTCTGGCGTCCTGGATTCATGGATACGCGACTTTATTATCTATGGTTAGACGCGAGATGTTGAACCTTACTGCAACTTTACTGCTGCTTATTTTTTCGTTGAGCACCGAAGTGATAACTCACTGCAGCGTTCCTTCATTATACTGACTACTTCCCTACTCTTCAAAAAAAATGGTGCAACTTTTCCAACTAATAAAGCGTGATTCAGAAAAAAATCTGCAAGGAAAAAAAAGGAGAATGTATCAATGAAATGAAAATAAATTGAAATGATAAAACAGTTTTATTGCTTGAAGGAAACATTATAAACATTATAAATACAAAACAAATTATGATATTCACTCGTTCTTCATCAAACCTTGTACATCTTTTTCGTCGAACACATTTATTGCCTGTCGCCATTTTCAATGAAACTGCGGTACTATGATGGTGTTCGATTTCGTACCCTTCAATTTCCTATTCATAAAACCCATTACTATTCTTTAGGGTGGACTTCTGAGCAGTGTGGCGGACTGTGATCCTTAGGAAAATCCTTAGGAACGATACGTATGGTGTGTTCGGTATACACCTTCATCGCTTGTTGGCTGGAATGGTAGATCACGAAGTCTCGCCTGAAAAAGGATGTTGGAGCGTGAGATCTCAAAAAGGGCAAAAAAATTCTTTTTTTTCAAGCATTCTGTGACATAGATCTTTCCATTTACAGCTTTGCGAGTGATAAACTCCTGATTTTTCGATAAGAAGAACAAATCGCTGTCAAACTTAGAATTGTTTGGGATATTTTGAAATCTTCTTGTTTTTAAATATTTCAGAGGTACCTTTTTTGATTTTGCCACATAAAATTCTTCTCCCGATATCTGGGCCAGTTGGGAGCGTAATATGTCTTATCGTCAATGAGGCAACATTTAAACTTTGTTAAAAAGTTCTCATACAGCTTGCGTGCATGGTCTTTGGCTATCGTTTCTTTTTTATTTTTGGACCTTGAAGTTACGGGATCCAACTCTAGTTTTCGTTATATGCACAGTTGCCTGAGAGGTGTTGCGTTTGTTAGCCACAAAACGCTCCGTAAGGTTGGAGTTCCTTGTGTAGAGCTCCTTTAGCTTTCGCTAAAGTTCAGGGTCCTTAGGTCCAATTTTTCTGGAATATCCAGGCAGCCTTTCTACTCTACTCTATATGTTGTAGAGTGGATCTGGGTATTTTGAGCAGTTGAGTTATTTGGGATTAATTGCCATTTTCTCGGTGTTTGTGCCAAATCAATTTTCTCGTTGGAAATTCACTTACTTCCATCGTGGCTTGAACGTCTGTATTCAACAAATGCGTAGCACAAAATGAGGCTCTTACTCACAAAAAAAAACAAGAACAACAGTTGACTAGATTGGACAGGCCTGTCAACAGTGTTGAACATTTTAATGTGACCGATTTTTTCCTGATGAGTCACACTTTATTATAAAGCATTAAACTAACATTATAGCGAGTTCAAAAGCGATTTAAATTGAGCCGCAGTTTTGCAAAAGGGTATCAGCGCCAAAATCGAAAAAATCGAGTTTGATATCGATTTCTGTGTAAAATTTCACAAGGAATCGAATGGTAACGTTTCGGTTAGTCGAAACAGGATGAATATCGCCTTAAAAGCATGAAGTTTTTTCAAAACGGTACTAGTTCTATATTTTTTTCAAAATGTTACATATTGTATATCCTTTTCCTACAAATAAAACTGATACGAATGTGGCAACAACATCACATAACAGTGAGATTTAAATTAAATTAAATCAAATAGCATCAATAGAAAACCCATCTCTTGGGCTAGGGTGGAAATTGTTTTGCAAAACCGTGTAGAAATCGGATGTGTATCGTTTTGCGAAACCTCCCCAATTCCATAGCTAACTTCCCATCTAATGGAACAGGTAATTGAATCATGTTGATAGATAGATACAATCTCGCTACATTCTAGATAATATAGCAACAATTCAATTTTTCAAAAATGAAAATGCCAAGAGTATAATTGCTTTTTTTTTGATTCCCGAAAATTCAGCTTTTTGGAACAGTACCCTTTTGTAAAACTGTGCCTCAATTTCTTTATACGAATAACAGGTCAGTTTTACTCGTGCCTGGATTAAAACGCTTAAAGGAAACACTATTGCAGAACTCCAAAATTAACTGTTTTACCGGTTAAAAATATTTTCACTCACTGCCAGGGCGTGAAACAACATATTTTTCAAAAAGTGAAAAATTTGCCATGCCTGAAAAAGTCTGTCCTGGTTGACGAGAGTAGTTTCTCAAAATACAATGAAAATCATATTTTTTCAACCCGTCACAATGTTGTCTTCCCTAAAAGTGTAAAATTGGTACTCTTGGAGAGACTTTTTGTAATGGTTTCATTTTACAAAATTCAAAGTCATATAATAGTTTTATTCTTAAAATAATGACTGCCTTTATTGATTTGTAAAAAATTATGGAAATGCAATTACATATCATTTAAAGTAAGAGTGAGTTTCAGTAGGAGTCAATTTATAATTTAATTCAAAACTACAAATGGTAAAAAGTACCGAATGTATCTAACGTAGAATCGAAAATCCTTTCGACAAATCAAAAAAGCTAAACAACGCAAATTTCAAAACAAAAAATTAAAAAAAGAATACCTGGAGTCAAAAATTGGAGTTTAAATTGAGAGTAAAATTTGTTGACTTTTTAGAAAATAAAAAAACTAAGTCGAATGTCCCGCACTTTCTGTTTTAATTCAAAAGTTTTGATGGAAGGCTTTTGATTTTTTTTTGTATATTTCATCGTTTTTTCAGTATCGCGAGAAAATACTTCAGCTCAATCTTTAATTGTTTTGCCAAATCAATACACAACTGAGCCACATTTTTCAAACAATGTGTGCATGGTTTAATCCGGATGTGCCACTCAGATATATTAATCCATTGAGTGTATTAATTTCTTCATGAAGTCTTTGCTAACCACGGAGGGCCGTAAACTTGAAATGGTCAATGTCGCTTATGTGATCGATGCGTGCTGCTACCACCATTTTTCAAAGGTGTCTGAATTCCGTTACTATTAGACTAGCCACCGATTGTTTTTATGAACCAGGCAGGAAGTCAAAAAAAGCTTGGAGTGCAACAATCCACAACCCGATTTTAATTAAACCGAATCTTTGGTGACTGTCAGCTCAATCTGCAAACTGTGGTTGATGAAAGAGAAAAGATACTTTTTCCACTTTTGATATATGAATGGATTTTTTTTAAATTAATGGACTTTGTGCTTAACGGCGGTAGAGTAGCGTAGATGCACCATTTAACCTTCGTGCCCGTCACGTAGGCATAAAGTTAATGAAGCGAACAAGAAGTAAAACTCGGAGTGGCTTTGATCGCCGTGCGAAATGCGAAATCAGTGAAATTTTATGCAAATAACCGTTTGTTATGCTGGGAAGTTGCCAACACTAGTGGTGTGTTTGTGCTTGAGTCAACTGGCTGAGTCATTCACTTTCAGCTTGCCGCTGAAACCGGAATTCCACACATCCGCATGCGTGTTGCGTTGCATTCGCAGGTGGATATGGGGTCCCGATGGAACACTGCAAGCATAATTAGTTTTTAGCATTTATGCAGAAAATAATACTTGATCCGCAAGTTATGCAACATTGTTCTGCCAGTCATGTTTTCACTGATCCACCTTCCGTTGGGAACGAGAAAATTGAAATGCTTAACACTAGAAGCATCAAATTCAGGTGAAAGTTCAAGAAAAGCAACACGACACGCAAACGACAGCATGCAAGCATAATTTAAATTACAATATTTCGAGATCATTTTTTACAAATAATTAATTACAATAGTATCTCACGCAAATGGTGGTGCTAGCTTCCAACAAAAGATGCCGAGATGTACTGACATTTTTTCTTGGAAACAAACAAATTAGGAGGAAATCGTGAATGATGCATTAATCAGGCAATGCACGAATGTTTAATGGTTGTGAGCTGCTAGTTTAGTGGAAATTTAAATTTCAAATGATTTTTTCCAAATTTCAGTGTTTCTGAATAACATTACATGAAGTACGTAAATTGTCTAGTTTATTTTATTTGCAATTTGAAATGAAGGCATGATGAGATTTTCGACCAGTGAAACTTCCAGTTTGCTTAACAAACGTACAAATAGATTATCTCTACAATTAATTTTAGGCTTATTGCCGGTGGCAACCATTTACATAAATGAGGTAAACAGATTATTGTTAGTCAATCCTGTTGTGTTGTTCGATGAATATTTTATATAGGGATTTTCCCGGTGATTTTAAATATATTTTGAACATTTTATAGGTTGCACCTGATGTCTTAATTACTAAATTTAGACATCGTACAGATCTTAACATTTTTTTTAGATGCTTTGGAGTACTGCGAGTATTTCACTTAGCATATTTATGAGAAGTCTTTCTGAAAGAATGTTACCCGAAATACTGAATAGATCCTTGGCTTGTTTTCATTCTTAAACAAGTCTTCACCATTCTGCCTGAAAATTAACAGAATCTTCTTCCCGATTTTCCTATTTTTGCATTGGTCCAAGCTGTTGGAAAGTATGTTCGTATTTTTTTTTGATTTTGGTCTTCTAATTGCAAAGGAGCAGAACTCTTTTCATTTCAGTTCATGAATTTATTTGGTTTTAGAAACTTTCTCTCTGAAGAATTTGAGGTCCACAAATGTGTTCAGACTCTTTTGAAATATTTGATATGATTCTTCAAAAACTCCTTTAACGCAAACATATTTGAGCTTAACATCCTTAATTTTTCTACGTAAATATGATTTCTTCTAATTTCTTCCACTGTATGTGTTGTGTGCATATAAACGGCTGTATTTCATCTCCGTTTCGTTTGAAATTTAGAATGTCTCGAGGTTTCAAGCTAGTTGCTGTTTTCTTGCTTTCACGTCTTTCCCGCAAGTATCTCCTGTATGTTGATGGCTAAAAAAACACAAAATAATCACCTGCATTGCCTTTAAGTTAATATTGACATCCTGTCCCGATAGTGTTCAGAATCTCATAGTGTACATGGGCTTCATGATGTACTACACTCTAACGAAAAATCCATATGATAACAAAATGTTGATTAGATTAAACTCTTTCAAAGACATTGGAATCACTTTTACCTTTAAGATAGGTCCATACTTCCATATGTGTTCCTGATCAAAACTATTCTCAAGCTTTCACGTTTACTGTTGTGTGGGATCTTTCTTGACTTAGTGAACATGCATTGCTTAATGTTGTCTTTATTTTTGAAACACAGTCAACTGTGCTTGAAATGTTTTTATTGCATAAATATTTTAATATTTTCCCCGTTTTCTCAACTTAAGATCTTCTTAATTAGTACAGATTATTCAAACCGTACACTAGCATTGTCATATGCCGCTATCAAGGACACTATAATTCGTCTTCCAAGTTACAACTCTAGAAGTTTCAACTTTCTGAACCCTTGTTGGTATGATGAGACACCGGCAGGACGGCTTTCTTAATCTTGGTCCTGTGCAGTAATTTCTTTCTGGTTTTAAGAGAATCTGTATACTTTTTGATTTCATATTTTTTTTTGTTTTGAACTGTGAATTTGTATATTGATCATTTTAATCCTTTGCACTCAACAGACGGCTTTCAGTTGATGCTCAAATTACTGCTGCAACTCGAATAGTGAATCAAAGTCCCCTTAATGTTTATTTGTAATTGATGCCATGGTATGCTATTATAATATGTGAATTTCCATAAAAGAATAAAAGCAAGAAATACAGGGAAAAAATGCGTAGCAACCACATCGATTGAACTTATTATTTGCTATTGCAGAAATTAAGGCTGTCTCAATCACCTTTGCTAAATCTTTGCTAATGAACTCACACAAATAAAAAGTATTATTTTGGAATAACGAAGATAAGATGATATCGGGTACATTAATACCAAAAAGGGTCGCCAGATCTTGGGAAAAAAACATCGTAGACAACTTAGCATCTTTCTTGCTTCATAATTGAATATCTAATTTTCCACAAAACATCCTTCGAATAACTGGTTTCCCAACACCGAAATTGTCAGAAATTATAATAAAAACATATTCTGAGTAAATAATCAAGCATGTATTTTATATGAGAAAACTTAAACATATTATCCTAGCAAACTATGCTTGTTATGATAAAACTGTAAGAATACATAATTGTTTTAAAAATAAATTCTATAAATATCTAAATGATGACACTGAGTGAAAATTATTATATTTTTTTAAAAAATTTGGCTTACAAATTCATTGTGAAAATTAAATCAAATTTGTTTATTATAAACCAATTTCATTTTTTTATAATCTGTGCTGCTACTATGTAGACAATCTTTTCAAACGGATGATAAACTGTAACGCTTCTGTTCAAGTTTTATCTTCTCATCGACAATCTCTTCTTAGTACAAAACAAAGTAGTCTAACTAGGCTGAAACAAAAAAGTTAGTCTATTCCGGATCAGGCAAACATCTCAAAACTTTCAAAGCTGTGACGCAATTTCCAACATTTTTAAGTGAATTTAAATAGCCATTTACTGTCTCATCAGGACTTCCATTGAACAACGATGAATCTGCATGGTTTTTTACGCAGCAGATGACATAGTCCTTGTGAGTATAAAACTCATGAGATTTTTTGGTGGTAAACAAAAGCATCGTCTGTTTAGCACGCATCGGAAACTGAAATAAACTTACTTTATTCTCGATCGCAAAGGCTTATCGTGCGGCATTAGATCAATCTAAAAGAATGTGGTATGGTCCCTGTCCGGTTGATGGGCTTCCTAATTACTTGGCACTATAGCTATGAAAAAGATACGAGGAATCGACTAAGGGATTTAATTGATTTATCCAAAACTCTCATCTTATAGAGTTAGCTTTCGTAGCGATATCAAAGAGAAGCAAATAGAAAAATAACTAACAATTGGTATACACTAAGTATTCTGGATTGCATACATTCAACACAAAAAATTAATACACAATCCCTTAAAGCAAAACAACTTGTCGAAAGATCTTTATCGGAAGCCTGTTCATGCAGTGTGGTAGATGGATAGTTTCGAAAATTACTCAGCAAAAAATGATCTGGATATTTTGAGGGCCATCAAAAAACTGCAATCTTTCAAAACAAACCCATTAAGTTTTCGACATATAATGATCAAATAACTAATAAAGCAGTTACAAAAGTGAGTTTTCCATTATCGCAGCTATTATGTTGATGCTGCTTTTTTCGATGTTCGATCTGTAGCCAGCAATCGAAAATCGATCCAATTTCGTTTACACGTTCACCAGAACCATAAATCAGTAGATGAAGTGTCTAGACCCGGCGTACTGCGCCTCCAGCACTTTCACGCATATAATGGTCGTTTTCATGGTCCTGCAAGAGCGTCGTAAGCGTGCTTTTGCCTATTACGCTATCTTTGGTAGTGGCGGCACAACAACAACTGCTCACCGCAGGGTGGAATTCGTCTAAATTAGTTGCATAACCGAAAATCACAATTGAATTCCTTTGCAGGCGCAAATAATTTTTACTTTCGTGTATGTTTTCCTGAAGTCCAGCAGATCTGTGTATCTCACGAATATAAAGCCGTCATATTTCATCCTAATTACTATATGTTTCATGTTTTTACGTGGCTTGTCTAATTTAAGTATTTCCTTGTCAAGAAGAAATTATGGTAAAACACGACTTTCTCCGAATTGCCGAAACCAGACAGAATTAATGGCAATTATCAAAAGTACCTACGCGTACTTATTTGGTGAAAAGATACATTTGCCCACGCAATGCCATGGAAAGCACTTGCAGCCAGATGGCCGGAAAAGTCGTTTGCAAGAGACCATGGAGTGGAATGGACAATGGCATTCCCATGTCAAGGTTTTGATTATCATCGCCTGACCATTTCCAAACGTTTAGGCGGACACGGTGTGCACACCAGAAATAGTTGTTAATTTCGGAATTAGGGAAGCCCAGTGAGTCATGTCTTGAGAAGTTCGACAAGCCGCGGAAATGTCGAAGTTTTTAAATCGATCTTAATGTGCTGATGATTACAATGTCTAGAATAAATTAACACCTACCTGTGAAATGAAACTATCTCCACGTGAAAATTGTAATTTGTCTGTGAAATAGAAATTTTGTGAACTGGTTTCTGGTATTTACCAACCCAATATCTGCAAAGATGGCATTCAATTAACACTGCATTTGGTTCGGCTTGAATTGTTTTGGTCCTTCAAATTGCAATTTAGAAAACTGCCAAACGTTTCTCCAAAACCTAAATACACTTTTGAATAAGAAAGCATGATTTGCAAGACGTAAAGCGACAATCAGTCGTAATACCTATTTGAAAGTCCAACCCAGAATTATGTGAACTTGGTTTAGCAATTTGATATTCGCTCCGCCAATTTAAAAGCATTTAATTGTTCAAACTTAATTCATTAAATCAATGAAGCGCAAATTCCAATTAAGCTCCGATCTCTGTCAAATAAAAGTTCAAGGCAGAGATGTTGCGCAAAGAAAAAAAGATACACACTGAGTCCGCATTCAAAAAGATGCGAAGGTGCGAATTGTCGGCTTTACGTAAAATAGTGGTTACGCTTTTTATTGGACCGAGTCTATAGTAACAATTAAATCGATACGAAAGTATTCGTACGAGAGATTATAGTGGATAAAAAAGATTTGCAATTTTTTTAAGCCGAGCTGAATTATATAACTTCCGGTAAATTTATTATTCCGTAACCGTTTTTTTTTTCATCCGCTTACTAGATTATTTTATTATTTATTTTTGGCAACAATAGACACAACTCGGAAGATATTTTCTTAGAAAATTGGATGTTTGTGTTTGAGATTGCTGATCGATTGTGAAGTTGTTCTTGAAAAAAGGTTTTGTTATTTTGCGAAATAGTCTGTTTATATGTTCATTGATATTCGATCATGCTTATTTTAAAGCCATTTTACATTTTTGCAATCAAAGGTTTTAGCCAAACAACTTGGACCTCGGGATCAAGAATTTTTGGAAAAAAACTTCCAATTGCATTACATCATTCAAATTACAATGAAATTCACATCTACCGAACTTGTATCCAACAAAAACGTTCATAAAACAAAGTTTTCTTCGCGCTCGGTGAAATTTTTGTACAAATAATTTTACAATTTAACGATTTTATCTCCGAAAATTTGAACTAGGGTGCAAATAGATTCTGTATCAAAAAACAAATAATTGTCGTCGTTTGTGTGGATATATCCGAAAAAAAACAAATTGAAAATTTTGTCAACAGGCATAAGCAAACATCCAAGATTTTTAAAAGCTGTTAAATCTCTGGAAATTTCAATTAAAATTCTTGGCTGACTATTCTTCAAAAATTAGATACTTAATTTTGACAAAAAACTCATTAAAGAAAATGAAAAGTGGTTCTTTTTGTGGACAAATGTCCTGTTCATTCTGTGCCAGTTGAAAACTGTTGGAAAACATAAAGCTGATTTTTTTCTTGAAATACAACATCGAAGCTGAAATCAACAGACCACGGAGTCGAAAACAAATTTAAGATACAGTATCGAAAGCGAATCTCAAAATGGCTCCTTTCAACAGTAGAAAAAGGTCAACTAGTTTACATTGCCATAAATCTCAGACTATGCATTTCAGAACTATCTTAAGTCTGGCAAAATAATTTAAATAAAGCAACAGTTACGATCTGTTTGACATGAGCACATTTTCGGAGCAACCAATCGAAGCAGAAGAAATAATGGATATATTCTTTGAAAACTTTTAGAGCCAGTTAAATTCAAGGGTGATCGATCCACGATGGAAATCCGCAAATGAAATTTTTAAGCGTTCATGAGGCAGCTACTGTTGCAAATTATCCTTGGAGTGCAAGGAGGAGTTGAAATTGAGATCTAGGAAACGGTAGAAGCAGGCGCTGTATATGTTCTTTACCCTCGCAGAACAGAAGTCCTGGTCGCTATCGATACAATGCGTCCTGGTTTTCAGTACATGTCTTGTAGTCAAATTCTTTTTAAATTTTCTAAAACGCTCCAAATGTTGTTGAAAAATCGCATACGAGTGTGGTTTTGTTTTAAATGCGGCATCCATTTTGCACACATCTTTTTGTAACCTCATCCAAAATATTACTCATACTGCCTAATAAGATGCTTAGGGCTTCTACTGAATCTCTTTTGGTTAATTAACGATCTTTCATAATCATATCCTTTATTTTTGCTATGTTTTCATGTGTTGACGCACTTTTTGACGTCTTTCACGTGAATCCTTTTCAAAACTTGTATGACCACTTTTAAATGCAACAACTTATCTTTCTACTGTTCGAATTAAAGGTCAAGCGTCCTTATACACGTTTAACAATCGTTCATGAATTTGTTTTGGTGCTACATCTTTCGCAAATAAGAATTTTATTACTGCTCGATATTGAAGTTCTTTCATTGTACAAAAATACAAAAAAATACAATCTTTAAGCATGCCTGCCAATTAGACAATGCCCCGTCAGTATGGACACCATAGAACTCAAGGTTTCACGACTCGTGTTCAGGAGCTGCTTGGTGCGTCTGGAACTCAGTGCGCGCCAAGTTTGCCTGGTTGTCCTGCAGGTTTTTTTAAAACAACCAGGCTCTATTTTCAGCCTTGATGTAATGCTGCTTAAATCCTAGCTTTATAGAAGAGGTTGGCCGACTTGGGGTGTGAGTGTATGCTTCTGGAGCACAGTGCCCTCGCTAAGGCATTCGCTTCGCAATTTCCCGGTACATCACTATGTTCCGGTACCCAGTGTAGACTCACTTCACAGTGAAGTGACATCACTTTCAGTTGTGTACGGCATTCCATTGCCATCATGGATGAGGTGTACACGTTGGATAGTGCTTGGATAGCAGCTTGACTGTCAGAGAAAATATTCAGGTTTCTTACGGAAAATTTTCCGATTTCTAAGCCAGTCTACTGCCTTGTATATTGCAATGACCTCTGCCTGAAAAACACTGTAGTGGTCTGGAAGGATAGTTCCAGGCCTAGCTGTTCTGAGAAAACGCCACAGCCAACTTTTCCATCCATTTTGGAGCCATCAGTGTATATGTCAACCGATTCCTTATTGACCGACAAAACCTGGTATCTAGTCGAAACTGATAGGACCAATGCAAGGTTGACAATAGATTGATTAGCTGTCGTTGATGACATTGGCACTCATGAAATCCGTAATGTTGCTGTACATGATTTTTTTAACAAATCAGGATATGCTAACCACAATTGTCTACATTACAAAACCAATAACTTATGTTCCTAAACGTTGTTTATGTCAGCTACATACATGTTTGAATACAATTTTCGAATGCACTGTTTTATTTTCAATATACTTTAACTACTTCCAACAACAAACGGTGCGTTTATGTGGGATTTTTCATTGTTCAAATTTAAATTTTCCGCTCGCGCGCTGGAGAAAGTGCGTTCACGATGAAAGGTCGACTTTGGCAGAGAGAAAAGTGACAGAGTCTTCTCAGAACGACGAACGAAGAAACGGACGGAAAAAACTACGACGCGGGTTGACCAAGTGAATATTTTATGAAATTGACTGAGACATTGTATAGATAAAGGAAAGGGGATTTTCACGTTTTCAAGTGGGAAGTGAAAATCCCACATTTATACTAAAACGTGAGCTTAAAAGTTACTTAAAAATATTGAGCTATTTTGATTAAACATTTGCTACGAATAACTTTGGTTTTGGCCAAATTTGAGTTTCATGAATGTTTCAAAATTTTCGATGTTTGTATTATTTGAAATATTCCTATATCCGAAAAGGGTTTGGCAAAATGTGTTGCTGTTAAATAAGTGTTGACTGCAGTTTTGAAAATATATTAGCATGTCGTATTACTGTGCGTTCCATACCACGAAAGCTATATTTGCAATCGGGGAAAAACTATTACATCAAGTTTTTTTCCAAACAATCAAGCAATCAATTGATAATCTTATTGGATTTTTCTCTGATTGCATCCAATGTGCACACTTTGATCCCCACTTCAGTTTTATTATAGTATATATTTGATATTTGTATTACAAAATAAATCAAGGCATGTATGAATTCTTCGTTGAAATTAGGGAAAATTGATTAAAACTTTACATAATAAGAAATATTGAATTTTCGAAGAGAAAATCTGTTGCTATTAAAACTATGCTAGATATGTGAAAATGGGTTTAAATTTTTTTGAAAGAGCACGCCTTCTCATGCTTTTTGGAAAATAATATGCCGTGGCAGGCATACTGACTTTATTACGTACACCTGTTTATTATTTTCCAAATATGCTTCTACGCACTTTTCGACATCACCTAATTTTTTAAATTAATCTGGACACAAATGCGCGTCCACTTAGGCAACTATCGCGTGAGGGTTTTTGTTAATGAAAAAACACGCAAACTGTTAAAATTGTTACTACTTCATTTTTCATTGCCATTCGTCTAATTGTTGCTGAAATTCTCCATTAAATCGATGTTTTTTTCTATCAAGAGCAATATATGTTATGTCTAAACGAATTAGGCCAATGAAGATCAAACCGCTCCAACTTCTTGTATCTTGCGCCGGGCCAACCATAAGAGTATCAACATAGTTCAAGGTGATTGGACACGGGACGGCGATATGATCGTTGACTTCAAGAGCTTTAATTAATTGAACAACCAACACTTTTGTCTTATCAAAGATTGCAAGCATCATTCAAGGGAGTAGATGGTTTTTATGAAAGTCACTCGCGTCTGGCAATCTGGTTGATATCCATCTGAGGAACGACTAAACACTAGAGACTGTTAAGTGAAGAAGAAGTCTAATTGTTGCATTTGCATCCAGCAATAAAAGATAACTGTGCGTAAGGCATAATTTTTGTATTTCAGTTTCGAAATTCGGTCAAACTATTTCAGGGTTAAGCAAGAGTCCAACGGATTGGAGTTTTCCAAGGGTGCAACATTTGAACCTGATTTAGAGTATCTTGGGAGGTGCTAAACATGCGTAGTAGTTGCACGCGCTGACCAAAATCACGATGTGACAAAGTTGCATCATTTAATTAGATTTAATTAGGGGAACATCCACTTCATTTGCGAAAAGTTTGAATATTTTCAACACGTGCATTGACCCGGGGATATTTGTCAGGCTAATTGTGCCCAAGGAAAGTGAAAGTCAATTGGTGGCTGTTGTTTTCTTAATCTACAAAGCCTGAAATTGAGGAGCCTTCACAATCGCGGAATACGAGCGTTGGAACGAATTGTACGCAATATCCGATTTATGGCATGTTTGCAGACCGACAATCAGTTGCGCAATTTAGATATGAGTCAAAAATAATTAAGTGAATGGCCCGGGAGTTGCATACGAGCCCAGTAAAATTGCGGGCTATGTTTTAGCACCCACTAATGCTCAACGAATGGCATCTCAGCGATTCTTCGGATAGGGTGAGATGTTTTGATTTGGATGTGGAACTCCTTAATTCGGACTAAGCAAATGTTTTCCGCTCGAGTTTCAAGAGTGCAGAGAAAGTGCTGCGAGCTGTTTTATGCAATGCATCCGATTTGTTTGCATTGCGTGGCTCGCGCGACCAAGAAACTACATCCAATTTGAATATTTATTCTACATTACTTCCATGGCGGGAACTTTCGAAAACCGATTAGAAAGGAGGCGCTGCATGGGAAGGCTCACAAATTAGTCGTTGATGGATTGCTTGGACTTGATTCCATTGTCTCACGAATACGGCCCAGCTTTTTATTGCGTCCACTATCTGTTGCGACCTTTCGAGGCCGCGTCGGGCTGCGAAATCGTGTCGCAGTTTCTAAAATCTCAGATACGACAAAACACTGCACAACTAAAGTGCCTAATTAATAATTGATCGGGGAGTGTTGGCATTTTAATTTGCTGGCGGGTTTGATTTAATTTAATTTCGGCGTCCAGCTCTGAACTAGATGGCCTGCGATTGATTGGCGGACCCGATAAAAATACTTGACGCGAAATTTCTTCATCGACGTTTACGTGGTATCTCGACACTCGCATGGCGGTTTGGTGTGATTTTGAATTTCACCCCGCGGCCTGTTAGCTGGAATCGAACAACGATGGTTGTTTGTCTTTCGCAGCACGGCCTCAAGATGGCCAATCAGATTCTTATCATTGCTAGATTTTTTTGCTCTTGAAGACAGAAATCTGTGTTAATGGGATCGCGACAAACAAATGCGCTATCAGATTATGTACTTACTATGCGCTGCGTTGTGTTGTTTCGCTCCGCGTAATCTGGATTGTATCTTTTTCTGGGGCAGCAATGGTTAGATTTTTCAATTTTGACGTTGTCAAGATTGAAATATTCATCAATATTTTATGGCATCCATCAGTGAACCTGTTGTGATTGTTGCAAATTGATGGCGAAATAGGTACGTAACTTCTTGTCGGATGATGTGTTGTGCCAAGTCAACCCGGATATTTTTTTGGGTTGGTCTTTCAAGAAAGCGGTAAACACAACTATTCTGGTATGTATGATTTGATGGCTGACGCGGTGACGTTATTGCCATCGGAAAATCTAATCTGGCTAATTGCAACCTAATTTTTGTCGTTGAATAACTAATTGGGTCAAAGAGTCAATGGAAGCGGCTGACAAAACCAAATAGTTTTGTGCTCGTTTCCTTTTTTCGATTTCAAAAGAGCACCTTGTTAAATATAAAGTAAATTCCAGTGAAATTCTTCGGGGAAATAATCTTTATGATTATTCAAGCTATTATTTTATCAACTCTATTTATTCCAGTAGAAATTATAGCAAATTATGATTTGCGTTGAATACCGCCACGCCCAGTTGATTATTTCAATATTAATCGATCTAAATTTAGCATACAGTGTGGTCCACGCGAAAAAAACTAGATCAGTTTCTTTCCACCCTGAAAAAATATTCTAAAAATATGTAACCAAGACTATTTGATCACTTATGGTACGAATTGTTACATATTGGGAAGGGAAATGCATGAATTAAAGGGGCAGTCTGGGTCTACTTTTTTCAATAAAATTGAAATTCTGAAAACATGAAAACATTTGTTTTAGTCGGCAAAGCTATATATATATATATATATATATATATATATACAGCGATACAATAGAGCGTATGTGAGCGTTTTTTCGAAACAACTTTTTTTGATCCGGTTGACACGATTTCGAAAAATCTGTGTTACCGATTGGGCTGAAATTGTTACGTACTATTCAACACATGTGTAGTTTCAGCCCCTACCGGATTCAGATTTTTTTTATAAATTTTTAACGATTTTATTAAACAATTTAATTGTAAAAAGGGGATCCAAAAATGAAAAACCCGCCATTTTGTTTTTTCCCGTCCAAAGTGTTTAATTCTGCTATAGCCAATCAATTATATTTCAACATGCCATTCGAGTTTTTTGTTTCAGATGCTCCAGTGCCTCCGTAATAGCCGCCATTTTGTAAAAATTCTTAAAGTTCAATAGTTACTTGTTGATGTACAAAAGTTGTATACTATTTAAATAAAAAAAAATTATATTTAAAAGAAATTATGGAAATTTGCCCTGAAAGACCCAGACTGCTACCTTAATGGAAGTCAGACGAATATACTATAAATATTTGTAGTTGTGTGCATACATTTTATTTATTATTAGTGAGCTGTACCGTGTATAATAGTCCGTTCTGATTTCCAGATATTAATAGCTTTATTCAGGGGACAGGTTCAGTTTCGAATTTCAAGATGTTTTTTATGGCAAAAATATTATTTTGATACATTTGAAAGCTTTTATATGTAGTTTTACATGAGTAAATTTTCAAAATCAATTCATTTTTTCTTACGTTTGAAAATGGTGGCTATGCGATAATCGTAGATGAGATCTGCCTGAGTTGTTTCACGACATACAACTGTGTGCTGTTTTATGTAAAAAATAGGATTTTTTTTATTTTATAAGACGAAATTGTTCGATTTGAAAAAATTTAAAGTTTGAAAAAATGGAACGAGTTTTAGAAAAAGTTGGAATTTTCATGACATTTCTACGATATATATTAACGAGAAAATTGTTGTTGTTTTTTCATCAAATTTCAGGTTCGCATCGAAGATAACTATGTTACCTAAAGTTGTGTTGAATTTTCAAATGAGGTATTCCATAGTTTTTTAGTTTTCTTGTCAGGGGTTCGCAAAAAACTTGTTATTTTAATTCCAAAAATTTATTACTTTATATGTTAGTAAATATGCTTGTAAAGTTACTACATTTTGTGAGTCTATAAATTGAGAAGAAAATTTGCAACTTCTTAGTTTAAATCTGTTCAGTCCAAAGGAGTGACTAAAAGGAATCAAATGCATGTTATCATGTTTTCTCTTCAAGTGGATTAGAGGAATATCCATATATATATATATATATATAGGACGTATAGCTAGAAAATGCGAAAATCGCAACTTTTTACGGAGTTGAAAAGATTGACAAAATTGAAGCTCTTTGCAAAGATGGATGTTCAGAAAGTGGAAGAAAAACTTCCAATAGAGACATTGTCTCTAAAACCTGTTGCCAAGAGATACTCTGCAATAGTATAGATTCATGCGTATTTACGACGATCATTTTACGATGCATTTGGAATATTGAATTATTGCAACAAATCACGAGTAGACTTGCACTGAAATAATTCACATGTTCTTTGCTGGAGGATAGTAATCGATTTCTTGTGATGTTTTTAGCATTTTGTTCCTCACGTGCTGATTAAATCTTAATTTACTATCAAAAACAACATCAAACTCAAAAAACGATCGAAAATAGCACGTGCATCAAAAGTTTCTATATACTTTCAGCAAATTAATTACTGTTTCTAAATATAATAGCAAGTGCGGTGTCCTGTTGCATTATTTAGACGATTTTTTGTTGAATGAACTAATCTTCTAGTAACTTCAGGTGTTATTTATGCCCACTCATTTAAAATACTCTCCTTCTAGTGAGTTCGACTGATGATTTGATGTTTCCGCACTTTTTTCTAAAACATCTCAAAGATGTTCGATGGGATTTAGATCTGATGATTGGAATGTATGAAGAAACACAGACTTCACGGTAAACAATGACCATTCTTTTACTAGATACCAGGAATTTTTTGGATCATTGTCATGTGCTAGTGAAAATTTGTCGCTAAGTTGAATTTTTGAAGCACTGACTCTTAAATTAAGCTTTATTGTTTTAAAGTAGAACTTTCCACAAACATAAAATTTCCAACGACATTCGCTGCCATTGTTCCCCAAACCATAACATTTCCACCACTGTGCTGCACACTGGGTTGCAAATTTTTAGATTGTAACGCCGAATTTATTTTTTGTCAGGAATATCGCCGCCTTTCAAATCCAAAAAGATTAAATTTACTTTCGTCTACGAAAATAACATCTTACCAAAATTGGTCTGATTTTCTCACATTCTGTCTGGCAGTACTCTAAACGTCGATCAACATTTTTCATCGAAATGAACGTTTTTTTGGGCAATCCATTCCTTGTAACCAACCTTATTTATGCAGAAATTCGCGCACTCTTTGAGGATTTAATGATACTCCATTGTTTCTGTGAAAGACTGCAGCTATCCCAGAAGCACTTGTTTTTGGATCTTTCTTAATAATTGTCATGATTCTCCTTCCCAAATGATCTTCTGAAATTTTTTTCCGACTACTTCCTGGGAAAATTTTGTAATTTTTGTTGATTTTAATTTTTTTTCCATAACCGTTTGTATAGTCAACGTGGTCTGCAAATGATCCTAAATATTTTTGCATGGCTTCTACTTTTCTACGTGAGCTTTACAATCATTTTTTTCACTTCAACTGGAATTTTTCGGTATGATTTAGACATTTTGGAAAAAAAAAACTTTAACAAGAATTACTAGACAGCTCTATTAAGGATTCACATCTGCTGCTTTCAATGACTGATGATAGTGCTTACATCCCCACTGAAAACTGAGTACCGCTATTTTCCTTCTGTATGAGATCATGAGTTCAAATTATATGTATGTGCTATTTTTCCGAAGTTTATTTTAGCTATATTATGACAGTAAAAGCCTGCAAAAGCAAATACTAAGTTGCCCTATAAAGCATTAACAATGAAGAACTTTTGTATAAATACTTACAGAAAGAAAAAGTGTTTTTTAAACAAATAGATTCTATGAGGGATAATGAACTGTACGTGTATTTTTTTGATACAGTGTATCATTGTTAGTAAAATCAAAAGCATCAAACTACCCATTGAACATGTAATGAGTTTGATCAATATTGTCTAGACAAAAGATAAATAAATCGAAATTGAAGGTTTTGTGCACTTGTTCTTAAAAAATATCTTTTGTTAAAGACAGGAGTTTTTAAGTTATACAATTTGAATAATTCGCCTCTCACTTAATCAATCAGATGAGATTTCACACTAAAAATTATTTGAAATTAAAAAGAAATCGCAAATATTTCCAGATTTCGTATTGCAATTTTAAGATAACGCAATTAGTATGGCCGCTGGAGTAATAAAACAATTGTTTAAGCAAGTGTAATTATTGCATAATTGCAATGCGAAGTAAATGCCCAATGCAATAAAACTGCTTTTAATCGACATTAACTGATTACTGATGATTTTCAAACGTGTCAAAACATCATTTCTCGCTAATTTTTTTCCAATTTACACATGACTATAGTTTATCCGAATAAAAAACTCCAATTAACACGCTTGAATTTCGCTATAAAGTGCATATTAATTATAATTTCTAACCGTCAAATTTATTGTTAATGTGTGTGTGTAAAGGTGTGGTGTGGTGTGGCTACTAAAAAAAATTGCTTGATTTTTATGATGACGTTCTTTGGCTGCAACAACGCTTCAATGATGATTTAATGTTAAGCTTAATCTATTCTGCAATGCAATTTATCTTCGCTATTTCTTTCTTCTTCGTCTTTTTTTCCGTTGATAATGTAACATGAATTTTGTTTTATAGGCTTGGCTCATGGAACCTGTGTGTTTGAATCAGATTTCGGTTTCGCAGTGAACTGTAACTTCAAAAAGTCTGGACTGTTTCGCGTGCGAAATTTGGGAGGCCTTAAAGCATACTTCGGGTTAGGTAAAGCCTAGGTAGATCTTTGATCTATAAATAATAATTACTTTTACTAATTTTTTCATGTATTTATTAACTGATTTTCAATATTATTATCTTTTTACTGACATTTTTCTGGAATAAGTAAATTTAATGTTATTTTTCTTTAACGTTTTCAAGCTTGTTTAGATTGTAAAGTAACTAAAACTGACCTTTTCTTAACTAAATACTCAATGTTGAGATTAATATCAGTGATTTTATGTAGATAAGAGTCAATTAAACTCTCCAATTTTTCTTGAAAAAAAATCTGTATACAGGGTCTGTCCGAAAAGTAACGTCACTGATTTGATTGTAAAGCAGCTTTACGCCGTAACGTGATAAAACCGGTTTGTTTCTATAGAGCAAAAAAACAGCTTCCAAAAAGCGGTCGTTCAGTATTTTTCAACCATCCAGAGAGTAAGGACACGGCTTTACGTGGAACTCGTTTTGTATACCTTGCAATTCAAAATGCAGAGCTCGCTGTAGCAAAGGATTGCTATCAAGTTTTGCATAAAACTCGGAAAGTCAGCAGCGGAGAATGTCATCACAGATGATGAGTCTTGGGTGGTTGTATATGATCCCGAAACAAAAAGATAAAATGCTGAGTGGCATACCTTGGCATCTTCTCGCCCCAAGAAGGCCAGAATGAGCAAGTCAAAGGTCAAGACGATGCTCATTGTGTTCTTTGATATTAAGGGAATTGTGTACCACCAGTTTGTACCACATGTTACAACTGTGAATGCCAAATTCTACGTGGAAGTGCTAAAAAGACTCAAACGACGGGTTCATCGCGTTCGGCCTAACATCGCAACCAATTGGAAACTCCACCATGACACCGCTTTCCTCGTCACCAGCTTCTTGACCGATTCAAAGGCAGCAACGATTCCCCAACCACCCTAAAGTCCTAACCTGGCTCTCCCGGACTTTTTTCTGTTTCCTCGCTTGAAAATTTCTTTGGGGACATTCGAGAAGATCAAAGAGGCTTGTAGCAAGGCTCTAACGGAGTTTCCAAAAGAGGCCTTCTGTGATGCCTTCGATGCCTGGAAATGTCGCTGGAGGCGCTGTATCAATTCGAGCGGAGAGTATTTTGAAAACTTTCAATGTTGTAGAAGGATCTGGCCCATAAATATTTTTAAATCAATCCAGTGACATTACTTTTCGGACAGACCCTGTATTGGAGATGGAAATATAATTGTTTTCAACATTGTTTAGAGAAAGTTATGCGTTTTTAAAAAGAAACAACCGTTCGTATACTGAACGCTTTGTGTAGGTGTCTTGTGGAAATCCGATCCGCATAAGAAGGGTCTAGTCTTGATATTTAAACTGATTCTTCGTAACTATTTAAGAAAATTCTCTTTGCAAGAAACATTGAATCCAATTAATTGAAAGTTTATATTTATCGAAAGTTTCAAGTGAAAAAATCAATCCATTTTTTAAAAAACTTTTTAAAGATTCAGCCATGAGCTATATAAAACCTTTTCAAAAAGGCAAAAAAGAATACAACTCACAATTTCTAGTGGATTGGATGACATTTATCTACCGAACGCATTGAGATTTGATCCTGAATGAAAAGTTGTAGTTTTTTCCGTCGTTTTGCTTGAATAGTTTTATGGGTTTTGAGCATAGCAATTTGCGTTGCTCGTTTATCGTAGATAAATTGCTGCAAATGCTTCATATCTTCTAAATATATTTTTCTAATGCTTAAAATATTCAGTACCCCCAACATCAAACTATTTACAAGTTTATTTTCGTAAATTATTTTAGTTTTCGATTCAATCTGCCATGAAAAAATTGATTACTTTCAGCATCATCATCATTATCGTCATCATCATTTATGTGAAAATTTTTTCCAAATCGATTTTTCTGTATTTATTATATACTGATGGAAAACATTTGAATTTGAAGAAAAATAGACCTCAATGTTGTTTTTTTCGAATGAGGTACTTTATGTGCTCTCGTAAGCGAAACATCCATTATTTTTATGCATTGTATCTTTGGATCGCTGGAAATTTCGAAGTACACATATTTCCTATTCACGTTCAAACGTTTGATTTCTTGGTTTCACCCTGAACATCCACCATTTGCAATCTACAACAAAAAATTCATGAAAAAATATTATTTGCAGTGCATGTACCAATCCTTGCAACGAAGACTGATACAGAATGATACTCACGTTTGAAATTGTGATCATCATCAATGACGTGTTATCTCAAATGGAGATTAACTATCAGAAAAAACTGTTACCATCTACCTCTCTCTAAAGACTGTTCCTTCCAGTTTGCGAATGTCAATAGTGATTTGCTATTAGCGTCCATTGAATCATCTTATTATTTAGGTAGTTGATCTGGTGGATGGCAGTCAGTCGTTTGATCCTTCATAGGAAAAGTATTTGGACAGTCTGGTAGATCCTCCACGAGCCTCAAGTAATTGGACAGTCTGGTATATCCTCCACGAGCCTCAAGATCCGTTGCGGTGGATCGTTTTCAATGACTAGTTTGTTTTCTCGGCATTTTTATTTTTTTTAGTTGGGAGGAATTGAAAGAATTTTCTATTAGATTTCATTACTACTTTTGGCATGGTGAAATATAGTGTAGTTGTTCATCTTTATGTTTTGTGCGACTATCGCTTGTTTTTCTTAAATTTAACTTTTTTTAATTGGCACTCAAGCCATTTCTCACTGCGCGTAAAAATTTTATAAATAAATATAAATCTAAATTTATATAGATTTGGTTAGACTTTCACAGTAGCATTCCTGCAATTGTTATATGGATATGGGATCAATTAAGATCCATGAAGGCGCGACTTTCACCCTATTTGAGTTGGTTTTGTAACTTCCAGCTCAATTGCATTAAGTTCTGGCTTGAAATTTTGCCTTGGTCTCTGGGTTTTTTTTTGGAAATCTGGAATAGTTTTGCAAGTATTCCAGATTTAAGCTTTAGTTTTTACAGTAATTTTGAACTATGCTATTATTTGTTGGCAGTTAACAAAAAACTGGTGCACGTCAATATTATATTCCAACATATTTATAGCATCTGTTTTACTGGAAACATATGTTCTTTTGTCGGTAAATCAGGTTGAAACATACCTTAATATTCTCTACTTATTTTGTTCTAGTACAATGCTGGTCTCCTTTCAATTGATTTTGGCAGAAATTTGGCAAACGGACACAATAATGTGTTGCGGCAAGTACACCAGGAAGCACTACATAGTGTAGAAGACAGTGCACCTGGCAGTACTGCACTGCAACATTAATCATCGAGTAGTACTATGATAATTCCAAAATCTCCACACTAGCCACATCACTGTTGGCAGATACCTTCTTCGATCATCATCTTCGTCAACATCCGAATGAACATTGTTATTGAATGTAGATTATTTCTGCAGCTCATTATTTGTTTGTTAATATATAAAAGTGTTAAAAATACATTACTGCCCATTGTATCTTAAACACCGACTTATTAATCCGACACGTAATTGGTTGAGCCGTAGCCTAATAATCAAATATTTCTGCAATTATCAGAGCTAGGAATGCTTCCTTTCTTACCTCTATATACTCGTATATGAGCATCATATGCGTCTGCGCCAATCTTTACTGAACAGATACCACCGTGATCCAAAAAGGGTTTCTGGAAAGTAAGACAAGAATTAAGGCATCTCAGATTTCAAAAAATGGCCCTACAATTTCGATGTACTTCAAGAGAAGTAAAGTGCTTTCAATATTAAATATGATAAATATAAGCTATCCACACAGTAAAATAAAATCTTTATATCTTGGACAAAAAGACAGCTATAAATTAACATTACCCTGATTTCTCCTGGAAAAGGCAGCACTAACAAATAATATTAATGCAGTTGAGTTTGTTCGAAAGTCGTGTGAATTTGCTTTTGCATTATTGCAAAACTGTCATTGAGTGTACACTAATGAGAAAATTTCATCTTAACACGGAAATGAGAAAGTGCTGCTTGGGAAAGAAATCAATATTTACGGAAGAAATTGAATGTAATGAAGAGCAAACATGCCTATGAGGAATGGTATAGTACTGTTGAATGCGGTGAAAAAACAAACCCAAGCAAGATATAATATGTTTTATTAACGACATTATTCATCGAGGCTAAAAACGCGATAAAATTTATGATGGTATAGAAAATCACGCAAAATAATTTTTTATACCCAACTTTCAGTTGATTTGTATCAGATTTGTTTTTGGCTTCATAGTCCAGTCAAATAATAGTTCAACCAGAAGCTGGCAGATGAATTTCTTTGCAATTTATGGCCAGTTTAACAATGACCTTAAGTTTCTGGGATCGCAGATCCAATCCTTTGGGCGACATTTTGAAAAGATGAAAAAGTGGGACACCCCCATATTTCGAGAACCATGGCCTCCAAAAAAACTTTGGTTATAATAAACGTATGTAAAATTGAATTTAAAGCAACTTTAAATACAGTATTTTCACATGATATCAATAATAAATGATTTACAAGCCAAACACGACGCCAAAGAAAGGGAAACACTTTTTGAGCATAATAACTTCTTCATTTCACTTTTATCACGAAACTCATTCGGAACTTTCTTCAAGAGGTCAAGTATGACCAGAACTTTCAAAGAATCTTTTTATAATGTTTTTTTTTAACATTTTGAGAAACTTTGAAGAGACAAAGCATTAAAAATTTAACGTAGTGACGAATTTATAGCGTTTTCACTAGACCGCGACTCTTGAAACGACTTTTCTCGTCACGGTCAATACGATAACTTCTAAAAAATTTAATTTGTTTGTTTATGTTTTATTTTGAAATGCTTTTATATGATTTCTATTTAGTTTAGAGAATTTTCTAAAAAAAAATGGTAACATAAACTTTTGTAAACAATTACAAAATGAAATTAGTTATGAAAATAGCCCAAAAATGTTAAAGTTATGCTCGATGAATTTTAACTATTACTTTATAGTAAAAGAATCTTTTGAAATTTTGGATGTTGACGATTAGACGTTGTCAACGTTGGAAAACACCGCAAAGTTGACAACTTTATAATGATGAAAAACATTATTGGAAAATATTATTCAGTTTCTGAATAACCTATAAAAAATATGCAATAGACATTTTTATATACATATTTTCTTTTCTTTTTTTCTTGATCATAGCCTCGTTTTTCGAAGCGTTGGACTTATTTCACCACTTCAAAGTATTTGTTCAAGAGTCGTAGTCGTAGAAACATTTGTTGCAAATTTAAATTTATAATTACATTGACAACTTGTTTTTGGCAACAAATGCGCAAATTTAAATGGTGCATCATTTTATGCAGAAATATTGATAAAATGTCGTGTAAATGACTTAAAAATATCAAAAATGTCTTTACTTTTGCACAGTAAAGCGAACCAAACATTTGTTAGCTATTCTGTGCAGAAATTTAAAGTTAATATCGATTTCCATATTTTTTAGTCACTAAATTTCAACGCATTTTTATCAAATGTTGTACATAAAATATTTTAAAATCTGCTAAAATTCGAAATTTCTTGCCTCGAAACATATTTCAGCTATTTTTTTCGTAAATTTCGTTCATAAAATGTTGTCACATAAAGTTTGAAAATAAAATTTTGTTCAAGGTTTTTTAAGTTAAATCTTCCCGTAACATTTTAAACCTATCAGTTTCACAGATGGTACAAAGCATTTTTCCGGAAGGAAAACAAGTCTGACATGTCTGCATGTCTTTTCACGTGATTTTTCCCTCTTCGGGACACAATAACTGACCTCCAAAAACAAACAATACTGCAAACGACTTGAGACATGATTATCCAAAATTAGATTTGAAACGTGTTTTGCACTAAAAGTGGTAACAAAGAAGCTGCAACACTTAAAAAATGATACCCCCTTTTGAGTGTCGTTTTTGGCCTGGAACGTTTTTATTATTGACATCAGGTGAAAAATGTATGTACAAGTCGATGCAAATTAAATTCTAAACAAGTTTGCAATGCTCAATTGTTTTGTGGTAGCCATGATGTGCGAGATATTAGGGTGTCCTTAATTCAGTTCTTTTCAAAATGGAGCCCAGAGGATTGCACTAAATTGACCTTAAGCTCACTGACCGCATATTGCAAAAATAAGTCTGCCAAAATGCGCATTTTATTGCATATTCTGATTTGCTGTACTCACAATGTTCCACAGACCAGTTTTCCAGTCGATTATACTCCGAATGATGAAAATTGATTTGCTTATGTGAAATTATTCATGGAATTTTGCTGGGCAAATGTTCGATGCAATTATTCAGTGGCAATCTATTAAATTATATGAAGACGGAAAGTATTGGTTGATAAGCAGGATCGGCTCACCATAAACATTCTATCATTGTAAGGCATGATTATTATTTCATTAGATTTGATTGCATGTCTCAATACAAATTAGGATAAAAAAAGGCTCATTTGTGTTGAAACCATTTCCCCATTGGAATTTCAAGCGTAAAAGCAGTTTTCGATTTGATGCATTTTGTGGAACAGCTGAAAGTCATACACAGTAAGAAGTTCGACTGGAGCTGTATCTTTACATTAAAAAGTGAAAAAACAACAAAAACAGGAAAACAGCAGATAAGATCCAAGTGCATGCTTTCTACTTGCTTGAAGCATGCAAAGTAAAACTAAAAGTGAACCGGTGAAATCCAGAATGCACCGCGCCGGCCGATAATCGCTATCAACGAGGGAAATCGAAAGACTTAAGCGAGTAACCTGCGTTCATCAAAAAGTGAACATTTGACTCAAGCATTTCCACACACTTGAACAAAGTGTGTACAATGCACGATGTGCGTCAGTTTTCACCAATGAAGGTATGTTTTTGATTGACGAGTGGTTATGAAAAGTGTTTATGCAAACGCTTTCCCGCTTGATGGCAGTTTCCATTGCGGAAAATCGGTTTCTGTAGACCGAGGTCCGAGAGAATACCAGGACAGTATAGCAGACCCACAAACATACATTCGTGAGCTTTCAGTTACATCACCAACTGCCCTTTTTGGGGGTCCTTGAGTGCTCAAGCGCCCACTCCATGTGCACATAAACATTTCAATTACAACAATTGCTTATTTTAACTTTCCCCTTCATTAGCCGGATGCCGAGACACTTGCCTCGTTTGTTTACCCGAAGAAATGTTAATATTTCACGATAACAGTTTATGTGGGGCTCGAGGAATGCGCGTCAAGTGGTGTTAGCGCAGCCTCTCGACCATTAGAGGTTTTATTAGGGTCACCCGATGGTATCCACACATGAACGACTGGTATTGATAGAAATCAGTTTAGCATACATTTAACCTTTTTCCGACGCTACTTGCCACACCGCAGCCGCGGCTATTGTTCGTCATGCGTGAGTTTCGCCTCTTTGCTGGTGAGCCGCGGCGGATCGATGGGAAATATTTAGTCGGCAGCGGAACTGCGAGCTTGTAGTCAAGCGTAACTACTAATTATCTGCATTACATGTGTACCTTTTTGTTCGACGAGAATCGAGCGATAACACAGCGCGATGCATATGTGGAAAAGCTGATTCGATTCGATTAGCAATTGAATCAATGGTATGGTGATTTTATGGCCATCGGATTGTTTTTTGATGTTTTGAAACCATTGATCGAATGCGGCATGAAAAAGGCATAAACACTATTTGAAATCGATCATAAACTGAAAGTCCTCACTTGGGTGGTTTGATTGAAGGGCATTCGATGGGCGAATGGTGATAGGATGAGGGTATGGCTTTCGAAACGTGGTCTGATATGTTGGTTTGATTGTTTGCGACCTTTCCTTAACGGGTAATTACGCAATAGGTACGAACAAGTATGATTGAGATCTCGATTACTTAGAGAGATTTTTTGCTGAGCAGCATTTTCTCGACTGGATGGGAAATGTTTTTGCTAATGGAACTGTTGTATTGAAGATCAGAGACTGAAAAGATATTTCTATACCTGAGTTCGTTAATGTATTTTCACTGATTGATACGATTGATTTGAAACTCTTAACTTACTGGATAGTGGCTATAAATTCTATGACATAAAGTCGTTATCATCAAATATTTTACGATCGTAATTAAACACTTTTAAAAATAAGTACCATTCTTAAACTTCAATACAAGAGTCCGTACGACAAAAAAAAAATCAATTAACTTTACGTTTAGGGTCTACATATTGTCTTTGATTATGTACTGTTTTATAGTCAGACTTCATTTTTAATTCTGAAAGTAGATCCTATTGCTTATTCAATACCTTGAACTCAGGTGCAGCACTTTTGCAGAGAAACGATATATTGAAAAAAAATTCTTGTGATTAGAGGAACAGCAATTATGTGTAGCAAATTGCATAGTGAACAATCGAAAACAATATTGAAAAACGCTTGAATTAAAAAATACAACAAATCATATTCAGATATAAAGTAGAGAGATAGAGGCAACAAATATTGGTTGCAGTGAAGAGAGCAGAGGTAATGAGGTACAATATTGATTAAAATAGAACTGCAAACTGTTGAAAAACTCCATTGATTATTCAGTGTAAATATATTGACACCAGAAACTTGTGAGAGATACGTTTTGTCTTAAATGTATTCAACAAAATGAATTCTTATGTTAGTAGTACTTAATTTTTTCGAAAAAGTCCGTAATTAATCTACAACTTTATTTTGTATCATCTCTAGTTTTTTTTTCAAAAAGTCCCAATGCATTCTAATCAAGCATAAGTTAATCAGCCTTTCTTCATCTTCCGTAATGCTTTTAAGTCGTACTGTGTATCAATTTTACGGAATATTTTATTAAAATTTATGAAATATCTCTGGTTTTGATTCAGATTATCAATATCGGATTTGGTCTAATGCTTTCAAAATGGAAAATATCGTTCAATAATGTAGTATACAACCCACAAAAACCTGATGGATGGAAAAGCCATGAAGTGGATAAATTTAAAAACTAGCAATTAGATTTCATATACAGTTTGTAGTAAGGTATTGATTTTTTTCCGCATATTAATATTTTTGATTTAATTATTTCATTATTTTTAAATTATTAATCCCTTCTTCACTTAGTGGAAGAATTTTTTATGGTTCTCTTGGCAAATTCGAAAAAAATGGCTCAGATGAAAACACCAACATTTGGAACTTACCTTCTTTGGTGGCGATTCGCAAAATCGTTCTTGAATTGTGGATAATTTTTGTTCCTTCATTTTTAGGCCTCTTTCGAGAGTGTATCTTTTGGAATAGCGACATATTTAATTTTTTCCTTGCGGTGCAATATAATTTTATATACAAAATCCACAATCATGGAGAATCCTTGCAAGGATTCACCATGAGTACAAAAAAATAGCTACTTCGGTTGTTTCTGATGCGTACAATGCAAATTTATGTGAAACAAGCCTATAAGTTAAAGTTACATCCAGTAATTTTTGCAGTTAATAATGAATTCGAAAAGTCTGCGTTAATAACTTCTACCGTTTTAAGTGTCAAATCCTTGTTTTATCACGTCCACTTTGATTCCAATTGTCTTAGCAAAATCATCTTGAATTTGGTTTAAATTTCTAATTTGGTAGCCCGCATAGCTTCCGTAGTTCCCCATTTTTCGAAACCAAGGTTATAGCTTAAATGTGAAACAAACTCCATGAATCTTATCCTGGTGTGAAATTGAGACATACCTTATTGGAGCGCTTTTTCATACCACGGCAAAGTGGTAAGGATTGGACCTATCAGCATTCTTACTACTTTTCGGGAAGCGGCTCCCCTGTTGAAACGCAACAGCACGCCAATGCACCACGATACAGAAAAGTAGCCGAATAGCGACCGGTCTCAAATTGTATTAGAAATGACTGTACCCACTTTGGGTGTCAACTACAGCCACCAAGTTCCAGCCTCCACAGGCTCCTGTTACCCTTAGAGTCAGTATACCCCTGGTAAGGTTTCGGGGGAAGTGCAAGCACGACCCCTTCGATTGAGTCCCAACGCTTAATTCCGGATAGATCGCCGTATTTAGGGTTATCATCCTTTACACCATAGGAATAATGATATACCCTTTTTATCGTCATGTTGTTCTGAGGATCGGTCAGTACCTCTCCTCCTTTGCACTGGCTTGGGACAGTTTTCCTAGCTGCTATGGCCGAGTACTAAACAACTGCTGGTCGACACCCCCGGATTCTCTTTCTGCAGGGTATTATTTCGGCTATGCGACTTTTCCCAGGCATACTCAAGGCCGGCTGTGCCTCCTTCAGTTCTTTCCCGACCACAACGTTGAAATACGGAGTTCCATCGGTCGGACAACAATTAAATTTGTTGCTGAATAATATACCAAAGATATTTCTTCTTTGAAATTGGTTTTACACCGTCATTTTTGATTGCCATTGTAGACTTGTCACTGAAATCACATCCTTCCCAATATTCTGGTTGAAAATTTGAACTAGCGAAAATTTGTCAATTGGTCCAGCAATGGAAGAAGCTAATTGTCCTTTAGGTTCAACAAACATGCAAAATGGGAAAATACAAATTAATAATGATTCTTTCACTATGGAAAACCACCCAAAACATATACTCGCTAACTGAGAAAGAAAAATGACTGATGTGAACACTTTGCATGCATTATGTGTAGCCTTGGTTGCATAGGGAACTTTTAAGGTGATAGAAAACTTTAAGTATCAACAGGTCATCAGTACTATGTACCAGAAAATCGATTTATTAATCGTATTGAAAGTATAATCGATAATCGAGAACTTAAGTAATAAGTTAAGGGCCGATAATATAACGAAATCCTTGCTTGATGGTGGAACTATTCCTTGTCAGAATTATGCTTGGGACTTCTCCTTGTCTCTGTGCCGATATGGCCGACATGGGTAAAGAACAATAAGGAAAAGGGATAAACCGTTGGAACTAGCAATGAAAGTGCTCGTGTTGACTAGTGTAACAGTACGTAGCAATTAACAACTAGCAAAAGACTACTGCTAACTAAATGCACCAGAGTAAATGGCAAGGTATATAGACTGTAGGTCTGGATTGTAGGACGGTTGTCTATATACCTTGAGTAAATGATAGAATGCAAATGCTTATGTGTGCAATGGCTAGTCTTCAGGTGGTTTCTGATTATTAAGATATCCTTGGCATATCAGTGCTTGATCGCACATAAGGTGAGGCTGGAAATTGTTCCGCGACGAACTCTTGAGTCAAGCAGTGGTTATTCGTTAGTATACCGTTATGATTTCGAGGGTTCAAAGAAAATATTTTTACAAAAAGTGTTAACACCAATTTTGAGTTCCGCGGGACTACCCCTAACTTTGTTTTATAATCGAATCATAAAGTGGTGGCTTATGTCTCTAATATATCTTTCGTGGGCAATTTTGTCAGCAATTATTTTTTATCACAGTTCTTGCTTTGCTTGTTTATTGTATTTGGTTGCCAAAAGCACGAACGACAAAGCAATGAAGTGTTTCATAGTTTTTGGTAGAAAGTGTTTTATAGTTTTGGTAGGCCCTTCTTTTCATTGTTATTTCCACGCCAACTACACTAATTTCTAAGAAATAAAAACTCTTTAGCGCTTCCAAATAATCTATTTAATTCAAGCTACCGTCCGACAAAGGTCACTCGCTGGTAAGTGTGAAAACTTCATTAGCTTTCGCGGCTGAATTGATTCGATTACCTGCTTTGTGGCTGTGGCGTCCATCGTCAGCAAACCATGTCTGCAGAATTGTATTTTCCGCATATCATTTGTTAACAATTGTCCATTTTATTACGTTTCAGGTTTCAGTGTCGGCGATGAGCTTGGATTTGCCGAGTCCATTGGCAATGTGGAGGGCGGGCGGCGGCGCGCGTTGAACTATCGAACTGGATTGCCAAGCAATGTTGGCGTACTACCGGCCGTAAGTGATTTCTTTGTAGAGTATCTCAAGTAAATTTGAATGTATCTGCTTCAGTTGAGTGCATATTAACCTATTGCCAAGATTAACCAGCTTCTGAGCACGATGCTTGCTTGCGAAGCTTTCGCACGCAACTACGCAGGGTCGCTGTTGTACCGTCCGAAAACAGTGTGCGGTGATTACCAAAATATTTGAGTTCAAGTGAAGAGTCCTCTTGCGCACAGCTATCTAACTCGGATGGCTAACAACAGTGGACTGACGTTAAGTGTTACAGCTTAGACAATGTATAATTAATTCGAGCACGCATTTCCATTCAGAGTACTTGAAATTGTGATTTTCCCAGAAAACTCGGCAAAGTTAAACAGCCTAATGTGGATTGTTCGTCCAGTGCACGCCAAAACCACTTTGAGCGCTTCAAGCTATCAAAAATTGTTTGCCAAACAATGTTGTAAGTTCCTTCATCTGCGAAAGTAAAGGAACCAGTTGAACTACTCGATAGATTTTTTGAAAGTTATTCAAACTGAAATTTGAGCTCAAGTGGTAAAACTGTTTTCTGCCCTTTCAATTTTCAAATCCAGCTTACTTTTGCGAAATCCAGTTCAACGTTTCCAAGCACTCGGTTTGATTATGAAGCATATTTTCAAGTGAAAAACACGGTCAACTTGAAATTTGATTTCGAAATTTAATACCAATATTTGATTTCAGAATTACCAATCCAACGCACCGCACAATCGCAATGCGCAGCGCATGAAAATGCCCCCACCAAATCGAATTGCAACTTTGGCGCCAACATACAAACGGGCAGTTCCCCATCCGGCAATGTTGCAAGGACCTTCGAATGGAATGACGCAAGTTTATCCGCCCAGAATGACACATGCTGGTCATCCACTCATGACTCAAGCGATTTCACCAATGATGACGCAAGCAAGACCAATTCTCTTGAATGAAAACGAGCCGTTACGTCCCGCAGTTCCACCATTCAAGCCGATTCCAATGCCTGAAAGGAAGCAGGAAATGCAGCCAAGACCATTCCAGTCAGCTGCCGTTCACCATGTAATTATTTTGCTTTCTATAATTGATTACCATCCAGAAATTTCATGTTGCAGAACTTTACATATATGCAAACCCTGCCAATGAAACCGATTTCACAAAATCTGATTGCCAACGAAGGATTCACGCGACCATCGCCTGTGTACCGTCCGGTGCAATCGCCATCAGTTTCCAGGATCTCATCTGGCGACATAGTCGAGGTGGACAATGAGTATCCAATACAGCACGAGGACATGCCCAAGGTCGATCTGATGGGACATAGCGTGGAAGAATTAGCCGCAGCCGCCAATGTGAGCGTGGAAGCCATTAAATATGCCATACACATGAGACAACAGCAGTTGCAGGCTGAACGAAGAAGAACCGAAATATTAAGAAATAAGATACTTCAGGAGATCATGGCAACAAGGACGACGACCACTACATCCACGACGACGACGACAACAACGACCACTCCAGCGCCGTCAACTACGCCAGCTATTATGCCTACGAAAAGTGTAACCACGCGTCCTTATGTGGTAGGACAAAAGGTAGATATTCGGGAGGTTCCGTGGATGTGTGAGAGTAGCAAAAATCCAGTGTTGGACCAAAGATATCAAGCTTTGCATATGTAATTTGAAAAATCGTGAGGGACCTGTTTCATCTAAGCTAGATTCTATGCCTCGAACTTTCAATATTTTCTTAAGGTTGTTTCGAGCTAACCTAAAATGTTATCCTTCATGGTCGACTTTTATGCTTAAATTTTTTTTTATTTTCGACAATATATAAAAAGTGCGCACAGAATTGAATTAATCAGTAAATGATTATATACTTCCACCCTTATCAAAAGTAAAATAGAGAAGCAAATAAACCATAACTAATAATGTTGGTCTCCTATTCGAAAATTTCCATTTTGCTCCACAAACTCAAGCGATTTTTTTTAGCTTTTGGTTTTAGTTTTCGGGTTAGCGCCCTCATAACCTAACCTAACCAATGCTTATTTGTTTTGATATAGAAACGTCATCAAATTTTATGTCCTGTCCAATAAGCTCAACAACAAGTTCCTTGACTTGTTCCTGTGCACAATTTTCTTGTCGTTTTTAACGAAACAACAAAATATTAAATTCACAAGAGGAATTCTGTTTCTCATTAAAGAAATTAAAGATTTGTAGCATCCTGTAACATTTCGTGCCTTGGGTGATTGTACACCAATAAGGCAGAAAAGGTTTGTGGGAATGTTTCCTTCCGCTTTGAAATTCTCAGTATCTATGAAAAGCATCGATTGACAAAGCGTACTTAATATTTTGCTTGATTATTGCTTGTATTTGTTGAAGGATTTAATAACGTACTCGTTAGCCTTTCTGTATACGTCTAGATGTAGGGACTATCCTGAAAAGCTAGTTTGAAATCAAAATAAACTGAGATTCATTTAACATTCAAACTTTTTATGAGGCGAATGCTGATTCACAACAAGAATTAGATAGAATTCTGTCGTCCACTTAACTTATAAATTTTTTGACAATCTTTTGCTGTAATGATACTGTTAAATGCATAAATGATCAGCAGTTGATTTACCAATATTTCCACGGCTGCCGGATGTGGCAAAAAATCTCCAGAAAGTTAGATCTGACTTAATTCTTTAGTTCAAGGCTTCTTTTATACAAAATATTCCTGCATTCTAGTTTCTGACTTCCTAACCGATATGCACGATGAAAAGGAAAATTCATCATGCAAATACTTTTCAATGTATGTATTTTCTATGCATATGTATGTTTGCACAAAATGGACGATCTAAAAAAGGCTGTAAATCAACAGTCACTCTTATGGTGACTCAATTTACGACCTACAGTCAGTCACAAAAGTGTGGACTCATATTATAAGTTTTAAAACAACGTTAAATTTTTCGTATTTTAACTTGCGCCAAGAATGAAATAGAAACATCGTTTTAAAGTTTCATGCGTAGATACATTTAAAAGTTCAACAAAAAGTATACAGAATTTCTAAATTTATGGTGAAAATTATTCGAAGTAGAAAATGAACTCACAAAAGCATTGACTCACAAACTAAGCTGAACTTGATGATAGAAATGAACGAATGGTGCTAGCAATAATATTTTGTAGCATATCTTTTCGATTTAATGACGCTCTGCATTCTATTCGGCATCGATTGCACTAGCCCTATTCCGCACTTCAATGTTTATTTCATCTCTTTCTTCTTGGATGCGGACTTTTAACTGCTGTTTGTTAGATATTTTGTTTTTACTGATCGAATCTCTCAGATGCATCCATAAATTCTTCTGTAGATTTGTGGTGCTGTTGGAAGTTCCCTAGGTACATTGTACAGGATCCATTTACGAGCAATAAGTGCATAATATTTCGATCATTGTTTTGGTGAAATATATATTTGCTGCTCAAACCCAGTAATTGGTGGCACTGTACTTTAAATTTTCTTTTAATATGGTTAAGTAGATAGTTTTATCCATAATTCTGTCAATAAAATGTAGTTTCCTACGACTACAGCGAACATGCATCCCCAGATCATTACATATGCACCTACCACCATGTTTCACAGTTGATTGTAAATTGTTTTGTTTGTTTTTTGTTTACACGCGCTTCTTCCGAAATGACCCAAATAATCCAATTTTAGTGTCTAAAAAAATAAAACATGGTTCAAAAAAATTTCTAGGTTTATTTGGATGCTCCTTTACAAATGCTGATCTTTTTCCAATATTGACTTTATGCACTCATGCTTTCCTCTTTGCAATTGGACCATGTAACCAGGACTTCCGCGAAGATCGTCGAATTTTCTCAGCATTTATGTCTTTGTCAGTGTACCATCGAAATTTGCAGATTTTTCTTTACGCGTCTCTTAATGCACCTTCTTGCTATGTAGTTCGAAATTTTCGGTCTCCCTGTTTGCAGTTTATTTGCTAAACTGTTTGTGTTCTTACATTCTTTAATTATGTTTTTGATCGTGTTCTGTGGCAATTCGAGCTTACTGTAAATTTTACGTTCTGAATATCCCTGTTTGAAAAAATATATAACTATTTGTTTTCTCTTCAAGGGTCCTTTCACGCCATTTTGCTATTGTTATTGTTTTTAATTTCAAAAACGACCGCTTTGAAATACCGTCGAATCCCAAACTCCCACCCCATCTCCCTCTATTACCCCTCAATTATAAAAATGATTCAGTTCTATACTTAAAAAAATACACTTTCTTTCAAAGAAAACACATTTTAGTCAAAAATTTTCTGAGCCCCTTTTTACACCCGCTAAAATACTTGCCTTGACGATCCAAAATGTGTATATGGAATTTGTAAGAAAACCAAAGTCAAATAAATAGTCCTAAACTGGCGTTTGCCGTGCATATTTCGCTACCAGGTAGATTTTTTTGCAATTTGTGGCCATTTTAACAGTAAACTTATGCTCAAGTTCCAAGTGTCACAGCCTCCTCTGGGCGCCATCTTGTAAAGAAGAAAAAGTGGGACACTCCCATATCTCGGGAACAACGGTTCCTAAGAAAATGTCACGAATAAGAAATTTGTGTAGAATTGAATTTGCAGCAATTTGTGTCTATATTACTTTCACGTGGTGTCAATAATAAAAAGGAATATGCCAAAAACGACGCACACAAGGGAAGATCATCTTTCGAGCGCTGCAACTTCTTTGTTTTCACTTTTAACGCGAAAAACATTCAGAGCTTACTTTGACATAACTTTGTTATGTCAACTATTTTCCACGGCTCCCACGAGGTACAGTTTCGAGTTGCGTTTTTACATAAGGTCACTTTTGGCTATTGGCAATGTTTGTGAGTGTGAACTCACAACGGAAAGAGTATGTCACATTTTATTTTATTTCCTCTTTTTCATATTAAAGTCATATTTCATACGGGATTGATTACAGTTACGCAGATATCGTTGGTTTTGCATTTTTTTAAATACTCTTTGGTAAAATCTATTTCATACCCTTCCTCATTGTATGATTTGTTTTGAAGAAATTGAAGTCTCTAGTAAATAGGCATTGATTATAACCGGAGACATACAATCTACTTGGATCGTTTGGTATTTGTACTTGCGTTCTTATTCTCTTCAAGTTTTAAAAGCAGTTAGATAATTTTGTACTGTATTTGGTAGTCATTTCTTGGATAATTATTCTATGCATTTTTTTTGAAAAATGCTTTCTGGCGAGGATCTTTCATCACTTTAAAAATGTTTGATTTCACACAAAATTGTCATTAGAACTTATGGTCCCCAAATGTCCTAGTTCTTTGTCGAATTATCAACAAATCATCAACTTTTCCTTGCTTTAATGGAATGGGTGGAAAAAACAAGAGGGTTCATAAAAGTTGCTTATATATCAATTAGTTGCAAAATAGACTGAAATAATCGTTCGTTCAAGTTGATAGTCTGTAGGAACACTTTTAGGAAGCAACACTAGCATTGATATGTTTCTTACAATAATACATTTCCTGGCTAGGATCATCTTCCGACAACTATTACAAATTTTTACATTTCCAATTGGCTACAATTTCAGGTAATGAACGCACCGAAGGAATATTATCCTGGAGGGTACGAAAAGAACTTTGACGACAACTTCCAATCGAAAGTCGATTTGCCGCCGACAAATTTCCATTGTGGCGATCAAAAACATTTCCCAGGACTCTATGCCGATATGGATTTGGGTTGCATGGTAACCATTTTTCAAAGTATTCATGAGCAGAGGGATAAAGTTTTCACGTATTCTAATTTCAGGTGTTCCATGTTTGTGCCCTAACCGACGACGGACTGATAATGAAGTCCTTCCTATGTCCGGAGAGTACACTCTTCGATCAAACCGTGCTGAAATGCAATTGGTGGTTCTATGTTGAGTGCAAGAACAGCAAAGACCTCTACGATTCCAACATTCCCATATCGAAAAGCTACCAATTGATGAAGTCCTTGTCGTATTTCTCCAACTATAAGAAAAGCAATGCCAAGGATCTAGAAGCCTTGGAGAATGCTGTGAGTGGCGATGAGAACGACAACGAAAATAAGACGTAGAGCGTGTGTCCTGATTGTTTTTTTATTGAATAGTCTGGCATAAGTAATTTATTTATTGGAATAATGTTTAAGTGTTTTACGATTGGTTAACATCGCACGCTTCGACTTGATAGTAAAATTGTTAGTCCGCTGGGAAAGTCAACGAGTAGTTCATTGGAAACAATTTTAGTATTGACTCAGTTCCGATCCAAGTTTTGTTAGTATGTAAATATCTGTCCTAATGTAGTTAATTGTTATAAACGCAACGTCGAAGTCATTATTTTATTAAAATGGTTATTCCTGAGGGTATCGAATATGAATTAGAAAACAGTAATAGTTTTTAGATTGTTGTTATATACGAAAAAATTAAACTAATTCTAAGCGTAATAGCTGTGGTGGTACTAACGCACACCAGATCAGTTATAAATAATGTGAAAATTGTAAATAAATGTGACTGGAACTATATCAAATGGAATTTTTCTGCGAAAATCATTTGGAAACATCTGTTATTATGCTATCTCCCACATTAATGGGGAAAAGGAACGAGGACGAAGAATTTTTTTTGGAAGAGATTGATTCTTAGAACTGTGCATTTTATATGCATGAAAACGTTATATAATAAGTATTTTCATTTTTCAGTGAGTTTTTAGTATGATTGAAAGATACACCATCGTTTTTAAGAACTAAGTTAACAAAGTGATAAGAAATAATTTTCTTTTTAAATATAGTTTTGAGATACCAATGTAGCATTATATCTTTTGAGTACAGGTGAACCTCGAAGATAGCTTAAGTTCTACTCTGTCAGTCAGGGTCGGGACAATCTGTGCGTCAAACTTATAGAGCACTTCTACCGATTTATGGTGTTCATACTCGTACATCTGGCGCAGCTTGTGCGCAAAACAATGAAAAAAATTATGTCCATGTGTATTCTATTGGGCAATGTTCATCCAACAGGAGCTCGGACAGTGCGTACCGGGGCAGGTTTCGCTGCTGTAGAGGATTTTGTGACCGAGGATCAAAATCAATCGATTCGACACCGTTCTCAACAACTTGGTGGCTATCTGTCTATTACATGGATTTTTTTAGGAACGATCTTTGGTTAATGCTCTAAAAGATCCAACTAGTGCACCGATATTTTTAATGATAAGAATAATATTACCTAATTTCATTTACATGCTTAATGACGTGTGCGTATTATCATTTCAATGATTTTTTCAAATTTCCAATAATTTCAGTGTTGATATTTTTTTTAGTTTAATAAAAAAGTCTGCAAACGAAGTAAGTAATTTGCATCTCTGATAATCACTGCATTTTGAAATCAAATGTAATAAGTTCTCATAAAATTAATAATCATGGTTTTTTAATATTTCTAAATAAATTTATATGCATAGAGACAGGAAACAATCCATAACGAAGCGTCCATTAAATACGTAAGGATCATTTATCAAGTTCACTCATTATAAGGTTTCGTAAGATTTCTGTTATTTCTTCGTCTTGCGTCTTACGTAAGATTTTATATACAATCAGATATCGAAATTCTATTGCACATTACATGTTGTTTTATGATCAACCTTACAATAAGAAATAATTAAAAGTGTTTCTAAGGTAAAATGATGAAAAAGTGCATATAAAATTGTAGTCAATACTTTTCAAAGTCAGATCCTTTAAAAAGTGTTCATTAAATAAAAAATCGTAGTATTGAATAGTTCAGTTTTTAAGGGATCGTAAGAGTTCTTCCCCCATCTTTTGTAATATTTTATATTATATATTTTTTAGATATATTTAAACAGCGATTATTTGCTTCATATTAAATATTTTCTTTCGAATTCGACTGTCAAATCTGAAATGATTATTAGTTTTTTGAATTTGAACTGGTGAAAAACTACAGATTCAATGTCTATGCAGCATCATTGGAAACTCCGGGATCAACTATTCAAAATCCCCACGATGCGATATATCGAAAATAACCATTTGCGCCAAAAATGCTTTGGATTACTCCGATTGATCCGTTTAAAGATTCGAGGCGACCACCCTCAGATGTTACAATTAATATTAACTGATTCCATTTTATAATGATTTGTTATCGTGATTGTTATTTAAAGTATGGTATTGTTCATAAGTTTTATTGTGTTTAATATTTTGAATATTAATGTAGGTATTACTGGAAAGTTGTCTGTGTGGAATTCAAGACTCGAAAGTCGCGACTTTTGTTCTTACTTTCTTGGCTTTTTCTCAGAAGTTTACATCATTTTGGTAAACTTACTTTATATTTCGTTGTCGTTGTGAAGTTTTGGGGCTATTCAAACTCAAAATAATGTTCGATGAGAGTTTGTCACAAATATTATGTAACTATTAAATGAAGCAGGCTTTGAACAAATCAAGTTTTGATGTTAGTACTAGTTTTATTTGTCAATTCATAGATTTCCTTCAGTGTTGAAAATTTAGAAATGCGTCCCTGGCTGCACCAGAAAATTTGGAAATTTGTATCGGGCGAATATTTGTAAAAATATTCGGAATAAAGTTTTTCGAATTTGTTCGACAAACTATCCATTTAAACGAAAAACGGAGAAACCGATCAGAAAATATTAATTACTCTATGAAAAATTTCCAGTTAAGTTAACATCAATACTAACCATTAGTGATATCTAGAAGCATCAAGAAAATATGTACATAAAGTTCACATTTCATAAAAAAAATTAGTTGTCCATTCATTTGAAACGAAAATCACTCGAAACCGTTTCGAAATTTTATTGAAGCTAATTTTTTCAATATCACGAGTTTTTTTACGAATGCAGTTGCTTTTAAATTGCTCTTTTTAATTATGAAAAGTATTTTGGAGTGTTAGTTAACTTAGCTAAGCTTTTGCGGAAAATATACTTAAAAATTCCACAGATCTCTCAGTATCTGCGAAAGGTCTAAAGCATTGAAAATTGGTTTAGACATTTACTTCATTGTTCCATTTTCCCAATCCTAGTGTAAAGTTTAATAGGATAAAAAGTTTTGCAAACTGCTAGAGTCGCGTCGCATATATGTACATATGAAGTTTTTCGAAATAACCAGCACCGAGAACAACTTCTTTCACAGCCCTTTAATCAAAAGCTGCTTATGTTTATTTTTCAACATTATTACGATACAGGCGTACTACTGCATTGATCGTGGCTTTTTATATAGTTTTTCTTTTAAATATCCTGAAGTGTTAGTGGCTTAGTAAGCCAATGCTTAGAGGTGGGTGAGGGTCATTTGAATGGATTAACTAGAGTCATGCTGGACAATCTTAGCTTATATTGACGAAACACCCCTGAGTATAAATGAAATTATTAGTATCCACTCTCGGAAACAAGATCTGAAGTTTCTATTAAAATGGTTGCAAAGATTTATGTTTTTATATTTCATATCTCTCCAAGAAACCGCCAATGATCTGAAAAATCGACCAATTCATACGTCATATCTTCATGGAATTTCCAGAAGCTGTTGTCCGTTTGTAGCAGCTTTCGAGAATCAGCTCCCAAATATCCTATATTATCCGATTGCTACGTTGTTCCTCATTTTAAATGTTCTTTAAGAATTAGTAAGAAGTCAATTATATTACGGTTAAACGTAGAAAGCACCTCGCTAAGCAAAAGTAAACTGTTTCCATGTGGCTATCATTTTGGTTTCGTTAACGCTGTTCCTTGGGTGGCAATAATGGCTCCGATTTTCAACCTTTTCTCGTCCTTCAGAAATTACATGGTCAATAAATATATGGCGTACCTGATGCTCCTACTCGAACTGAACATGACACACTGCTTGCGCTTTACATGATAAAACTTGATAAAAGCCTGTTGATCCACGGATACTCATGAATTTATTTGGTACCAACTAAAGACTGCGAGCGAATTGGATACTATCTTCTTCGCAACATCCGAAACTACTTGCCAATCAACATGTTCCAAGCCTATCACAAATTTAGAGTTTAATTTATATCATGATAGCTAATTATATTATATATATTTGATTAACATTCCTACCTGTCCAGATGAAAGAATTTAAATAAATAAATATTTAAATAAATAAATATTTTTAAGGAAATATTCTATCTACATACATATATTCTTTGAAAACCATTAAAGCAAATTCATTTCGATTGATTTTCATTTTTCTGACAAAAATACAAGTTGGCCGTTTTTCAAAATAATTGAATGGAAAATTTATTGGAAAAATGTGAAAGTTCATAGAGAATAAAATAAATAGTATGTATGTTTTGAATCAAAACTCAAGATTATTTTTCAAGAAAGTTTATCTACTTCTCATTTAGAAGCAGACAAGAAGTTTTGTGAGATTCATTCTGAATATTTATTTACACGTATTACCGATTTTGCTTGATCCGCGCTTCACTGTCTACTTCCGCCCACGGAATGATAATTTCCAATTGATTTTTTCCGTAGAACGAGTTCTCCATTTCTTCTAAAGAGTTTTTCAAAAAATGGCTTTGCTTTATTGGGGAAAGAAAATTCTCATGAAAATCAGATGACTTTAAGGGGGAACACCACTGTAGAATTTTCAAGAAATCAAATTTTTTTTGTTGCTCTAAAGTATACCTTATCATCATAGAAATCATATAGCAAAGTTTCATATAGTGGAAAAATCTGTAAGTGTTCGAAATTTTAAATTAGCGCGGCGCCTCTCACTGCTCTTTCGGAGCGCAATCCGCGCGTTTCCCCACGCGTTTCCTCGCGCGCCGCTGGTATTGAAATTTAGAACAATTTTAAATAAAAATTTCTCAAAACTGTACACGTGTTCTGTTAGTTGCACGTTAGCACAAAACGCTGAAGTACATATTATGCAGACTAGAGGTATATCAAATTTATTAATCATTTTTCTATAACTTAAACTTTAAACGCGTTTATCTCGGAACAACGCTCTTTAGAGTGGCCGGACTCTTTTCTCAAACAGTTTTTGTTCGATTTACTTGAAATGTGTAAAATATGTTTAAAACTAGTGTCTGCATGAAAGTACGTAGGATTTTTTTAATGTTGCATATTTAAATTGTTATTAACAATTTTCGAGCGTTTTTTCCCGTTTTTTTGGCATTTTTTTTTCAAAATGACGCCATTTTGTCAAAAATCCTACTTACTTCTCTGGCTGTTATTATGTTTTATCGGCAAATTTTTGTTTGATAATCATAGCCTTAGCATTTCAGGAGAAAACGGTCCGGCCGCGAAGCCATGAAAAAATAAGGCGTTTCTGGAGAAATGCTATGGAGCCGCCATTTTGTTTTTTAAAGTTCAATCTTAAATTCCGAAATCTATACTGGTTGCTGAATAACTCCAATCTAAACCTGGACTATAAGGTTCTGCTCTACAAAGCAATTATCAAACCTATCTGGACTTACGGTATTCCACTTTGGGGCTCAGCAAGCATCTCTAACATAGAACTCCTACAGAGAGCGCAATCTAAAATCCTAAGGACGATAACTTCTGCACCTTGGTACGTTAAAAACGCCTGTATACACAGAGATCTGGACATCCCAACGATCCATGGAGAAATAATAAAACAAAAACAAAAATACGTCAACAAGTTATCCATCCACCCTAATAACTTGGCTAGGAGCCTTTTGTTTGAACAAAAATTTTCTCGTCTCAAAAAATCTAACATCTTATGCTAAAGGTTAATTTCAACGCGCAGCAGTAAAAAAAATTATGAATTCATAACATAACAAAATAACTTGTTCAGAAGCATTGGCAACGAACAAGACTCACCAGATTTGAAAACTTAATGTTATTTTCTTGTACTTAAGAAAGATACATTAATTAAAAAATTGACAAAAAAAAAAAAGTTCTGAAAAAATTCAAAGAGGATGTCAAATACTTGTACAATATATAACTTTTTACCAAACTTCGATATGTTGTTTGGTTTTTGAGGAACAAAAACGGACTCCTTTTTTACCTTTATTTTGAATTTTTTTTATAACAATTTCGTAGACAGTTTTGATCAACAATTTTGCATAAGTTTTACGTAAATTTCCGAGTATATTTTTGGGAAACATAGTTTCCTACACTACCTACTCCTACCGAGCATTTTGTTCATAGATACGCTCGAAGTAAAACTTCTTCTTTCTACAGGTTATCAGCTAATTTGTTCATTAATGGATATTTTATCGCAATGAACTCTGAAAGTTTTATTTAAAGACATTTTTTTTTGTTTTTCTATCAAAAATATCGGCTTAATTCATTTAAATTGGACATTTTCTTTAAACGTACAACAAAACACGCATCTAATTTTGCATTCATCATAATTGCAGACCAGTTTCAGAGCTAGTGATACTGTTTTTGTTAGATTGTATGTGTTTTTTATACCTAAAATTTTTGAGAGTAAAGGTTTATTTCCAGAAATACTTGCATTTAATAAAATAAATTCAATATTTTATGTACATTTTTCGAAGCAAGCTAAACTGATTAATATGCGTTGATTTACTCCAAGTTCCGTAAATATTTTCAAGAATGAAACCAGACTATTAACGAGTTATTGGAATTCATATAGAGGATCTTTTCAAATCAATATTTTTCTGTTAGAATAGTTTTAGTATCAGCTGAAAGTGGACAATCTCTTCGCCTGCTTATGAAAGTAACCGTGATAAACGCAAGACATACTAAAATTCATATTAAATTCAAAAAGATTGGATACGGTCGTAAGTCTATTTTTGAATGTGCAATGTGTATTCAGTGACATTAAAATCAGGCTTTGCAATCTAGATGAAAATCATTTTTTTTTAAAAAGATGTTTCCAATGCCCCAAGCACGTGTGGGATGGTCAACTTTAATTACCGCGATAAATGTGCAATTTGAATTTGATATTCGCGACTGTTTCTGCATGGTTGTTGCTAAATGTTCCATTAGACGAATGCATCTAATGAATATCAGATGATAGATAAAACTTCACTTATATGACAAAAATGAACACCATGCATTATCTCAGCTAATCGATTCATTTCAAAACGCATTTTCTGAATAAATTTACATGATATATCCGTAAAAGCGTTTCTGCCTATATTTAAACAATAGCATCCAAGTTGGTATAAATTGGCGGGTTTGAAGCTAAACATTATCAATCTTGATTGAACTTTTGATAGCAATTTCACCGTCAACATGCGAGCAACTTTAGTATTCATTTTGGTTGTTTCAGGTAAGAATTATAACCAATTAGTTGCTTTTGAAAATCAAGTTTAAATCAGTTGTTGAATCTTATTGTGAATTCTACAGTTCCTTCACGTTAAAAAGGGAAATAAAATATTCATCTTTTACAGTTTTAGTACATGCCGAGGCACGTAGAGTTCAAAATAGAAACGACCATGTGGGTTGGCAAATCGAGTCAGGTTACCAGCAACAAGAAGACACTCAGGGCTACAGTGCAGGAAGTGGGTTGAGGTCAATCGCTCATGGCTCGGCGAGGCGCGCCCACTCTGTGCTGGGTAACCAATATGCTGCAGCCCAACAGGCTGCCTATGTTGCCCAGAACAGCCTTGCTCAAGAAGCCTCCCAGGCGGCAGCCACGGCCCAAGCAGCGTTAGCTGGTAAGGAAGTTCTTTACAAGAGTCTCGAGAAACAGATCGATGAAGCCCAAGAAGCGCTGACCGAGGAAGTGAACCAACTGAAACTTGCAGAGAACAGTGCTGAGGCTGCGAAAGAAGCTGCTGACGCCACCGATGAACAAATTTCTGCGTTAACTGATGCCTTGAAGAACGTCAAGTCTTCGGCTGAACAAGCCAGAACAGCCGCAGACGAAGCAGAGGCTGAACTCGCGTCACAGTTCTCAATGGTTGGCAGAGCCCAGGAGCGATTGAACGTCCTCGAAGCCAAGTGGAGTTTAGTTGAAGTGGATTATGAGACAACAAGACAAGCCTCCGAAAGGGCTTCAGCTTCTGCAAAAGCAGCTCGCGACAATGCCTCCCTTGCCCGAGCCTACGCCAACCAAAAAGTGGAAGAATCTGCATGGAAGAGTGAGGAGGAGCCACGCTTCGAGTACGTAGATAGCTCGAGCCTATATCACCATCTTCATCGTCTGTAGATAATCTTATTGCAGTTAAAATAAGTGGCCACTATCCTTCGGTGGCAATAAGCATCCAACAACATTGTTTAGTTAGCTCAAATAAATCATAATGTTCTATCAAATATTTCAATTGTTTTTATCATAGCCAAATAAGCAAAGTTCTTTAAAAAGGCAAAGTCAGCTCGAATGTATCTTGCAAGAATGAAATCATTTTCCCTGAAATATTTCTCGGGGATATGTATTTCGAATCAAATTCAAGCAGCTGGAGTATAAATTTAAATTTCAGCAGTAATTGAGGAGTGTCCCAATGGCGGACATAGATAAGTGTCTAAGTGTTTCATATAACAAATAGACCTGAAAAGTCACAATTTTCAAATAAAATGGGTGAAAAACTTTTAAAGTTCAGCGTTTCTACTAAAAGCTTCAAAATAGTCATAGGTCACCAATCTGGGCCTTTGCTCAGACTTCTTGAAACAAGCAATTGCGTCACGTAGCAAACGGACGCCGTTGAAAAAAAAATTTCGCCTCCCATTCTTGATGCGCAAGGTTCAAATCCCAGCACTGATCTAAGTATAATATCTTTCCCGGGAAGATATTCCTTGGCTTTAGCGATTTCACTTTCAAATCGTATTGTAATGGAAATACTATTCAAAGAAATTCGCATGGAAGTAGTTTATATAGATCGTCTCACATATAGTAGCAATTCTTAAGGAACGGGTATAGAATTCCCTGCTACGTCAGGTTCTTTTTATACTGTTGTCAGGATCTTTCTGATCGAATTAAATACATTTTCTTTTGGCTCCTTTCTGATCCGTTTAAATTTGATCCTTTACATTCTTTTTTCGTTTGTTTTAAATTACTGTTATTTTAATGTGGTTCATAAAAACGTTTTACTCTGTAAATTTGTATTAAGTTTTTACGAGTATTATTTAAAAAGAAATATTTCGATTGATGAATTTCGTGAAAAATTTATTAATGTTTTGCTAAGAAAGTATCGATTGAATTATTTGGAAATTTGATTTGATATTTTTGAGAATTGATTTTTTCGGTGGATATTATGAGGCGGTTTGAAACATCACTATGCAGAATACAGCAAAATTTCTGGCTATTTTGCCACTCATAAGGTTTTTTTGCAGATACAGATCAGAACATACAAAAAAAACAGAACTTTACAAAAAACTACATTCAGTTCGTATAACAGCATAATTTAATTCATTAGAAACAGCAGTAAGGATTTTTTTTGGAATCTAGTTGCAATGAAAATAGTGTCCATACTTCGCGAAATACAAATAGACGTCGAATTTGGCGCTAAATAAATGTGTCCTTGTGTTCCAGCCAGTTGCTTTGCATCTAGTTTTCTCTTGAGAAAAATTATTCACATCATCTTTTTGATCCTTCTGAAGTGATAATTTTTTTGATCTTCCAAGCGATTTGAGATTTGGTGGTGATTACGTTAATGATAATGTTTGCGGCTTCCCCCCCTTAGGAGTCTGTACAGTGCCAATATACGAACTAGCTATTAACGAAAGCAAAATTGACAAAGGACATTAAAAGCGCTAGCGTCCATTTCATTCTTTGTTTCAAACTTATTATTTGATCTAATAAGTCAACATGACCCATGTTATAATAATTGTAAGAACGTTTCAACCATTTTATGTCGTGTATATCAATATCCTTGGGTTTTTTGTGCTTACTTCATCTTTTAATTTCAAGCACACTGAGCTGCTATCACACCAGGTAACAGCTACTAGTTTATCCCTGCGACAAACCACAGTTCTTCTTCTTTGATTCAGAATCGAACCATGGTTTGAAAAATCTGTTGATTTTAATAGTTCCAGCGGCATACATGATAATTTCCGTAAAATTGAGGAGCTACTCATACGAAGACAAGGTTTACTTATTTTATTTTGCAAGAGATGTGATACCATGAAGCTTAACTTTGAATTCAACTGGTTGTTCTCGCTGGAAGGAAAAATCAAAATTCAGTACACTCTTTCCACATGGCAAGTTGATTTATTGAAACAGAGCCCGGAAACAGAACGATTTGCTCCTCAAGATACAATTGTTTTTAAGCTTCCAGACAGCGTTTTCTAATCAATTCCATAATCAATTGAATTTTGAATAATTTGTCTGTGCAGTTTACCAGTCTCACCGAACTGTTGACGAAATGCCGACAAACTCGCAATCGCAATCAATCTATCTTTTCAACATCAATTCTTGTTCAGATCATGAATTCCCTGGACCAAAATTGCAATCACGATAACCGTTTGAAAAGGAACAAGGTTCTTGATCACTATTATTAGCCACTTCTTCGATATTGAAAGCATCATCATTCGCTAAAATATCTATTATTTCCCTACGTTGGAAGAGCTCTTCAATTATCCTTGCTTCCTCATGAAGGTAGTGATGCACTTATGAACTATTACCGGTACCAAACGCATGATCAAATGTAAATCCCTCACTATGTGAGAGAAAATTTGAAGCATGTTTCTATATAATGGGTTTTTCTTTCTCAAGTACGTGTTTGAGACCGCATATTTTTCACTATTTTCCAGCTTATGACTCATAATTCAAACAAAATTAATAAGTACATAGATAGAGGCAATTTATTATATAAGTTATCTAAATCAAGGATCAAAGCAAAGTCGCATTCAATTATTTCAGTCATAGCTTTCATAATTCTTTAGATATTACAATTTTAATACAGTGTACATTAAAATGTGAGCGTGATATGAAAGGGTTAAAAAACAAACTGCCTACCACCAAAATTGAAATATGCTACATAAAAACTTTTGGTAGGTTGAACCTGAAAGAATATTTTCTCATGGATTATTTTTGCTATTAAAAAGCTTGCAACACTTATTGACAGGTTCCGGGTCAGCAGAGGATGTGCTTTGCTGAAATTCATTAGGCAATCTTGTATGCGTCATACTAGTCGATGAGCCGAGAGTCCTATGAATAAAATACATGGACCATCTTTTGTGGTTGAGTAGTACTATGTAAAGGCACACAAACAGCCAACATTCCGTTTAGCTGACTGATTTTGCCCGAATCATCCAAGCCTGATGCCAATGAAGTGTTGATTTTTCCATAAATAATAAATGCAACGAATATATTTTTGAACTTTGTATGACTAACTGATGCATCAAATACATGAATAATTGTTGTTTAACTCAAGTGTAGGCTCGATAGTTGCTTTATAAAATAGATTATTTCGTAGCAGTTGCTCGCAACTCTTTAACTGGCACGAATTTGGGGGGTGATTTTTTTCATGAAAAGTGAGTTCATGCAGGCTCATTTCTAATATATAAAGGAAAAGCTAGTTCCAAAATATTTGTTCGAAACAAATAGGAAGTTTAGTTTTTAATAAAAACGTACTACATATTTTTTCCCGTATAATCAACCAATTTAATAATAATATAGCAAAAAACTTTAATCCAAGATGGCGGCTTAACTCACTAGCAGCCAGTTGGCAGTGTAATGTTTTCATAGTTAAAAAAGCAATTAATTATTAAAGTTTCAGATTTTATCAAGTACAGTAGTCCCTTAACATTCGCGGGGATTAAGGACCAGAAAACTTCAGTGAGTGTTAAATCCGCGAGTGTTAAGCTTATTATCCTGTGTTATAAGGGGGTTACGTTTCATAACCGCAAAAAATAAGAAAAGTGCAGAGGTATAGGTAGTTAATGAGTCAAAAAGTATTAACATATGTGGGTGTGTACATCTTAAATGTTTTGTTATATTGACGGTGAAAAATAATTAGTAATCCTTCTCTGTTGCGCCGAATAATTAATTTCCTTAAGAATTTCCACGTATAAATTATAAATTTCCAACTTTGACGGGTCGAAATTCAAAGCTTTTTCGAAAAGCTGGTGGGTTCAATGTAAAAATTTCTCTGAACTGTTTTGAAGAAAAACAATTTCCGTGTAGAAAAGTAAACAAAAACGAATAAAAAAATCAAATGTTGCAACATCTTTTACCAGTGTCTTCGGAGTCCTCTTCTTCCCTCTTAACCTCATCAGATTCCTTAGTTTCCGCTTTTTTTGCTATCTATTACAGAGATAAATAATTTGCTCTTTTAATTTCTTTAAAAAGCGAACGAAAACAGGTTTCAAGTAAAACTGTTTACTCACACACAAATTTTTCAAAATTCGCACTGTACATTCAACAACAGTTTGGTAACCTCTAGATTTTGAAAGCAACCTGCTTTTCAGCACCAGCGAAAAAAATTTGCCTTGCAAATCCAATTACTAATAGTTATCATTACTGAAGAGAACCAAATGATCTTCTGTGGTTTATGTGTAGTTTATCAATGATGCAAATTTATTCAATAAGATGAATTTAATTTGCGTTAATCAACTGAAACCTCAACTACTTTGATATCATCGAGGAAAAAATAAATTGCAAAGACAAACTAGCAGAATTTATAAACTCATAAAGCTTTAAATACGTTTTAATAAACCAAATCATGAATATGAAATGCTACTTTTAAATAAACTTCGGCCTAAGTTCCTGCTGACTTTGGCTCCTGGAATAATAATATCCCTGTTGATACTGAGAGTCGTTACTCTTTTGCAATACATACTAATTTTTATTGGAATCGTTCAACCGAAAAAAATCCTACCTCCGCTTGTATCAAAAAACTTTGAAGACATTTTAGTGGCTTCCAACACAGCAGTAAATCCAGGAGACCAACAGTCTGGCGTTGAGCTAAAATTAAGAATTCACAAAGATGAATATCGAATTTTAATAAATTAACATTCAAAAGTTTCAAAGATTTCCGTTATTAATGTCCGATGCTAGTGTACAGTTCTTTCCAAGACATTTTCACAGTTGCCAACGAATTCACAGATAACTGGGTGTTTATTTTTTCAGATAACATTAACATAAAAAATTGTTGAATTTATATTTAGTTTGCATTATTATTTCAGCAAAGCTATTGCTGAAAGTTCCATTAAACAAATGCATTTTATTAATGTCAAATGTTTGCTGAAATTCACTTCCATATAAAAAATATTCACTTAGTGTCTTCCCAACAAATCAAATGATTTCAAAACGCATGTTAATTTCCATGATACGACCGAAATAATCAATTTGCGTAAATTAAAACAAGAAGATGCGATCCAGTATAAATTGGAGGTGTTGATGGTAAACAGTATCAATCTTAGTTCAGCCGTCGATAACAATTCCACCGTCAACATGCAATCAGCTTTAGTATTTGTTGTGGTCGTTTCAGGTAATAATCTGGCTTGATTGAATATATAATAACTTGGAATGTGTTGACTGAAAAATTGATTCCTGCTTTCAGTTGTGGTACATTCTGATGTCGCGCAGGCACTTCGAGTCCAAAAGAGATACGACAATGGAGGTTGGCAAGCCGAGTCAGCTTACCAGCAACAGGAAGACAGCCAGGGCTACAGTGTAGGAAGTGGACTGAGGTCAATTGCTCATGGATCAGCTGGTCGAGCCCATACTATAGTGGCTTATCAACATGCTGCAGCCCAACAGGCTTCCTACATTGCTCAGAACAATCTGGCTCAGGAAGCCTCCCAGGCGGCAGCCACGGCCCAAGCAGCGTTAGCTGGGAAGGAAGTCCTCTACAAAAGTCTCGAGAAACAGATTGAAGAAACCCAGGAAGCTCTAGCAGAGGAACAGAAGCAGCTGAAACTTGGGGAGAGCAGTGTTGCGGCCACCAAGAAGGCTGCTGACGCCATCGATGAACAAATTTCTGCGTTGACTGATGCCTTGAAGAATGCCAAGACTTCAGCTGAACAAGCTAGAACAGCCGCAGAAGAAGCAGCAGCTGAGCTGGCGTCACAATCATCAATGGTGGACAAAGCTCAAGAACGATTGAAAGCCCTAGAAGCCAAATGGAGTTTATTCGAAGCAGATTACGAGACTACTAAACAAGCCGCCGGAAGGGCTTCAGCTTCTGCGCAGGCAGCTCGCGACAACGCCGCCCTTGCCCAAGCCTATGCCAATCAAAAAGTTGAGGAATCTGCATGGAAGACTGAAGATGAGCCACGTCCCAAATACGAAGCGCCAAGCTTGAGCCTGTATCGTCATCTTCAACGCCAGTAGATCTCCACCATCTTCGTCATAAGTGATCATTATCCTTCGGTAGCAATAAGCACCCATTGACATTTTTAATTAGTGCAAATAAACCGTAACCGTTTATAAACCACCTGAGTATTTTGCTGTGGAAAATAGAAAACGATTATTCTAAAGATACAATCTAAATATTAGCTGGGAAAACTAGCGACCAGCTGATCTGTGATATTAATTACAAAATATCTGCTAAATTTAAAAATTTACAGGAGAAATATATTTTACCACTAAAGTTAATGCTTTTATGCATGAATCAACACTTATAACTTCCAAAAGCACTTGTTCTGTGATAGAGTTGGGTTATTTGTAGGAAATGAGATTTAGCTCAAAAGGACGAAAAATCGATTCAATTGGAGATGTGGAAAAAATGTTAAGGATAAAACTTTCTACAGTTTTTCCCTCAATTGAATCATGCATTTTTCGACTTATAAGAACGTGGAGTAACTTTTGGTTTTGTTTGAAGCTTTCTGCAAGACAGAAATCTTATGATTATTTGCATTTTCAAAGATTCCTTATTTTCCATTAGGTTCTAGGTAGATTTTTGTGTCCTATTGCAGTATTACAATAGCACAACAGTCCTTTTGCGTTGCTAACTTAGAATGAACTGTGACTGTGACGATATCTGTTTGATGAGGTTTTGTGCTAAAAACTTTCTGCCTACAACAATCTTGATTAAAACTAAAGGAAGTATTAGTCAGTTTATCATGGGTTAGAACCTCCTAGTCTTGTCAACAATCTCGTCTTCTAGACAAGACTAGGAGGTTCTAACCCATGATAAACTGACTAATATAGAATAGCGACGTAGGCATATATACGAACCAATTGACAGTCGTTATACTTCGCATATACAAATATTAAAATAGTTGAAATATAACGAGCTTAACCCATCAACAAGCCTAACCGTGGTCGTGCTGTCTGGTGGCGGATGGTAAATGACAGCACCTGAAGAGGATGCCATCCGTCACGCTGAAACCACACTTCCCATCTAAAAGAAGTATTCCAGGCTGAAGCAAATTAAATTAACTAAGACTACAAGTTCAGCAAAAAGGAAAATGATAGTTCAATGGTGGCAACGTTTTGGCGAAATCAAATTTTATTTAATGCAGCGTCAATTTTTTGTTTTATGAATCATATCTTTTTGTTTGTATTGGAAAGGTGTTAATAGTAGGTTTTTATGGTGGGATTAATGGAAGTTGTGCAGCTACATTATCCTCTCAACAAGAAAAAACTACCTAAATCCAAAAATGCGAACTTGTCTGCGTGATGTTTTCTACTAGATATTTTTTTAGAAGATCATGCAAGCCCTCGGGTTTTCCAGTTTTCCCTTATGTACATCTCGTAGAAACGTCCCTTTAGCCCAACTTGTTCCCACTATAGGAGTTCCTGGATCAATTGCCTCATGCAAACGTCTTTTGGCATATAGAAGAGAATCGTCCATTTGCTAAACAAAAGAGTGCGAGTGGCTTCTAAAACCCCCATTTATTATATTCAAATTAAGCTTTTGTACCCTAGCGTTTTAGGGAGACCGTTGAATTTTTATTTTGCGCCGCACCTTACTAAGTCGAAATTCATTTTTTACTTGTGGGAAGTTCGGTTGTCTGTCTGATATCATGACGAAATGATTGAGTGCTTCCTGGCTTTGGAATTCTTGTTACTCACGGTGTTGGAGTGGATGTTATATCATCATTGCTACTAAAAAAATATTATAGTGAATTCAATATAGAATTATATTCAATATAAAATTAAATATAGAATGATAAAAAATCCGAACATTTGCTCTACTCTACAAGTGGATGCGAACCTCAAGTGGAGTCGATTGGATATCTTGAAAGTTTTTATGGTATGTGAGGAATAAGATTCAAATGACTAATTTACAAAAAAAAGATCTTAAAATATAAACCAAATGTAATCTTTGTGGATTGTTAAGTTTTCAATGCCATTTCACATTGACGATGACCACTTAATTTTTGCAGATATTTTGCATAAATGTGTCACTCTTGAGCAATGAATACAAATTTAGTTATTGGTTTTCAACGGTCATTCACAGCCGTGAATTAAATTATGTGAATTTTCTGCAGCTGGCGAGCTCCTAATAAAGTTTCATACCGAGACCAAATTTCACGTTTTGTTATGCCTACACATATATTAAAAAGATTGAACAATTATTGTCTATTTTTATACATAACTTTAAAATGCAGACATATAGGAAGACGCCACCTGAAAATTAATAATTCATAAAGATGAATACTAAATGAACGTAAATTAGTTGATCTATATAAAATGCTAATCCTTCTAGTTATAGTCAAATACTGTAGTCTTGCTGGATATTATTTGGTCCTAAAATTAATGTCTAGTCTTAAATGAAGAATTGGATGTTTAGTTTTAGATGCCTGAAAGATGTCCTACTTACATTTGATATTCAACATTATTTCTGCAAGGGTGTTGCTCAATGTTCCATTAGACGAATGCATTTAATGAATATCAGATGATGGATAAAACTTGAATTATATGGCAAAAATGAGCACCATGCATTATTTCAGCTAATCGATTCATTTCAAAACGCCTTTTTTAAATAAATTTACATGATCTATACGTGAAACCATTTTGCGTAAATTTAAACAAAACGATGCGACTTAGTATAAATTGGAGGTGTTGAGAGTAGACAGTATCAATCTTAGTTCAACCATTGATAACAATTTCATCGTCAACATGAAAACAGCCCTAGTACTTGTTGTGATCGTTTTAGGTAAGAAAAGCAGATGATTTAATGTAGTGCACTTGATATCCTTTCTGAGTCAATCTTCTTGTCCGCTAAACCCCGAGAATAATAAGAAACAGTTTCTTCAGTAGTAAAAATTTTTTATCCTTGCAGTGGTAGTTCACTCTGAAGCAAGAAGGACGTTCAAAGTTCAGAAAACGTATGGCAATGGAGACGCAAAAAGCGAGTCAGATTATCATGGGTACAGCGCAGGAAGTGAACTGAGGACAATTGCACATGGATCTGCGAGCCGAGCCAACTCCGCAGTAGTTAACCAATATGCTGCTGCCCAAAAGGCTGCCTACGTTGCTAAGAACAGTTTGGCCCAGGAGGCTACACGTGTGTCAGCAACGGCCCAAGCAGCCTTATCTGGGAAGGAAGTTTTTTACAAGGATCTCGTGAAGCAAATTGAAGCAGCTCAAGAAGCTCTATCGGAAGAACAAAGACAGCTTAAACTTGCAGAGAGTAGTGTTGAGGCCGCAGAAAAAGCTGCTGACGCCACCGATGAGCAAATTTCTGCGTTGTCTGATGCCTTAAAGAATGCCAAGACTTCAGCTGAACAAGCTAGAACAGCCGCAGAAGAAACAGCAGCTGAGCTGACGTCACAGTCATCAATGGTGGGCAGAGCTCAGGAACGATTGAATGCCTTAGAAGCCAAGTGGAGTTTAGTCGAAGTGGACTACGAAGTTACCAAGAAAGCCGCTGAAAGGGCTTCAGCTTCAGCGCAGGCAGCTCGCGACAATGCTTCCCTTGCCAGAGCCTACGCCAATCAAAAAGTAGAAGAATCTGCATGGAAGAGTGAAGAAGAGCCGCGACCCAAGTACGAAGCCCCAAGCTTGGGACTGTATCGGCATCTTTATCACCAGTAGATCATCGCCATCTTTAGTAAAAATTAGTAATCATTATCCTTCGGTAGCCATAAGCATCCACGGACATTGTTTAGTTAGTTCAAATAAATCATAATGTTTTGTAACGAATGTGAAATGCTTTATTTGATAGGTAAATAACCAAAACCTTCATAAATTTCAAATTCAAAAGTTGTTGAAGTGAAATAAGTAAAATTGACGATTATATTTCCCTATTTTAGGCGAGAATATCATTAATATGATACATTTCCTTGTGGTTTCTCTCCTCTTCTATTTCTAGCAGTCTAATCTTGACTGAGGTGAGTGCTGGTGGACCTAGCGCGCTGATTATATCAATTCAGAAAGCGCTAGGCCATGGTGGAACGGGCCCAGGCAGCGACAAAGCGCGTGACGAGCTCCACTGAAGCTCGTTTTTCTTTTAGGAATTACACGGCTGCCCGAAAGAAAAGTTTGCTACCGCCGTATCCGTTTTTCAGCTGTTGCATTTTTATTTCTTGTTTTAAAGTAGTTTCAATTTTTGGCTCTCGAGTAGGTTTTGTTCGAAGTCTCTCCTCGGTGTGCGTGTCCCCGGGACTAAACATCCACGAGTTCAACGGTCGACGACAATTTTTTTGTCTTGAAAATCGTCACAATACAAATCATCACAATATGCTTTAAACTTATAAAAAAATACGCTTGTTAGTTTTATCTTCATATTTTACCTCAACCCATCGTTTAGTCCAAATCCTAATCCAAGCAGAGATATCTGCAATCTGATAATCTGTAATCTATAATCTCTGTACGTAAGGTCCTAGATGAGGCACTTATAACCCGTGTGCTTTGTAAACCTAATAGAGTACACAGATCCAAGGTTTTCAGTTTGTTCTGTCGGAAGAGCTCATCATGATCAATTTGTGGAAGCAATGCTGTGTGCATCAGTGCTGCTAAATTATTTTGGGTTCGCGCAGAAAACAGATTATTTTGGCCAAATTTACCCAAAAGAATTTTCTGGTGTAAATAGAGCCACTGGCGGTATCTACCAAAACTTGAAGATTTTATTTTCAGTCTACTTAGGCCTAATGAGCAATGTAGTTCAAAACTTAAATTGCAGTTGTGCCTTTGCAAAAAGAACTATTACTATCCTGTGGAGAAGATAAGATTATACAGACACTGATCAAAAAGGCTAAAAAAGGCTGAAAATATGATTCTACTTTCAATTTACCATTGAAACTGAATTATGGCCACCCATTTTGTTAAAGATCTCTCTGAATTCAAAAGTTTCAAAAAATAGAACAAAAATAAATAATTTTGAAAACTTTGCATTTGAATCCACGAAATAACGAAAAATCTATTTATTCAGCACTTGAACTTCCATCTGCGATGAAAGACAATTGTTTGATTTACGTAAAAGGGTGTGTAAGACATGATTTTTTAATACTTAGATAAATGTGTTTTAGAACACACTTCTTATAACGCATGATGAAAAGAGTGTAAAAAAATCAACGTACCAGCAACAACAATACTAATAGCATGAGGTTAAGTGCGGCAAATTTTATTACTTTATTTACATTCTGAGATGTCTACACAGACCTCTTAATTGGCTGTGCAGAACAGAGGGCAAAACTTCTTCCAGTTCAGTTCAGTGTATTTGGCTTAAAAAATGTCCCGGCTAGACGGCGGAGATTGGTTGCTCAAGCCTTAGGCCCACACATAGAGCCATATATATTCGTATAGCAGAATGACATGATAATTGTAATCCAGAGCAAGCAGGTCCTTACAGAAGTTGTAGAGAACATCTTACATTGCGACCGGAAACTAGCTTCAAAGCTGTCCAAGCTTTCTCGAGTATCCTTTACAATTGATGGTCCATGTTAAAAATTCATTGCAAACTTGCTGAATGAATCTGAATCTTTCATCTTGAAAGTTTCAACACCTTCAACCTCGTAATAATCTAATAATTGAGTGATTCCAGACTCATCCATTCACGTACCATATTCTTTACTTTAAACGCCTCAGTGGAGTGGTTTGAACATCAACAAAGTCAGCATCGCGTGGTGACTGATTTGCTCCTTGGGGCAGGTTTCCTTGACCTTGGTCTTGGCTTCTTTTTTTTCTTGACTAGTTGAGATAAACCTAGTAGAATCTTCAAATGTTTAGTTACTCTGAAAAACGACTTAACTGCTTGATGATCCAATGTTTTCGTAGTTTGAAGTAAGATTTTTTCTTAATGTCGAATGGTTTCCTTTTGCTTCTTCCGTTTTTGCCCTAAATTTTCAATGTCTAAAATTATTTCATAATTTACACCGAACAAAGATGTCAAAACCTTTTTAAAATGCTTCATTTTGCATGGGAATGCACATAAAGTATTATTTTATTTCTAAATTCTGGTAGATGATAAGCAAAGTTCCATCAGTTTTCACGTTTTGGTGATTGTTTCTCTAGGGAACACATAGAACTAACGCTGTTATTCATGGCTTGCATGCTATCTTTCTCCAGATTTTTGAGTAGAAGCTCTTCCGTTCTAGATCTCCTCGCAGAAGATTTGCTGCTCCTATATGGTCTTTGTGAAAATCGCCACTCAAATTTGTGACATTGGGAAAAATCAATCAATCAGTTGCTGATCTAATGCTTAAAAAAACAATAAAAATAATCAATATCGCTGTTGATACTGCGGGACTGTGTGCCGTTTGCAATTTATGTTATGTTTCATTGAAGCTGCTTTAAAAAATGAGAAGCCACACTTACCTGAAAATATTTTGAAGGAATTTCAGTGAGCTCTAACTCCGCAGTGAACTCAGGAGACACAAAGTCTGACGTTGAACTAAAGTTAATAATTCATAAAGATGAATATCCAATTTTAATAAATCAACTTGCAAATTTTCAAATATATTCGTTATTAATATTCATTCAATCATGTCCGACGCCAGTGTGCAGTTTTTTCCCAGGCATTCACAGTTGCCAGCGAATTCGGAGAAGACTTTGACATTTTTTTCCGGATAATATTAACATTAGATATCGTTGAATCTATATTTAGTTTGCATTATTATTCCAGCAAAGCTATTGCTAAATGTTCCATTAAACCAATGCATTTTATTAATGTCAAATGTTTGCTGAAATTAACTTCCATATAAAAAATATTCACTTAGTGTCTTCCCAAAAAATCAAATGATTTCAAAACGCATGTTAATTTCCATGATGCGACCGAAATAATCAATTTGCGTAAATTAAAACAAGAAGATGCGATCCAGTATAAATTGGAGGTGTTGATGGTGAACAGTATCAATCTTAGTTCAGCCGTCGATATCAATTCCACCGTCAAGATGCAATCAGCTTTAGTATTTGTTGTGGTCGTTTCAGGTAATAATCTGGCTTGATTGAATGTAGAGCATTTGATATCCTTTTCTCAGTCAATCTTTTTTGCGATTGTTTCCACCAAGAGCATGCTTAATTGTACTATCATAATTAATAACTTGTATGTTGACTGAAAAATTGATTCGTCTTTCCAGTTGTAGTGCATTCTGATGTCGGGCAGGCGCTAAGATTCCAAAGGAGATACGACAATAGAGGTTGGCAAGCCGAGTCAGCTTACCAGCAACAGGAAGACAGCCAGGGCTACAGTGTAGGAAGTGGACTGCGATCAATTGCTCATGGATCAGCTGGTCGAGCCCACTCTGCAGTAGCTAAACAACATGCTGCAGCACAACAGGCTTCCTACATTGCTCAGAACAATCTGGCTCAGGAAGCCTCCCAGGTGGCAGCCACCGCCGAAGCAGCCTTATCTGGGAAGGAAGTTTTTTACAAGGATCTCGAGAAACAGATTGAAGAAGCCAGAAAAACTCTAGCAGAGGAACAGAGGCAGCTGAAACTTGGGGAGAGCAGTGTTGAGGCCGCCAAAAAAGCTGCTGACGCCGCCGATGAACAAATTACCACATTGTCTGCTGCCTTGAAGAACGCCAATTCTAGAGCTGAAAAAGCTCAAACAGCCGCAGAAGAAGCAGCAGCCGAGCTGGCGTCACAGTCCTCAATGGTGGACAGAGCTCAGGCACGATTAAATGCCTTAGAAGCCAAGTGGAGTTTACTCGAAACAGATTACGAAGCGACCAGGAAATCCGCTGAAAGGGCTTCAGCTTCAGCGCAGGCAGCTCGTGACAACGCCTCTGTTGCCAGAGCCTACGCCAACCAGCAAGTTGAGGAATCTGTATGGAAGACTGAAGAAGAGCCACGTTCCAAATATGAACCCCTAAGCTTAAGCCTGTACCGCCATCTTCATCGCCAGTAAATCATCATCATCTTCAGTAACAATAAGTAATCATTATCCTTCGGTAGCAATAAGCATCCATGGACATTGTTTAGTTAGTTCAAATAAATCATTATGTTTTAAAAAGAATGTGAATCTTTTTTTGATGCGCCAACAAGCAAAGCAATAAGTTTCATGTAGGTATCAATTAAGAACACTTTCCTTTAAAGCTGAGGAAATCACAGATATCTAGTCTGAATTCGTTGGTTGCCTTTGAAAGGATCCAAATAAATTTCAATGCTTTTTTCATTAACAGCACAACAATGGTTACGTGATTGTGGTCGGTACTGTCAAGGACTTCATATTGGTTGCCTATTCACATATTGTAGAAATATTAGGCTTGTACAACAGGTTTGCGTTTCGATGTTTGTAGTAATTAACACATAAAGTCCAAAATGCCCTTCGTGTAAGGATAGTGACAATACGCGCTACTAAACATAAAAATAGTCCCTCCAATGTTTAAATGGGTTAAAAAGATACTTTGAAAATCGAAAAAATAGTCAAAACTTAAAAAATTCATCCTGGCCGCAGTTTCACATATTTTCAGCTGAAATTTGGGAAATTTTCATGGCTTTACATACGAAACAAGTGGGTAAATTATCTGCCAAATTGAAAGGGGTTCCAAAGTTGTCCCAATTGACATGAAATCGCTCTTTTGTAAATTTTGGAAAACTATTTTGTGAATTCATTAAGTCATCTGTCGTTCTGAATAAGTTACTTTGAAAATGATAAAAATCTCAAAAGACTTATTTCAACTAACAGTTTTGAATTTCCCATTAATTATTTCTATTAAAATGAACAACAACAAAACTGGTATTTTGTGATTATTTTCTTAACCTGCAATTGTACTCCTTTCGGGTTTCGCTTTCTGAAACCCCACAATTCGTGATTCATATTTGTTCTTTGTGGCAAATTGTTGATAGTCCCGATGAATTTGAACCTATTTATTCAGCATTTAAAGACACATAAAGCAGACTATTAGCAATCAACATTTAGGCTCATTTCAGATCGCTGAGGCCACAAAACAAAATCATTACTACAAGCCACTTTTTAAAAATAAAAACTCGTGTTGAAATAGTGCATATTTTCAGACCAATAAAATCGGCATGGATTCTAGAATGTGCAAGTGGTAGTTGTTTATTGTAGGCTAAATATTTCTTGAACACTATCACATGAAGCAATCTTGCAGGCTTTTGTCGAAAAAAAATGAATTTCAAGCTTTAGAAATATTAAAAACATTGGTAAACTTTACAATAAACTGACACTTATCTTTGCAGAATAGCATTCAGTACATTTCTCCTTGATTATGTGCGTAAGAATTTAATTTTGAAGGAGTACATATATAGTACTATTCCATTCCCACAATACAAAATGCTCTGGAGAATCCGCTTAAGTCAATAATGAAGCAAACTGCTGAAACTGTATCAAGTGATACACCACTTTTATTGTAAACAAAGTGACCTTAACAAAGTAGACGATGCCCATCCCTAAAGCAAAGATCACACAGTAAACAAGTCAATTGACTAGTTTGATCAAACATGTCCAATGAAACATGATGGACTGTGTGCACGAAAAGTCAATTGACTTGTTTGATGAGAAAATTTGAACCACTGGGGAAAATTATACGCAAAGCCACGCCGAGTAGCCCGGCTACACATGCTTGAACAGCAAGTCCATTGACTTGTTTGACCTTCTGATCACGTGTGAACTATTTCTTGGGCTGGTGAACTCTGTGAACTGAAGCATTACGTTACACACAAATTGGCTGAAAACTGCTTAAATAGACACACTTTTGTAACGAACTTTTGGCTGGGGAAGAAATTCTTTTTAAAGAATGTTTCCCAAAAACCGTCAGATTTTTGAAACGTGATTTATAGGCATGTTATATTTATAAATAATATTTTTAACCTTAACGACATTCTTAAAGTAACTGCGACAATTTATCGGTTAAGTTGGTAATGGACACATTACACACAAATATGTCTTTTTATTGAAATATTTTTGAATGATGTATATTTTGGATAAGTTTGTCGAGTAGAAAGATTTCTGTGAAAGATTTTCTTTGATGCTTTTGCGTCAAAAACTCTTCAAAAAAATTATTCACCCTTTTGACGTAATTTTGTTCTTCTGGAGCACTAAAATATTTTCAAGATAACCAACAAGAATTTATTATCAATGCCGTATATTCACACGCTGAAAAAAATGGCTGAGACAGAAAGACAGACACACGTTAATATAAAATAAATAATTCAAATCAATTCATAGTAAACTTTTCAGAAATAATTCCAAATATTTCAAATGAATTTGTTTATAGTATTCGAACAATTGGACAGCAAATATTATGGTGTGATATAATAATTGTCTCCCAACTGCAATATCACAGTCACAAATTGTTAAAAATGTATCAAGCTTGCATTATAATTTCAACATTTGACTTGCTAAGTGTTTCATTAAATAAATGGATCTTATTAATGTCAAATGTTTGTTATAGCTCAATTCCATACAATAAATATTCACCATGCATTTCCTCAGCAAAGTGATGCATTGCAAAATGCAGGTGGGTTTACGTGATGAGAGCAAAACAATAAATTTGCGTAAATTTAAACAAAAAGATGTGACTTAGTATAAATTGGAGGTGTTGATAGTGAACAGTATCAATCTTCGTTCAGCCGTCGATATCAACTCCACCGTCAACATGCAATCAGCTTTAGTAATTGTTGTGGTCGTTTCAGGTAATATTCGAGGGTGATTGAATTGAGAGCATTTGATGTCCTTGTCATTGTCAACTTTTTTGTGTGATTGTTTCCTACAAGAGAATGCTTAAACACAAACTTGGATTATTTTAACTGGAAAATTATTTATTCTTACAGTTGTAGTATATTCCGATGTCGGGCAGGCACTTCGAGTCCAAAAAAGATACGACAATGGAGGCTGGCGAATCGAATCAGCTTACCAGCATCAGGAAGACACCCAAGGTTACAGTGCAGGAAGTGGATTGAGATCAATTGCAAATGGGTCTGCGGGTCGAGCTCACACTATTGTGGGTAACCAATATGTTGCCGCCCAACAGGCTGCCTACGTTGCTAAGAACAATCTTGCTCAGGAAGCCTCCCAGGCGGCAGCCACGGCCCAAGCAGCGTTAGCTGGTAAGGAAGTCCTCTACAAAAGTCTGGAGAAAGAGATTGAAGAATCCCAGGAAGCCCTAGCAGAGGAACAGAGGCAGCTGAAACTTGGGGAGAGCAGTGTTGAAGCCGCCAAGAAGGCTGCTGACGCCATCGATGAACAAATTTCTGCGTTGACTGATGCATTGAAGAATGCAAAGACTTCAGCTGAACAAGCTAGAAATGCCGCAGATCAAGCAGCAGCCGAGCTAGCGTCACAGTCTTCAATGGTAGAAAAAGCTCAGGAACGATTAAATGCTCTTGAAGCCAAGTGGAGTTTATTCGAAGTGGATTACGAAGCGACCAGAAAATCTGCCGAAAGGGCATCAGCTTCTGCGCAGGCAGCACGCGATAACGCTTCCTTCGCCAGAGCCTATGCCAATCAAAAAGTTGAGGAATCTGCATGGAAGAGTGAAGAGGAGCCACGTCGCAAATACGAGGCTCCAAGCTTGAACCTGTATCGCCATCTTCATCGCCAGTAGATCATCACCAATTTCAGTATCAATAAGTGATCGTCATCTTCCGGTAGCAATAAGTCTCCATGGACATTGTTTAATTAGCTCAAAGAAATCATAACATTTTATCAAACATAAAAAAATTACTTTTCTTAATAGATAAAAAGGAAAAATTGTTCATTGTGCTTATCCGAAAGTAACTTCGGCTGGAAGAAACATTTCGGAGTACGTTTCTTTTTTTTTGAATGCCTTTCAGATCATTACAGATGCGAATATGGGAAAACTGAACAGTGTCATCGTGTGTTGTTTGCCACAGTGTCCAAAAGCTTCATTAAACGTTATTTTTACTATAGAATTTTTAAGAGATGTTATTGAAGCTATAACTATAAGTAAGGTTCATGCAATCGTCTTCGTTTTTCATATTCAAAAGTTTGATAAAAGTTGGAAATTGTGTTAAGTCAACAGAACAGGTCAGACTTTCTTTCAACGCACGAAGTGATAAATAGCATCTCAGTTATTTTATTCAAGTGTATCTGATTCGTTGACTAAATACTGTAAGTAAATTTTCAAGCTAGAAATACTTAGACTCAAGTTAAAAAAATGTTAATTAAAGGAGTGTTGAAAACACCTACATACATAGAATTGATTGGCACGATTGTCGCACATTCTATAAAAGTTTCGGGTTGGGGAATTAGTTAACCTGTCCAGAAAATGCATTGCGGCAAAAAGGAAGTTGACGTTGCGCATCCACTAAAGCGTTACCCACGATACATATTTGAGTTTTTCTGAAAAATCCTTTTCGAAGGTAAATATGTTTCAAATTTTGAGATAATGAAAATATGTCGTTTGGAAATAAACCTGGCATACGTACCTTTAATTTATGGCAAAATTACAAACCGTAAAATAATCTTTCAGATCACATTTGAAATTTTTTTCTATTTAGCTTATTCTATATTGCAACAATCAAGTTTAACATTAGTTGACAATAAATAAATTAAAATAATCTCACAAAAGCAATAACAACATTCAACTTTAATTATTCGTGCAACGTCGACTAATATCCTGCGTAGTCATATTTCTTATGTGAACCCTTCCCGTACTTTCGGTTTGGGGAATGCTCCAGCTGACCCTCGTACCCACTTCCAGCATTCGAAAGGGTGGACTCGTGAAGTCCTTGCGAGGCATGCAGTCCTGCTTCCTCGGCATTGTTCTGAGCCTCGTGGGCAGAGTTTGAGGCTTTCTCGGCAGCTTCTCGAGTCGCCTCGTAGTCCACCCTGGCCGCGTTCAAATGCGCCTGGACCTCTTCCAACTTGTGCTTCGCCTGACCCACCATCGTGGTTTGCGAAGCCAGCTCTGCGGCAGCTTCATTGGCCGATTTCTGTGCGTGTTCAGCGGCAGTCTGGGCATTGTTCAGAGCGGCTGTGAGGACGGACACGTGGTTAGTGGCCTGGTGAGCTGATTGCTGGGCGGCCTTGGCTGCCCGTTTGGCCTGCTTCAGCTGGGTCAGTTCCTCCTCCAGCGAGTGGTGGGTCTCCAGCGCCTGCTGCTCCAATTTTTGCAGCAGGACCTGTTTTCCATGCAGTGCTGCCAGAGCTGTAGTTGCCGCTTGGACCGCTGCTTGGGCCAGGGTGGATTGCGCCACGAAAGCTGCCTGCTTTGCTGCCACATGTTGGGACGCAACCGCATTAGTCGCCTGATCCGCTGATCCTTGTGCTATTGAGCGCAGTCCACTGCCCGCACTATACCCCTTCGGAGCGTGGTGCACGTGGTGGACACCTTCCTCGGCCGTATGCGCGTAACGCTGGTTCACCGCGTCCTCATATTCATACGCTTGCTGCTGATGGTAGTGGCGATGGTTGTCTTTGCGCTTCTTGCGCGCAAAAGACGGGTCTGTGCAAGAAAGAAGGTACAAAGTAAGCAACGTTATTGTTCCATCGTCTACCACATGGGCACTTACCAAGCATGCTGATGATGATAATGGCCGCAATGATAACTTTCATCTTGTGCATCGCGAGTACCTAAAAGCAAGTGAAAACGAAAGCATTAAATCGCTTCAGCATTTTCATTACGGGCAGCAAATTATTCGCACAATGGCGCGCGCATTAGCTGCAAGTATGTTTGATTAGGCCAAAGATGCGATAAACACTCACAATGAAGATATCTTCAGCTTTAATGAGATTTGAATTAAACACGCCACATAAAAGATTGAATTGTTGTTATGGCAAATAAGCAGCTTCACTTTTAGTTGATTACATAAAAAACCTTTGGTTTGACGGGGAAGCAAAAAGATAATAAATCAAGTTTTGTTATTTTTTTAAAAAGTGCCTTTGGGATCAAATCATTAACAATTAGAATTTAGTTTAAAAAGGAAACTCAAGAAAATTTTACGCAATCATACAAAACAGAGTATTGCAAAGCAGAGCAGATCTATATAAATTATAAGTTTTAATGATGTCGGCATTTAGTAATGAGACGATAACGAAATGCATTGACAATTTGAAAGAACATTTTCAAAAGAAAGCCGCAACAGTTTGCGTTTCTTCGATTAGAAAATGAATGAAATTAAAGAAAAATTGGTGCATTCATACTATGTACCCTAAGCTGTGCCAATAAAAAATTAAATTTATTACGTTCATTGAAAACTGTTAAAATGAATCGCAATGTGACACCAACACAAAATCCCCTTCTAAGTTTTTAAATTGATCAACAAAATTCGCGTTTGTTGAAATTTTTATTATGATGTTGATGATGTCTGTTCAACTTCGAAATGGTTCAGCATCTATCTGAAGGACTTCAATTATGATATTTGAGTTCAGAATCAACTCTTCAATGCGGATTACACGATACAATGTTTATGTGTGTTTTACAGGATAGCTGGAGAAATTATATAATGTAATATAATGGTCACTCTAATAAATCCTACCTTAAGGCAGAAGTGTGCATCAAAAGTATGGAAATGCGTGCAAGTCATATGATAGTTAAGTTAGGAAAACCTCACAATAAAATAACTTCGTATAGATAATATCATTAATACCACTGAGGTTGAAATTATTTGAAAAACTACTGCTCAAATGAATGAAGCCAGTAATAGAAAGATTAGAGATATTCCCTACACTACATCAACTTGGCTTCCAGGATAGATATTCGGCGTTCGGTCAAGTACATAGGATGACTGATATCAGAGAAAATGCACTTGAAGAATACAAAAATTGCTCAACAATTTTTCTTGGCGTAGTCCAGGCTTTTGGCAAGATTCAGCACAAGGAACTGTTGCTTAAACTTGAGAAAATGCTACCTCAACAATTCTGCCTACTTCTGGAATTATACGTTACAGAAAAACATTTTTGGGCAAAACAGGACGACACAAACTCCGAAATAAATAAAATATACGCTGAAGTACTGCAAGAAAGTGTCCTAGGACCGATTCTATATCTCAGTTTTATACAAGCGATATCCCAAGCGATGAGAATCCAACAATTGCTACTTTTGGCGGTGACATGACTATTTTGGCAATAGATGACACTAAAGAGGAAGCTGATGATAAATTTGAAAGAGCAATATATCGAATTAACAAATGGCCAAAGCTATGGTGCAACAAATTAAATGAAACTAAATATGTGTACTCGTATGTTGACTACACTAGCTGAAAAGTTAACTACTGCCCGTGATATTGAAAAATGTCTTAATACTAAATGCTAGCTCAGCAAAATATCTAGATGTGAACCTAGATGCTAAACTTCAATGGATGGTGTACACGATAAAGAAAAGAAAAGACCTTAGATTTAAACGTAGACAAATGTTTTGGATATAAGGGGGAACCCCCAATTGTCAACAGATATCCAACTGATACTGTACAAGCAGATACTAAAGCCCATATGGACATATGGAATCCAACTGTATGGTTGTACTAAATCGGGCAACCTCAAAATCATACAAAGCTTTCAAAACAAAGTAATGCCGCTTGATGCGTACGACGATTCCGAAAGGGACCTAGGAAGCAGTCGTCAGTCAGGCTCACAGAATTCCACGGAAATACGAAGACAGGCTACACAATCACCAAAAACTGATCCCAAAGAATTGCTTGACTGCGGGGAGATAGTAAGGACGCTAAAAAGGTTCATTAGTCAGCGCAAAGCAGTGACAATGTCATACAGAGCATAGAATAAACTAAAACTTGATTATGAAAGTGGCTTTGTTATTAGTGACTTAATCACTCCTGAAGACGCAAGGACGCGAAACCAGCGAAAGAAGGAGAAATTAGCGGTTTTTGTGGTACATTCACTCAAGCACCATGAAGTCTTGATCGGTGATTATTATTTTTTCAAATAGCATACCTTGAAAAATGTCAAAAATTTAAACTTAAATAATGTCATGCACTGCAATTAATATCAAACAAAATGTATTGTCTTTAAAATATTCTGCATATTTCAAAATTGCGGATGGGCAAAATATTTTCAAAAAGAAAATTTGCTCTGACTAGCTCTAATACCTAGTTCCAATGAAAAATATGGTTAAACACGGTCTCCTCAAAGCTTCATTTTTCACATATGTGGAAATGATAGCTCAAAAAGTTCTTGAACAATTACGCTAAAATTTGAAACATATCTTTTCCAAAATGAGTTAGGAAAATCTGTTAAAATAATATTGAATTCGAAGCATAAACGATTGAAAAATATTGATGTATTCCATTATCGCTAGCATAACCTTCCCATGCGAAAAGGGACTTTATTACGTTACAAAAAAATCTATTCACGAACACTTCACTCATGAAAAATCACGACGCAAATTTATTGAATTCAATTTCAATAAAATGTGTCGAAAGCCAGATATACTTTTTTCTGCGTCAAAGGTTTTTGGCGCTATAATCTTGATCCTATGTGTATATATATATTCGTTTTCATAATAAAAAATTATTCCTCGATTAAGCAGGAAACAATGCCGAGACCAAACCGCAAATTAGATTGCGGGTAATTGTCTTATCCATCTTTACAAGGCAAACGGTAAAGATTGTTGAAAAGATAGGAAATCTGCCACTAGGTTTTGTATTGAATTGCTTTTTATTCTTCTCTAGGAGCAACAACTTCTTCATTTTAACAAAAATGTCAGCAATACATTTGAAAGTCTCATAATGTGGAATAAAGACCAAGATGACGAAGTAATGTAGTAATACTTTTTTTCCTTGCTTAATTGGTCAATTTTTCTGGTCTTCAATTTATTTTTACGAATAAACTCACCAACTACATTTTTAAAATATTAAACACAAACGAAAATTACTTGTAACATTCCAAGTATGCACTCTTAGCTACTACCGGAAATTTTCATCATACCGTTGTTAACAAAACATTGCTAAAAATTAAAAGAGGTGAAAGATACCATTCAAAGTAGCGGTAACTTGAAGTAAAACGGAAAATTAAGTAACACGAAATAAACCGCGTATGCGTTCATGAACAATCCAATTATGCAATTGATGCGTAAATGTTTCGACCGTAAGTACAGCTACAACAAATGTTAACAAAAATTGAAATTAATTTCTACGAAAAGTGTTTTATTGTTGATCGTACAAAGTATAAATACAATCAGACAGTTCTCATTACAATGATCTTGGGCCGAATGAACAATAGATACATTGTGCAACATTCAGAGGTGGCAATAAAGAACTAAATGGAGAAAAAAATGTCCTCAAATAAGCGAATGAGGAGATTAGAGACTAATTCACGATTAAATTGCTTACTTTTTGCAAATGATCATAAATGTTTAGTGAGCAAATAGATTTCTTAGATAGATAACTTGCATTCACCTCATTAATGAAATATTCTTTGTACAATGGCAAAGGACATTGTTGTTTGTAGTTTCACGACCTCCACGAACAATGATTTGCGGGATTCAACGACTTTCCTTTCCCTAATAGAGTTTGCGACGAAATGGTTTAATTTTTTTAAAGAGGCAATAAAAGTAATCGTTTAAAATTAAATTATTTTTTTCAAGTTTTTTATTCTTTCTGAGCCAAGGCAACGTGAAGAATTGCACATCTGCTACTCAAATGAAATGTTTAAGGCCATTAACTTGAATCGTTTCGTAGAATTGAGTTAATTTAAACGGAATTACGAAAGCAAGCATATATTTTATGTTTAAATAAAAGAACCCATAGTTGTTCAGCTACGAAGTTGAATACATCCACACAAACTTCCGCGAAATTAAAATTTTGCAGAAATTTTGTCAAGGACAGCAACAACAAAAAGTCATTTCTGTTAATTTCTAAACACGTATTTTTTTAAAAATCCGTATAGTCCATTTTCTTCGATTGAGATTAATTTGTAACCAACTTGTTCGGTATAAGACCACAAGCATTACTCAAGATCACTTTCTTTTACTGCATAGTTCATGTTGCTTGCAGGCAAGCCAATCTTTTACACCAAAACTCAACTGTTATTCAACTCACTGTTCCACACTATAATCTTATCCTGCAATCACGCAATTTCACTACAATCTCTAATAAACAACTCGTTTCAATCGGCAAATTCACAGAAACCCACCTGATTGCCGATCGCCAAACAATATCAAGCCAATTATATAAAAAATCGTTAATAGGAGTCAACTAGCTCGAGGTGCGTACACTCTGCTTTTTATTTAGCTGGGTCGGAAAAAAGTGCGAAAGCAGCGTCTGAAGGCGGCAAAGTTCAAGTGCTAACAAGCGTTTTGAAGGCCAAAACATGTTCTTTTTATATGTAAGAGCTGGGCGAAGCGACCGCCTCGGCAATTACCACTTCTTTGCGCGGAGAGTTGGTCGTCGTCCAGATAGATACTTCATCGACCATCGACCATCCCAACCCATCGCGGCCAATTGACTTTCCTACTTAGTTTCTTGCACTGTTTACCACTGATTACCAAGGAACTTCTGCATCTATCACTTTTTTGTATGTCTGAATCCACGCTTGCTTTCTTTCGGGTAACGGACGAGTTCGCCAAGGTGCGTTTGAGATCGAGACACTTAAGTAACGTGGAAAGATCGTTGTTGATGGAAATGGTGCATTCGGAGCATTTTGTATGTTGGGTAGGTTTTTCATGTATTGATTAGATAATGAAAATTACATTTTTTTGTGCTTATGAGAATAAATTGTAAATATATATAAATATTTTAGGATAATGTTCTGCTACTATGATTCCCCTTGACTTGCATACAAAGGACTGAACTAAATATCTGAAGTACAAAAGAAAAAAAACTTACCTAGAAAAAATGTATGTTCTTACCCTGGGCTAACATCTCAGGGTAAAAATGGGGCTTCCTTCTTCTTGGATCGGGCATTACCTAGAAAAGGTAATAGCCGGAGTTGGACGGGAAGAAGCTAAGTTGAATATAGTGAAAGAGATAGACCTTGATAGCCGAATAACTTATACGAAGTGATCACTGGTTCGTCGAAATGACTCGATCATACGTCCACAATACTGTTATCTTTTCTTTCTTGGGTGAAGCAGGGTTTTATACAGCAATGTTTTTACCGAGGACTATTTATCTTTTTTTTATGCCTGCACAACACTCTAGCCGAGAAACTATAATGTAGATACGTCTCTGGCGTTATTCTCCCTTTGTTCGCCAATTAGGGCTGAAATTTTGCCACAAAACAAAAGGTTTTCGGACCCAATCGTAAGTATCCATATTCTTGATAGATTGTCATGTCAATCCCCAAATGTGGGAGACCTTAACTTTCTCGACAAAAAATCTCATCTAGAGTGTAGAGGAGCCACTAAAATAGCAAATATACTATATTAATATACATTACAATTATCCGGAAAAATAATAATAAATTCTATTCCTCATAATTGGGGATAGTACAATTTTTATGTAATTTTTTGTGTTTCTCTGATTTTTCGAATGTTTTAAGATGACCGAAAGTTGTTGTTGTGCTTTATCTCATTCTTTTTTGTTTGGCTGCTTAGTGTCGTGCGATATTTTTAATGTTAGTTTGACACTATTTACGGTCAACACATACAAACCAGTGGAATGTAATCAATATCACCAATGGCACACCAGTCCAAATCAAGCGCTGATATCCTGGAAGCATTGTTTCCAGCTGCTTCGGGTCAATGATCACGTCCTTTAACTTTTGACTGTTAAAGACCTGCCAAGCTAGATCTCATGAAGTCTACATTAGCCCATATATATTATGTAGGTAAAATTTTATCGATGTAGGCAATGGGACTTAAGTGAAGATTTTCCAATATCTCAAAACTTATTTACTTTTTAGCATTTTGTGCATATATTGTTTTTGTGTTGCGGCAATGTTTAAATATTACGAGCTTAAAACCACGCGAAAAAAGGATCATTTTTAGACTAAATAGCTTGATGGTTTTTACGGTTACCGTCATAAATCATTTATTCTGCTGTTACTTTATTCCTCCATTTATTACATCTTTGAATGCTTGTTACTTACTTCCAATGATAGTTTAACCGCCAGATGCAATGAAGTATCCATAATATTTATATATATATATATATATATATATATATATATATATATATATATATATATATATCCTAACCATGGAGATTGAAATGAAAGAAGAGACTCAATTCGAATACGATTTCGTATGTGAACTCAGATTTAAAAGTCTCAAACATGATTGCAGATGCTTCTTCAAATTTCAAAACATACTCAGAAATAAATGCAGATTAATTTGGAAGAGCTTCTAGACTTAAATTAAATCAAAGCGATTGATCGTAATTCAGGAGGAATCAGTGGGAAAACTCTTTGAAAATGACCCACGTATGTGTTGAAGTGTAGTTGTATGAATTAATGAAATCCATATTAAAAAACATATTTTCCAGCCGATGAGATACTCAACATTCGGAGCTATCTATTGCTCCATTCACCCATCTTTGTAAATGAAACATGTTTTTTAAATAAGATGTTAAAGTTATTATCTAAAAAGTTACAAAAACCTTTAAAAATTATCTAACAGACCAACAGACCAAAGAAAATTATTCATACACATGTGAGCCATTTCCAATGATAATTAGCACCCAGTAATGTTATGATGATGAGACTTTTATGTCTTTTGTTTTTGAGTTGCTTCCGTAGTAACAATAAGTTGTGATATAAACAGGTACTTACTCGGAAACGGAAGTCACACCATACTATGTTTGCAATCTGATATATTGAACACTGCTTCAAAAACTCATTTTAGTGGAATTTGAGCATCCCATGCTTGATGGCATATATCCTTTTCTAATTTACGGTAACATTTTTTCCAAATACTTCTGCGTCGGTGTGAATCCTAAGCTTGCAGATAATTCAATCCAATGACCACGACCTCAAGCTGGGTACCCAAAAGATTTGTTGCCAAATCACTGATGAGATTCCACTTATATCGGAAATGATTTTGAGTACGAGAACTCTCGACATTCATCAATGCCTCGTTAGCTTATTGGATGGCTTTTATCCAAAACAGAGAAAGCGAGCAGCATGTTTCCGAAGCTAAGGCCCAACACGTATGCACGTACACACATCACTTCATGCACGATCTCTTCGTTATGCAAAAGCCTAGGCATAATCCTCTTCCGATTCATTTTCGCCTGGCCAGAATGAGCGTTCGAAAATTTAAGTACCTAATGTTCAAATTAAAATCTTCAATTTCACTCGATCATTATTTATCAAATTTTCAAATACGCCTACACACAATCCACATACAAACATGTATCTATCTATTTTATATTATAAATATGAAGGAAGCTCTGTTAGTCGCTGAAACCGTTCATCCAAGGAAGACTATTTGCGCGAACATGGTATTTATTTCCACCAAAGATTTTCGGCAGAGTCGCAACCAGTGTCCATTCTTTCGCTACCACGGCAGCATCTTAAATCTCCATTCATGGTTTTCGCTTGCCGATGAAGATTGCGTAACAATATAAACAAGATTTGAGCTTTTGGCATGGGTCTTAATGAAAATTTCACGCGATGCGCCAGGCAAATCGGAATCAAGCCTCACTTGGCGTCATAAATCTCGCGGAACGAGTGTTATGTGGAATGCGATTTTAATTGAAGCGCCACTTTTTGGAGATGGTGCCGATACCATTTGCTTGCATGCATGTATCGGAACAGCCGCGCGGGGCGACGTGTGGAACATCGGACTTCACGCGCGCCGCCGTGTGGAACATCGGAACAGCCGCGCATTTTCAAATGTTTCAAGTGTACCTATCGTTTGGCATATGGAGGAAGCTGTGGTACGAAAATCAACAAGAATTGCGGCAGTTAGTCATTCAGTGAGCAAGCAATATCGCTGGCACATTAAGCTTGTAAGGATTATATGATCCTAACAATCCTCATGTTTTTAAGCCCATTTTATCGTTAAGATTACTTAGAGATTGTTTTTTTCCCTTTATTCACAGGTAGCTTTTTCATAACTGTTCTTACATCCAATCTACGAGTAATGAACAATTTATGAAAAATTCACCATCCCACCTGGTGAACATATTGTTGAATGAAATTCCTAGACGAAAACTGAAGTCAATTCCAAAATATTTTTTTGAAATACTTTCACTGGGTTCACTCTCATGAGAACGGGAAATCAAATATTGTTCTCAAAAACCATTTTATGGCAATGTTTAAGTTCATTTCCCATATTGGCAACGCTTGTAATTATTTATACAGGGTGCTTCTAGAAACGTCTGCCAACAGAAAATAGGGGATGATTGGGTGTATTCTGAGTGAGAAATTTTGTACAATACAGGTTGATTCGACACTGTTAAGCAGTTACAAAAATTTTAAGGATGAGGGATTTTCATTAACCGATACTACCAACTAGAAAATGACTATTTATATATTCTATAATATTCTTTCCGCACTTTTGTCAAATGCTTTCAAACATTTCGTGCATTTGTAGGAACGTATCCTTTTATAGCATTTCCCTATTGTATTAATCTCTTTTCCAGATAAAATAAACCCTTTTTTCAAATGGAAAATTCTTATTTTCAAATTAAATAATCTTTTTCACCAAATCGGATAAATTAATATCCAAACCAATTGCCTGTTTTGAACTGGCAGAAACAAAAATAACTTTCTGGTAAATGATGTAAATCTTCATATTTTGTTCAATTTAATAATAACAATTCTTTGGTGCGAAAGATTGCATCATATATGTAGACATATTTTCTACTTACACAATTTTTCTTCCATTTATACTTTCCGATGTAAGAATCAATTAAATCGAATGCACGGCCCTTGGGTAATGCTGCACAGAAAATAGCAAACTCCAACGGATAATTTTATGTCTAATAATATATACACAGAGATATAGATAGATATTTAAGTGGAATCTATGATTTCGGTAAACGAGCATAGATAAGAGGATTCATTCATTTAAGAAATTAGATATTTCATTTGAAAAATAAACATATTTCCAATTAGGTAGATGATTTATTTATTTGGAAAAAGGATTTTTTATTTGGGACAGAGATTAATTCAATTGGGAAATGCTATATATTTTGTTCGTTTAAGAGTTCGTTATGATGCTTTGCTTGTATTATTATGACTTCTGATTCAGATTCAAACGCGCAAAAACTATGCACAAAGAATTATTCAAATTTATGTAAAATTGAAGGCATTCAAACCATTGCTGTGCTCCAAAATTTAAAAATAGTTTATATTGAAAATTGTGTAGGAGACTGTAACGTATTGTTGGTGAAAGCATACTTTTTGGCGCATTTTTCAATGCGCTGCATACTGCAATCCATTTTGGGGGAGTTTAAGAGGTAACGAAATAATTATAATAGTTTGCAGATGAATCCTTGTAAACTTTAACTGTCTCTTCACATTTCCATTTTCCTGCAACAAGTTGTCCGTACAGAAATTTAAAGGCTAATAACTAAAGCAAACAAGATGCGAGATGTGACCCTTGTGGTCCATAAGGACAACTTCCCAGAAATATCCACATATAGTACATAATGGAAATATTAAATACGATGATAATAATGAAAATAATCATACTTTACATAATAATAATGAGCAAACTCATTACAAAGTGGAATGGAAAAATATCAATTGTATTATCTTAGGGAGCATCCAGTGATTACGTAGGTTTTTTGTTGGGTGGTGGTCGGATTAAATCCTAATGCGAAGCAATCAGGGGAGCACCAGGTTTCAAAGATGTTTTACGTTACTGGTTATTTTCATATTGCCACTCTAAAGATAAGAATATAGTGTTTTAGCGAAAATGTCGGCGAACTTAGGATTTCAGGATAATTAAATGCAGTTTTTTTCTACGCCGACTGAACTGTATTTTTCCGCGGGGTGGTCATTTTGAAAATTTAGTTCCAAAATTTCCATGGGGCTGCATAGATATTGAAACTGTATTTTTTCTCCATTATACATTAATATGACATAAATAACTTCTTATCTTGTATTCGGTTTTGAAACAGAGCAATTAATATGCAGTAAATAATCGCTGTTAAATTATATGTACACAATATCAAATATTACAAAATATGGAGAAGAAGTAATTGAAATATAAGGAATCCGTAGAAACTGAAATGTTAAACGATTTTTCATTTGATGAGAACTTTTTAAAGCATATGATTTCGAAAGGTCTTGACTTCCATTGTATCTCTACTATTTTACCAGTTAACCCTCGAATAGTTAGAATCATTTCTTATTTTAGGTTTATCATAGAACAAGTTATGTGCATTAAAAATTCAATGTATAAATAAAAAAATTTACATAAGATAGTGGAAGAATTAACTGAAATCCTACGAGCCCCTCGCATATTTAATGGACGCTCGTTAATTCATTACACACATTCATTATTGTTGTTGTTTGTTGTATTGTTTCTGTGTGAATATTTTTTGAAAGTATAAAAAACTATTATGTTTGATGCGAGCTTAAAATATCTGATTTAGAAAATCAATGATTGGCAGAAATGAGAATTGGATAGAAGGATTTTTTGGAAAATAATTTACTCTTCTTGGAGTCATTTTAATTGAATGAAAAAAACATCTGCACTGAAATTATTGGAAATTCGAACAAATCATAAAAATAATAATACGCATCGATCGATACCACAACCACATCATGGGTAGCAGTGAAATAAGGTAATATTATCCTAATCAACCATTGTTCATTAAAAATATTAATGGTTTTTTTTATAAATGCGGTTTAGAATCATGGAAAACTACCACTTTTTTATTTCAAAAGAAACTCTTAAAATATCTGACCTTCCAAAGAATTGATTACCAAAAATGTAAGTTTGATTGAAAAAACCTTGAAAGTTTTTTCATAATTTTAGGCAATTTTTTCATTATGTTTAGAGTATTTGATTTAATAAACCTTGATTGCTTATAGTTCGAATAAGATTGATTTTTTTAGAAGAAAACCTTAATTTATTGCAGTTTCCTCAATCACTGCAAAATTCTGATCGTTTTTAACGTAAAGCTAATAAATTGATCAGATCATTACAACGAACCCTGGGATGTACATAAAGGATCCCTTTTAAACCTATTAATGTACTCAACTTACTTTTTTGTAGCTAGTAACTTGGAGATACGAAATCTTTGGGTCATAAACATATGTGTTATATGATCTATTATACGTTTTAAAAAAAGGAAACATTTGGCGAACAGCCAAACTTATATTTTGCAACGATGAGAGATGGTTATCTTTAAAAAGATATCGATGAGCTCCTGCCTCTCGGCATGCTAGATTTCTATCAAGAAAACTGCCTTCGTCTTCTTCAAATCACTCTCTCCATCAATTTTCATTAATTGTCCATTTTTGGGTTTCCGTACATAATACAAAGATTTAGTAGTATTTCATTGCAAAACCAAGCAACCAACAATCTCAATGTCAATAAATTTGAAAATAAAATTATTAGAAAATATTGACTCTTCTGAATGCAATCGATATACCGAAGTCGAAGAATGCTTGGGATGTATTTGGTTTGCAGTCTTTTAGGTAAGCTAACAGTGATGTTAAACACATTTTCTAAAGTTGATCTTTGCACTTGCAGTACTTTTTAGTGCTTTATTCCTTGCGGATGCCGGCTATTACCAAGAACCGCAAATGGTAAGCAGCATAATGTGCAATCTGAATTTTATTGGATTGATTCCTTGCAGAGCCAAGTTCGTGGAAACGGAAGATATCAGAAGCGTATGATCCCGAATTCATTCAATGATCTTTCTGCTGTCGAGTCGTCATCCTCGGAGATAGGACCAACCGGCGGTGGCGGGTGTCAGAACAAAATGTCTTCAGGATCCATCAAGCAGAAGGCATCCAGCATTGCCCAGAAGGCTGCTCAGGAAGCGAAGGCGGCTTCCGATGCCCAGGCCGTGGCAGGACAGCAAGCTTCTCATCAGGTGAAAGCTCAGCTCGCGGAGAAAGCCTTGCAGGCTGCCAAGGCCGCCGAAGCAGCTCTGGCCGGCAAGCAAGCGATCGTTGAACAGCTAGAGCAGGAGGTGCGTGAAGCCGAGTCCGTAGTTCAGGAGGAGAGTGCATCCTTGCAGCAGGCGCAGGCCAACGTGAACGCGGCCATGCAGGCGGCCCAGCAAGCCACCACCCAGCTAAAAACACTAACTGGCGCGGTTCAGACTGCCCAAGCGAACGTGGGTAATTCGGAGCAGGCTGCACAGGGAGCCCAGCAGGAGTTGGCCGAGAAGACGCAGCTTATGGAAGCAGCTAAGAATCGGGTGGAGCAACTACTAAGGCAGCTTAGCTCGGCTCGCTCAGACTTTGCCAATACGAAACAGGCCGCATACAAGGCGTCGGCGGCAGCACACGAAGCCAAGGTGAACGCAGCAAGGAATAAGAGGATGCTGATGCGGCGAAGGAGACTGAGGAATAACCATAACTAATAATTTTATGATATTTATTTGTGCATTTATTTGTTACTCCTCTTTTTAAATAAACAAAATTATTGACGACTAATTTCGAACATTTTAATATCTCATCGGACAGAATTTACCAAATTTGCGAACTGTTGTTTTTGGCCGTTGGGAAATATCTTCAAAATATATCGACTAGCTCTTGTCGCTCGGCATGCTGGATGATTTAACAATCCAATTTAACATTACCAGAAACCTTTCCTACGAGTTATTTTCAACTGCACGCCTGCATGGATGAAAATTTCCCCTTCTTTAAAATGTTCTTCAATAATATTTTAATTTTTGTAGGGTAAATAAATAAAATAAGATAAATAAATATTTTTTTCTCGTCGTTGAGAGGTGGTGGTGGTTTTCAAAAGATACCCATTCGCTCCTATTTTTCCGCCTGTCAGATTTTTACCAACTAAAACCATCTCCGCCTTCTTTGAAACTCCCACGCCATCACTTATTGCTTGCACTGTTCGTATGCAATGTATTTCCTGAATACTTTTTTATTTCCCAGAGGATGTTTATCGTTTTAAGAGATAGTATCAGTATCTCAATAATTTTTTATTCAGTAGTGGTCAATATTTTCAATTTTGTTCCATCCTTGCAGAATAAATCATAGTGGTTTTCAATTATGAAATTGTCCAGTAAATTTATTTATTTATATTATTATTTATATATGTAAAAATTGCGGCGCAAATCGAATCCCTCCTCAAGCGCTCTGTCCTAGCGAATTTCATTAAAATATCTATCGTCTTTCTCATATTATAGTCGCTTTTTCCCCTATTTTTCTATCTAGCTTCATAGTTTTAATTTCTTCATGGTGTGAATTTTTATAAATGAATTTTCGCTTTTCCATGTTAATCTATGTACAGTTCTTGTGCTATTTTGTATACTGCAGATGTAGCGGTCATCCTTTGCAAGTTGTATATGTTCTTGTATGCCGTGATATGCTAATAAGGTATTTTCCGTAGTTTAACCCCAAATAATGACCCCGTATGTCATTCTTGAAAGTATATATGCATTTTTAATTAAATATTTATATTAAAATGAAAAATATTATCATAAATTTTAGAGTACCACCTTCTAAATACATAAATAAAAAACGGAAAATAAACAAAATTCTTTCGAGTCTAATGAGCACGAACGGTGAACAATCCAGAAATAAAAAAGAAGTTTGGAGGGCATTAACAGTTCAACCTTTCAAAAGGCAAAAATTACTTGTTATTCTTTTCATCATCGAAAAAATAATCCAAATTGAATTTATGATCGTGATGGTGATTTAAAAGCGTCAGGAAGTTTAATTAAAATCATTGTTAAGTTCAAGTAATTTCTTTTAAAAATAAATACAAAATCATCGATTCCAATTGTAAAATGCCGACTTATTGGAAAACATTGTCATAATCAAGACCATTTCGATCATCGTATTCGAGTTCTGGATTATCCTGCAGTTCATTGGTACGCATATCTTGGTTGATAATAGCAGGATGAAAAACGTTTTCATGCAGGTTCAGCAGTGGGTCGGTTAGCTTTGGACCGAGATATGAAGAACTAACAGAATTGGTTTTCGCATCATCTCTATGAATACTTCGAATCTCCGAGTTCCGAATCCTGTTTAAAAAACCATCAGTGTACTTTTCGTTCTCAGTTTTCTTCGCCAGATCTTCAGGGTAGATTTTGTCCATATTGTTATCACCATTCTGATTGCGACCGGTAGAAATGATAAAATCGACCAAAGTTCTGACCTCATCCTTAGACAGTTCACTTATTTGCGACCGAGCTGCATCTCCTGGTGAATTTTTTTCAGTCTGTTGGACTTGCTTGCTCAGCACGTTTGCTGGGCTGTTGTCCAAAGAGTCATCACCGTATCCTTCGAGCAGGAGACTATCATACAGACTTTGCTTTTTTTCAACCAGCGCTTCAGGTTTGGGAGCATTGTGCTGGTCATTCCACGCCTTCAGCTGATCCAACAACTTTTTGGGATCTGTGGATTGAACTTGGCTTAGCTGCGAACCAGGACTTTTTCCCAGGATTGAAGGAACTGGTGTTGGTTTTAGGTTATCTGTGAGTGGCTCTTTCAGCTTGGCCAGCAATGTTGGCAAATCCACAACAACCTTATTCTCGCCGATTCCCTCCTCGGCTTGCAGTCCCACCATTTGAGCAGACAGCGCGTCCACCCGTTGTCGCGCGGTGAACAAAAGCTGGTCGTGGGCCGCAAGTTGGAGCTGCGCGGTCTGGGCTCGAAGAGCACAACCCGCGACAGTTTCTTGGGCGGCATGCAGCGCTGCTTGAATCACTCGTACGTTATTCCCAGCTTCTTCGAGTGCTTGTTGAGCTGCCCCAGCTATCGATTGCGCCCGCTGAATTTCGGTCGCTTCCAGCTGAACTTGGGCCTGAGCCACATAAAGTTGTTGGACGAGCTTCTGGAGCTCCAGAAGTTTTGGTGAATTTTGGTTGGTAGACATCATTGCGCTGGAAGCAGTGATAGTGGGCGAAGCCATTGCTCCTTCAGAAGGTAGATCTCCTTGAGAAGAGATTGGAGCTTTTTGTTTTGGTGCTGGAATGTAAAAGCAGGAGGCTTTGTTACAGTCCCAAAACAATATTTTTTAGTTATGAAAAACGTACCCATTTCATCGGTTGAGCCACTCGGGCACGACTTTTGATCAATTTGAGCGCTGATCTTCTTATCTACAATTTTCAAATATAGGCATTATGGAAAGGATTTTCTTCTACGCAATATGGAAGTCAATGGGATTCAAAGGATACTCTTGGGTGCAATGAGTTTTAAGACTGTAGTTCTTTTTGTAAGATGATAATCTTTATTTATTCATTACCTGTGCACGATACTGTATTTTCTGAAAGGCGGTCAGCTCCTTGCAATGGACTGGCGTCATTGTAGTTGGCATCGTTGACGACGAGTGGAAATCCACCAGCTTGTGATTGTTGATTCAACTGGAGATTAGACCGAAAGAGTTCATTCATCGGCGCGTTTAACTTCCTCCGCGATAGTCCTGCGCTATTCGTCTGACACAACATCAACATTAAACCTGTCCAACAGAAACATTGATCAGATCCAGCGATAAAAGTCGAACCTGGACAAGCCTAGGCGCTTACCTATTATCAAACAGAATCTATTCTGTAACATACCAAATATAATAGTGTTAAAAAATAAATATTGGCAAATACATGACAGAGATTAAAACTGAGCTTAATACCAGGGAAGTGACCTTGCGGCGTTGATGCCAAAAATTGAAATTTTCAAAATTTTACATCCAACTGAGGTTTGCTGTCAAATATTTTGCAATATGGTGCAACGCCTGTTTGATATGGAGGCGCAAGCTAATAAGCAATTTGGCAGCCATCAACGAAAATTTGATGGGGTCAATCAATCGATCAACGTTGGGGCAGTCAAAAATAAGCTTGCGCAGATATGCTGCGAGCAAGATCTTGGGCAAGGAGGCCTAGGAAGACGGCGCTTCGAACAAGTAAAAGGGAAGTGAGCAGACAGCCAATTGTAGACATAATCAAAAAACCAACTAGTGGTGTTTATACCAGTCACAGCTTTTTGCCGTCTGGTCTGCATCGTTATTTTAACAATAGCAACTCGAAGGCAGCCCAATCAATCTTGAATTTTTGGCGAGGCGATAGATTGCTCAGCACAGATACCTCCCGAAACTTAGCCTACAAGCGCAACTCTTATGTACATCGAAGTATTTAATTGGCAACAAGCGCTCAAATGGCTGACCCGATTCCTCTGGTTTGCTGGTCAGCGCAACCGGCAGTGAAAGAGTTCACCAGAGCCGGTCTGCCAAAATAGACTCAGCCCAAAACACGGCAGTTGCTCAACAATGCACCAGTTCACGAGGTGCATGTGTGGCCCAACACAGGTAATTATTTAACAAATTGGTGGCAACTAGCCTCGCGATGGACGCTGCTCTTTGATCGACGCGAAAGCAATTAATCAATGCTTTCGACGCCTAGGAAGTTACACTCACCTCGGTTTTTGCTGGACGGCCGATTGCGTTCATAGGTGAGGTGAAAGACTGATGATCCCTCGACATGGAGAAGAATTTCCAATGTAGCTCATCGTCATGCTTGAGATGCCAAATCTTAAAAGAAGGCGAAACTCAGTCAAAGAGTGGTCTGAAGAAAGATCTGTCTGTTTTATCCATGCCAGACACCCAAACAGTCAATAGCAAAGGATTCCGCAGGATCAATTTGGAGCAAAGAATTGAGTCCACAGTCTCACATTCTTTGATTACAATCTCCAAATTCGAAACCGAGTGGATTTTTGAAACAATTTTCTCATACATCAACATCAAACCAAAACGTTGGTCAATCAAGTGAAATATTTATTTTGTATCGTATCAGCCATAAAAAAAAACACTAACTACGCACAGCAATTTGCTAAAAAGGCTAATGAAAACATTATCTCTGAATGTTTGTATGTTTGCATGTTCGACAGGCCTGCATGCTTTAACTGCTCAAGTAAACATTGTTGCGAATTGTGGTCACTTCTTTAACATAACATTGGTGGTTCGCGACTGATGTCTTTGTTTTGGTCTCACACGTTTATGGTGGTAGTCTAGTAGTCTGCAAAAAAAATTAATGGAAACGCTTATTGAGAAGAATTTCAAGGCGAAATGCTGCAACGGATAATGAATATTGAAGTTAAAAGTGTGATCATTACAAATCACTTCACTTTTGCCTAATTTAATTGCATGTTGCGGTGGCCCAAAGAATTTTCGTAGGTTTAAATGACAACATTAAAGCGTGGTTCGGAGTGCATTGCGCAAACAAAATGCACTGTGGCTGTTTTGGATTGAAGCTGGGAGAGTGATGCAAACATCAAAAATGGAAATGCCCAGGAATTGTTTGGCTGTGAAACACGACAACATAAAATATGTAATCAACTTAACCTCCTATTCAAAAAAAAGTCGTGCGAAATACGCCTTAAATTTTTGGAAACGCATTGAAATGATGTTCATAAAGAACATCAAGCCTTTCAACTTTTAAATAAATTGTTGCATTTGCATTTTATTTGAACTCTTATACATAAAATTTTCCATAACTCTTCCCTTCCAAAGATTTTATGTATCAAACTGATGCTAATGAGAAAGATCAATATGAAATTGGATACCAGAACCCCGGTTAGAAACATCAGTACTATGCTAAAATGAGTGTTCACAATCTAAACTACTGTTTGGAAAGAAAATGTCGCAAAAATGACATTAATACCATTATCAAGACATCTTTTGAGTACTTACGCTTGATATGAAGAAGAAATTCCTCTGATGAAAACCACAAGCACATCTTTTATCTGTTTAGAAGCATTGGTCATAGAATGTAGTGTAAAGGTAAATACGTAATTACATTACGGATTATTTTGAAATGTAGTTCACAGTTTGCAAAAAGAACATAATAATAATGAATTTCTGGAACAGCACATTTGCCTAGCTGCACTCTCTTCAGGTTATTAATTATTATAAAAATTCATGGTGGTCAGATACTTCATATTATTTTTTTTAACATATCGACGCTCCTCTTCCGAAGACTTTCAATCACATTTTTTTTCCTGCTCATTGAAAAATAATAGCAGTCGTCGCACAACGTAGACGAGTTTAGCAAGTAGAAAGTAAACTGCTTCGTATGAGAATTATTTCAAACAAAATGAGCCACTGACTACCACTTTAATTGGCTGTATCGTTACGTAGCCTGAAATGTATCTGTTTTTTTAGATGAACACTTAATAAATGTCCATTGACAAGATATAACAACGATACATGCTGTACGAGAGGAAATTCCATTTTACCAATTGAAAATTGATTCAGTAATGTGTGATTTAATTTTTGATGGCGACACCAGATTGATGAATCTGTTGTTTGATACTAGAAATGTAAAAAACATTTAAAGAAAATTGTTATGCAACATAAGTATATTTCATACTTACTTGAGTGTTTGGTCATTGCGAACATGAATTTGTTGATCATATCAATGAATTTCCCGCGTCTGAAATAAATATATTGTACGTTGTGTGTTTATTGTTTAATTATCAGCATACATACTATCACTTCACTGCATTCAGGAAGTCACAGATTTGCCTTTCTGTTAGAAAATTGCGTGTACTCTGAAGAGAAGCTTATTATTTGAAATCTGGAAATTGAAATTTATCTCCTTGCTAGAACATATTTACAAATCATACTTAAAAAGCGAAGCGCTTATTTCAACACCATGTATTGTATCTTAGTTCACCTGGGGGGTATATTTGTGCAGGATTCTTAAAACACTGCAATGTATCTGAAAAAGGGGACCTAAATTCATCACTATTAACAATAGTGGTAGATGGACAGCTAGTCCATCCATCGAGGTGATCGCATCGCAGCCATGTTCTAGATTCATTCTTCTTCTGTCGACATTTCTATTAAATTCATATGTTATTTATTGTTTTGTATTTGTTGTCTGCGCCACAGACTTTCGTTTATATTTCTCATTCTTTTGTATGCCATTAAATTTACATATAATATCACAAAACTAGATAGTTTAGCTCCATCCGTGATTTTGACAACTACGGGTTCAAAAACACGTATTTTCCCATGTATTTCTTAATGACCTTCAGCGCGTAATTTAGACAAAATCACGGATCAAAACAAGCTTATAATCAATTATGGGATGTGCAATAGATGCTGCTAGTTGATATACCATATTCAAATTCACCACTCTGCTCGACATAATATGTTAAGGAGATGCAGTACTTCACTACTGATTTCAGACTATGGTTGCAACATTTTTTTTCTGCTTCACGGCCATTGATTCTTATATGTATACAATGCTTGTTTACACAAGAACAATTATTGTTGAGTATTTTTTGAATAAACTTCCTGCATTTACACACATGAACCAGGAACGTTTCCTGTTTTCTCGCATGATTTTTCTCTTGCGCGCATTGTAGAACGTGTTTTCCGGAGCGTTCTTTTTTCAAATAAAAGCTGAAAGTTATATTTTTAATTTGAACATCTTAGTGTTTATTGTTACATTTTAAGATGTGCCTGCAGATTTATGTTCTTCAAATGACTAATTCAGTGTATGTCCATTATTTCCACCATTCTTATTGTCAGAAATGCAGGATCGACAGTCTCCTAGGAGACTGTGAGAAATAGAACACAGCTATGTTATATTTCTTGCGCAAAATTTAGTTTTTGATAATTCTTTTTGAAAGCTTGAAATATTTTACCCAATTTTTTTTCAGTCAAATGTACGAAAGTCATCTGCATCTATCCAACGATTATTTTAAAATACATTCAACATCGGCATTTAAAATTTCAATCAAAAAATAACTAAGCAGATTCTCTATGTAAATTCTTCTTGCTTCTAGGAATAAAACATTTCCTCACATAGTAAGATCAGCGCTTATCTTTATTTCTAGTTAATTGATTGATTGATTTGACTGGTAGATATGGAAATGTGCTCTATAAACGGATTCTCAAGGATTTGCACAGCTTTTATTGCTTGCTGCTTGCGAAAATTTGTGTAGTAAAGACCCAAATTTAGTAAATCCTAAGGCTCCTCAACGAATGTCCTTTTATATTCAAAGGAACTGATTACAAAAAGCTTCTCGATAATCGGGTTATTTGCAGTTTTGGATTACTTACATTAAGTGGTTACATAGGTCTTGAAAAATAACAAGTTTTACGAACAATTGTATTTTAGAAATCAAAATCTATTTTATTCAAAATTGACACACATAAAAGTTTAGCATTTCAAGAAGTTGTAAAAAAATTCAGCTAAAAACATTGAAAATTGTCAATTTTCCTGCAGTTTTCCTCGTCCAATCTTCTTTTGCGATAGGCAGAATATTTCGGTGCAGGTACATTTCAAATCAAAAATTCAAAAAATTTCTTATAGTTTATGCCATTGGCTCGTGCTTGAACGAAGGAATTGGAAAAAAAGGAAATTTAAAGTTTTGAAATTGATTTGAATGAATTTTCGTCTTATATTTTTTAGCATTCCTCCGATTATCATCTCATCAAATATTTTTTTTGTATAAAACAAGAACGAGTTGACCAAATAAAAATCCCTTCGTTCAAACACGAGTCAATCCTATAAAGAGGAACTGTGCGAAGTTTCAGCAAAATGGGTCGATTCATTCTCGAGAAGTCGTGCCTACCGCACGGAAAAACAAAGTTTCGAGAAAAACACGTTTAAAGTTTTTTTTACTGCGGTTTGATGAATAAAGGTTTGTTTTCAGCGGCTTACATTGAGTCGTCGATTCCAGGTCCATACAGTAATTCGTTCGCCTCATTCGCAATGTTCAGAGCATTCTTTTGATGTTGTGATGTTTTATGAAAAAGAAAAAAAGCTGATTTTACGCGGTAGAACCGCGCCGCATGCGTATAATACGCTAGGTAAGGAAGAGCGCACGAGATATATGCCCTCATAACGAATTGCAACACTTGCAATATAAACCAGTACCATTAGCACCTAATTACGAGGAAGCTAATGAGCACTCAAACCTTGACAAATTCTTTCGCTAATTGCTTTTACCAAATAAGTGAAATTAGAGAAAACAAGAATGTAGTGATAAGTCATTAAGACGATTAGTATATAAGCAAAACAAACTATTCAATAAATGTTCAGTTGCAAACATACAAGCGAAAAGATATCGTTTTATTTTCCGCATCCGACTAGGAACAAATTTCACGTACCGACCACGCGGTATTCAAATCTCTATAGCTCCGTCAATATTGCTCGAATTTACTTGAAATTTGGTGTGAATACTACTTTCATATGAAATTTTGATCGATTTTTTGAAAATACAAGACCTATGTAACCCCTTAATGTCGCCTCATTTGCTTGCAAGATCGTGGAGCCAAGATATTCACTTGATATTGAAGAACCTGTACGCATTTACTCCTACCTGATTCAATTGATCCGTTTTCCGAGAATCCTCAATAAGTAAGAAATCAAAAATAAGTTGAAGCAACAACAGACTGTCTTACATGTTACTTAGATTACGATTTTCAATGGTAACTTTGATCCATTTAGCTACGCAGCAGCTCCTAATGCTTACAAAGTTCATAAGCCACATTTAAGTTTAGCTGGTTGCAAAACTTTTTGAAAAAAATCTACGGTATCCTTGAAGTATTGGTGCACACGCAAGCCATCCAAATGTTCATTGTTACGAGCGCACACAGATCAATCAAACAAATGAATAAAATCTAAATAAGTTGCGGTACCTTATATACATGGGGAAGCTCCACAATCGGCAGAACGTGCGCAATCTTACCATCGTTCCTGCGAATTGATCCCGCGAATTGCTTACCGGGTTTATGCTTAATTGATTTGCACTGCTGCTTATTGAAACATAAATTTTCGAACAATTTATCTCGGAGTGAGGCAACGAAGAACTAATGAAGCATGCATGGAATTCGAAGTCGTTGGCACATTGCAATAGTTTGGATTTTCCGTTGCATCCCACCATCGAGTTGCACCGAAACCCGTAGTCCGCAATGTCAAGACGAGGAAAAAGATTATCGCGCGGTTGCAGGCTTGTATCTCCCGATAGTTCGCTGAATGGGCATTGTAGCTATAAATTTGACCAGATTTATTATAATCTCCATCAATTACACTTAATCTGCTTCCGAAGACACCTCGTGGAATATTCGCAGCCATGAAGATCATACTTTTCGTAACAATCACGATGCTGGGTAAGTTAAAAGTATGAACTTTGGTAGTGACTGTTATCGCGCGCGCCTTGCATTTGCTCCTCGACGGTTTATTTGCGCGGTCACGTGGTGGTTCGCTCGTTTGCTCCACCTTTGGAACGCAATTGTGTGGTTTAGTGGTTTAAACTCTCCATAGTTATTTAATGAAGGAGCATAAAAGTGATAGTCAGTGTTCAATAATTATTTGAACGTGGTTCCTTGTAAAGAAATGAGAACTCATTTAATTATTTAAAATAAGTGTTATTTTTACGATTTGAATGGCGCTTCTTGTAAATCTTGCACAAAATATTGATTTAAGTTTATTAATAACACCGAATACTCCCCAATTTAAGGTGCCATCAACTGCCATCCACCAAAAAGCTCGTTCTCATCCGGAAAAGGAAGCTCATACAGCAGTGCCGGTCTAAGGACCATCGCCCAAGGCTCAGCCAACCAAGCTCATTCGGCGGTCGCTAACCAACATGCAGCAGCTCATCAAGCTTCTTATGTGGCGAAGAGCACTTTGGCCCAAGCTGCCAGCCAGGCGGCCGCCACTGCTCAAGCAGCATTGGCCGGCAAGCAGATCCTTTTCGCAAATCTTGACGACCAAGCTGCTCAGGCCAAATATCAGCTTCAATCCGAGCTGGAACAACTGCATCTTTCGCAGATTGCTACTGGTGAGGCCCAAGCTGCTGCCAAACAAGCCGCTGGCCATGTCAACCAAGTTGCAGCAGCGCTCAACAGTGCACAACTAACCGCGGCTCATGCAGAGGACGCGGCCCAAAAAGCCGCGGCCGAGCTGGCCTCACAAACCTCGATGGTGGCCAAGGCCAAAGCCCGTTTGCATGAAATCGAGCAGCAATTGAATGTCGTTCTGCTGGAGTTTGCTGCTACCCAAGAAGCCGCTGAGAAGGCGACAGCCTCTGCCAACGAAGCCCAGGCAAATGCTGCTGTGGCAGGATCGGAAGCTGCTGTGACGCTCCATGAGGCTGCTGAAGCGCAAAGTGGACACGATGACTCGTCAAGGTATACAGAAGTGGCTTATGCGAAAGCATCAGCTCATGGACACAAATAGAATTTAGTGTAATTCTAGGATGTTGTTAAGAAACGTGATCTTTTTTATTGTTAAATATGTACGTGTTTGCAAATGGTTTGAATAAACACGATGGAAGTATATTTGTAAAAACTGCTCTTTTGAATTCAAAATGTCACTCACAAAAATTCGAGGGAAACAAGAGAGTCCATCACTTTGGGATTGATGAGTGCTGGCACCATTTTGGTGACTATTTGAACTATTTGAAATATGGTCTTTATTTTACTTTTATGTCCTCTTCCTCAGGTAAATGATCTACTTTGACGGTGGTTTTCCAATCAATCTTTGATTCTGTTCTAAACATTTCGAGTCTCTATATTTTTTGAAATGATTATCAACTTCCTGAGAAATTATTAATCATATTTCTTCATTATTTCCTTTAACGGCTTGAAGCATTGTTCTATTAAACATTTCTTATGAAGAAGTGTACCTCAGTTTTTGTCAGTTGATATCTCCAATATGTTTCATGCTTTAGTGACATTATGCTTCGCTTACCGCTTTTATTTCATTTATTCTTTGCGTAAAAAAATTATTAGTCCATGCTAGTTGTACTGACATACCTTCAAAAAAAAAGACCGCAAACAATGTTTCAACTAATAACTTATTGCATTGATTAAAATCTATTTTAAAATCTATAAAAACGAAATGGTTCTATGTGTTATAGTTTTTGAGAAAATTACAAATAGCACCCTTTTTCCAGAAAATCTTCATCATTTTTAGGGCGTGAAATCCTATACTCCATGTTTTTTTGCACTTGAAGGTATTTATTAAAAAAAGATCTCAGAGAATAATTATTAATTTAATACGTTTGCAAACCGTTTCTTATTGCTGGTATCAAATATTTAGGCATTCCTAATTAAATCGGGTTTTATTGCAGATAACTTCTTCTAATTGGTTGTTTCATGCTACCTCCCTAAAGAATGTGGCTATAAATCAAGACCATATTCTGCAAATCTAATTTTTACATAGACTATCTACGGATTAGAACAAATATGACAAGCTATTCCTGAGAAGAGTTGACACATATGCACTTTTGCTACGGTTAAGATGGTGGCCGGAGTCGCAAAGCAAGTATATCTTACGCTAATAGAAGACAGCCACATTTTACAATTTTTGCAAGAATTCACTAAAGGTTTCGATAGCAAAAAGTGTTAGAAAAACGGAGCAGAGAACGATCTTCAGGTGTGGTCTCGGATTGACAAGAGTTATGCTTTTCCCCACATAAAGAAAAAAACGAGATTTTAACGCCGATTTGGACGTAATGTTTGGCTAGACATTATTGCAAGAATGACCGTGGTTTTTGAATCTAACACTGAATGGGCAGTCCTAATTGGAGTTTCTCATTAACCTTATGCTCGGTTTACTTCACTAGGTTTCTTTGGTAGTTAGAAACTGGCTTAATAACAATTTCAGCCGACGTGGGATCGGATGAAGTGGTCTTACGGAAGACAAAAATAAATTGTTTCGTTAATATTCATTTTCGCAAAAACTATAAAACATAGCGCTATTTCATTTTCTGTATTTGATAGGTAATAAGTTGATTTTATTTACATTCACAATAAAACAAAATACTTAACATCATCGTTCGATAAAATCTACAACGAAAACGTTTTTTGCATCGCCCCAATTCAAAGTTAAGAGGGTTGCACTTCGTGGCTTGTTTTTGAACAGATTAGTAAGCATAGTAAACGCAAATGTTAATAAAATTTTGACATCTCGTATGACCCAAAACGGTGTTTTTAATAGTTTCTTTTCACTACACATCAGATAAAATATTTCGTTCATCATAGATTGAAATACTTTACCCAACAAATTCAACTTATTTTGACGGCCCTGAAATAATAGTCAATAACAAGCGCAATGGTTTCAGCTCATCATTATCACCATTCAATATCATTCAATATCAGAGCTTATCCAAATTTAACACTTTTTAACTATGATAATCACAATTTAGGACGGTCAAATATTTATCATACCAACATAGATTAACAATAATACTTGCTCGTTGAATTTCTTCTAATATTATCCTTCACTCGCGACTAGTGTAATCCAAACTGATCGGCATCACCTTCGGCTCATCTCAAACTGAAACGCTGAACAAAACTGTCTGCATACTATGCCGAATCTCCCGGAAAAGTTAAATAACGATTTTTAAGATATAAAAGATGCATAAAATCCACGGAATCTGGACCATGGTTCGTCTGGTGACCATGCACATACACTTCTTGCGAAACGACTGCAGGCTTAGCACAAATCTAAATCCATGCTAGAGCTGAACTGTTGATTGGATCTTCGGCTACGGGGATTTGATTGATATGAAATTATGCTGGAAGGAATTGATGCACGTTATGCTTGGTCAAAAGTTCAATTCTGCATTAGTTTTTCGGAATATAAATGAAGGAAAGCAGCTTGTTGGCTTTACTACTGTCGTTGACGCGAAACTGATTTTAGTAGCTGTCTGTCCAAGATGATCTTCACAGCAGTTGTGGTTCTCACTATCACGGGTAATGACAATACAGAGGCTAAGAAGTTTTCGCTATCCTGGATTCAGCGGAATGGTGATATTCTCCATGCTTTACAGGTATTGCCGCATGCAGCTATGTGGGAAACTCCACTGGTACGAACAATCAAATTGTGTTTCCCGGTCCGAGCCACTACAGCAGGAGTAAGTTGACCGAGATCGCTCAAGAATCCGCGGATCAGGCACAATCCGCTTCGGCCTCGCAAAATGTGGCGGCCAGCCAGGCGTCTTACGTAGCCAAAAATGATTTAGCTGAGGAAGCATCACGCGCCGCAGCAACAGCACATGCTGCCTTCACCGGCAAGCAGATCCTTTTGCGCAGTCTGGAAGAACAAGCAGCTCAGGCACATCAATTGTTCCAAGCCGAGATCGAGCAACTTCGACTAGCGCAAGTTTCAGCCGGCGAAGCAGCCACAACTGCAGAGAAGGCTGCCATCCACGTTTCTATACTCTCGGTAGCGTTGAACAGTGCAAAAACGGCAGCTGCTCATGCTGACGAGGCCGCCAAGGAAACTGCCAACGAATTGTCCTCCCAGTCAGATATGGTGACCCAGGCGAAGTATCACCTACAGAGGCTAGAGGAGGGCTTGAATGCTGCGCGTATAGAATTTGCTGCAACCCAAACATCAGCTCAACGTGCATCTGCATCGGCAGAACAGGCACAGAAAAATGCTGAAGACGAACGACCACGTCCTCCTAGTCAGCTGCAGGATCTACCAACGGAAGAATCACACAAAGACTTTTCTGGGATCATTCAAAACAACAGTCTGCCTCAATCGTCTACGTCTACTGTTCATTGATTTGGATGCATTGCTTTTTAAGGATCTAATATTTTAAGAGTAATACAAAAGCTAAAGAAAATGTGGTGATTTAAGTTTTTCCCTGAAATTAAGTTCGCAAGAATACTGAGCCTTTTGGTAGAAACTGTGCAATTTAAAAATCGTATGAAAACGCTTCCTTAGACCATGATTTGATCGAAATTAGGTGTTTTATAAAGTAGCATTTCCAACTGGTTTTATAAGAGAATAACGCATAAAAAATTGCCGAAGACTCAAACAGAGAATCAGGCATTTGATTCTTTCAAATGCGACTCTATTATGAAACTCTTGATTAATAAAAGAATAGTTTAAATAATCCATCCCAAATTTAGGTGGTCTGGAATGAAAGAAAATTGAAAGGATAAATCTTCATCTTTATAGGATTCGATCAAGAATAGCTTAATAGACGATTGTGACGATAATTTGTGTTTCATCATAACAAGATTTCAGAATTTTCAATGCTTATAAGAAATGTAATGATTCGTTCCAGTTCTAACTTTAAAAAGGCTGGAAAAAAGTAGCATCACGAGATCAATCAATATTTATAAATTACTTTGTAAATATTAACTAGATTTAATGGATTTAAAGCAGTAAATTATGATTCCATTGGAAATTTTATAGATAAGACACAGAGATTATCCTGCAGTTGAAGGTGAAGGCCAATCCTAGGGGATTTAACGCTAAGTTCTACCCATTTCGTGGTGGAAGTAAGTAAGTAGTTTAATGCAGACTCAAAAGTATTTACTGGTGAAACAGAATATCTCTTTGGATCTATCACTTGCTTAATGTTACGTAACTCCACGGTGAGCTTCAAAATTTTACTCTGTCCACGGCTTTTTTTGTTGCAAAAATGACTTTTGGTAGGACTTAGCAGCACTTAGCCTCTCTCAAGAGCGTTTCAGTTGTATCTAACTGAAGACACATTTTCGGGTATGTGAAAATGATATTCCTTGAAAGCTTCACTGAAATCACCCAAAAAATTTGGCTAGTGATGACGATTTATATATTTGAAGAACACGTAGAAATTGTGGTGCATGAAACATTTTAGAAATTTTTGGAAGAGAAACAAAAGTTCGATAATATACGCAAAATTTGACAATTTTTGCAAGGCTCAAAACATGGAAACAATAAAATTCATTCATTAATTCGTAACATGGCGATGAAAGGTGACGGAAAAGAGTTAAATATAAGCAAATAGAAAGAATTTTACTGGATTTTTTCCCATAATTGAATTCAAGCAAAATAACATGCACATACTTTAGAAAACAAAGCGAAAACCATCGAAAGTATGAGTATGAAATAGTGCCATTTTATTATTCTCCCTTTGATATAAATTCTATATAAAATATTAAAGGGAAAGCAATTCTCCTGCAAAGGTTGAAATTCACTCTTAGTGATTTGAGTAATTTTTTTGAAGCAAAACATCTAAAGTGGACATAGTTTAAAATATACTCTAGAACTGGTTTGAACAAAACCACCACATGTCAGAAAGAAATGCACATAGCAATGCAAATTGAAGCATTCCAAGACTCGTTCCATTGAAAAGTGGTGTGCTTTGCAAACTCTCATCATGTGCCACGAACCAGATTTCCCATCGAAATCACCATTCGACTGTTCAACTGAAAGTTAATTACAGCATCAATAGTTTAATAAATACGTAAACTATTTTTGCGAAAGGCTCCGGGGCTTTTTTGAAACATAACAAAGTCTTATAGTCTGTATAGTAATGCTGTAGCAAGATGTAGAATTCCAGCAGGAGACACACAACGAACTGACTCTCAACGCTATAAAATTGCATGAATTCGAGCATCCACCAGTCTTACAGCACGTAGTAGAGTTGAACATATTCACTTATGTCTCGTAATATTGGAAAGTCGTTACAGGCTAATCGACATAACATATGTTTGCTGTTTAACAATTCTTATATTTAGTTCTGCACAGAATTACGTGAATAGAAATGTAACGTACCAGGGAGTACTGGTTCAGTTCGACAGCCACATATTGATGGAATATATTTACTACGCTTTTCTAGTTTATGTTTCAATGTTCTCCACTTGCTTGAATGTGTTCTGAAGTTCATAAATGCAAACACATGAATGCAAAGACTATTGCGAAACACTTTTCCCGCCCATGTTACACAAACGCAATTCACCGAAAAAGATTTTCAAACCTCTACATTTCATAGTCCTGCCCAACTGGCATCCCATAATTGCATTGTACACCACTGTATTTCAAATGATTGCGTGATTTCTAATCGTTGATTAACTATTTATGTTGATATTGATTTGTTACCGAAATACAAATCACAGTAGTTTCCGTGATAAAACAAAAGACTGAGGCGAGTAACCCGATTTAATTACTCTATCCATCGCCCAATTCTTACTGGCCATCAATCACTCAAAATGACCGGATTTCCGAATTCGGCCAAAGACTCTTTCGACCATGGGCATTGTTATCGGACCAATTGGCCATCGCACAATTTGCAATCAAACAATTCCAGCAGCCTGGGAATGCAACTCTTCGTAGCGGTGGTAAGCAATCTTTGGCTGCATCGTTACTTAATTGCGAGTATAATACCCATAAAGCAAGAGAAAACATGGCAAATAAACAAGAAACGATTACTTCGCTTCCAAACGCCGTCAAGCCTGAAAATCTTGATTTCCTGAACACCAGTTTGTCTTCATTCAGATAATCAATAAATGAGTGCATTTTTATTCGGTGCATTGTTAGCATTAGAGACGAGGTGGACGAGGACGACGAAGAAGTTGTTTAAAAGAAGCAACACAAATCGCACGTATCTAGCAGTAAGTTGTGGTCATCAACGACTTTTGTTTACGTTTGGATGAGCGAAGAGGGTTGTTGCTTGGTTACGAAAAGATACACTCAAAAAACGAAATTAAACAAAGATATAATTATTTCATTGCATGTTTGCATTATCCACTGCAATATTTGGTAGTCTCGTAAGACTTGGTTTGCAAAAGATTTGGAAAATATTTCAGGTGAGTTACAGTTCATTTTTATGATGGTTCCAAATCATCAAGAGCTGAAATTGATACAGCGGAGGATCACCTCTTTGGTTCACTGTTGTCATTTTTCAAAGACATTAATATGTGTTCTTTGGACTAAGGTAGAATTGCACTCATTACATCTTCTTATTATTTTGGTTAAAAACAGTAAAAGGCTTTGGATTAATGTAAACATTGTTTACTACGGAACAATCTAAGTGATAATGAAGAAATGTTGGAGACTGAATTCAAGCCTTTGTTCTGGTTTGTGTACCTAAAAATTCCGAACTAGTTATGAAAAGTACAGGGCAACATATTACGGATTCCTTAGTAGTGAGTGGTTGAATTGTTCGCCTCTCTGGTAGAACTTAGGTTTTACATGCAAATCAAACTTAGTGAGTCAATTTCTGCTTTATATAACATATAGATTCTCTAGTTATAGTTGGTTATCTCTAAATTGTCTTCTGAAAAGTAAGTGAGATAAATTCCAGCTGCTTGTGGTTTAAAGTTGTAGAGTTCTTCTATATCAAATTAAACTTGACTATTTGATATATATTCATCAGAGAAGTCTTGATTTTTCGTCTCATTTGTTTTTAAATGCCGCTTTTGACAGTTTTGACTGAATATTTCCTGATTTTGTGCAGAATATGGATCGATCACTATCTAAAGGTACGCAAATCGGGCCTCCTTTGTATGTTTCACTAGAACCGTACAAGGACTTTTGCCAATAATGAACATGTTTTAAACATTGTCTTTACTGTCGATTTCTTTAACATGGGAGCCTACCACGAGGTTTTATTTTCACACACTTTTTTGGTCACAGGTCAGCTACAATTTTCGAAATAAATTTTAGTTTGCATTATGAACAAAATATTGTCTCTACACATTAACATTATTCGGATTCTATTGTTTTTGCAAACTTTAAAAAAAAGCTATAGTCGTAATCTTATATAATCTGCTGGGGAAGTAGTTGGGTGTAAAATATCCACAAAATGGACTTAAGGGGTTACATAAGTCTTGTATTTTCAAAAAATCGGTCGAAACTTTTTTATTTCATGTGAAAGTATAGTACTTTAAAAGTATTCACACCAAATTTCAAGTTAATTCGAGCAATATTATTGGAGTGATACAAATTTGAATACCGCGTGTTTGGTACGTGCGCTCTCTCTTACCTAGCGTATTATACGCATGCAGCGCGGTTCTACCGTGTAGAATCAGCTCCTTTCTTTTCCATCAAACATCACAACATCAAAAGGATGTTCTGAACATCGCGAATGAGGCAAACGAATTACTGTATGGACCTGGAATCGACAATTCGATGGAAGTCGCTAAAAACAACTTTAATTCATTAAATCGCGGTAAAAAAAAATTTAAACACGTTTTTCTCGAAACTTCGTTTCCCCGTTCCCGTAGGCACGATTTTTCGAGAACAAATCGACCGATTTTGCTGAAACTTTGCACAGTTCCTCTTTATAGTATTGACTCATGCTTGAAGGGATTTTCATTCGGTCGACTCGTTCTTGTTTTATACGAAAAAATTATTTGATGAGATGAGAATCGGAAAAATGCTAAAAAATATGAGACGAAAATTCATTCAAATCCATTTCAAAACTTTAAACTTCATTGTTTCAAATAAAAATTTTTAAAATACATTCTTTTGAAAATGTTGTTTTTTTCCTTCAAGACCTATGAAACCCCTTTAGATAATGATTATGACTAATCTGAAGATTCAATTGAATTGCAAACCAGCATTCTTATTTCATTTATAACAAAGACTTGTACATTGATGATTTATTTTCAATGTTTCGAACATTTTTCAAATGTGTCGACACTAAAGTTTCAACTGTTATGGACGACTCTTAATAGATGCTCCAAATATAAGTACCACGCACCAAATTACCTCGGGCTGAATCTGATTTAAACAACAAACTAAAATACAACTTGTCTTTGGAAAGGCAACTCAAATAAGTATTGAAGTTTTGAACAATTATATTTTGTGTATTATTTTCTCGTTGTGAATGTCAATCAGAAGACGAGAAATTGTTTGCTGAAAATTTCAATAACCAAAAAAAAATTAATCATTTATATCGAAATATGATCTTGGAAGCTCAAACAAAAATGAGATTGCTATTTTCTAAGATAGCATCAGATACATTCCGTAAAGTATCCAGTGCTTTTCGGTTCAATGATGGTGACTTGCATCAACGTCTGCCAGTCTCCTACCATGATCTTCAGCCGCAACGAAACATGGACAACACACGAAATAATATTATTGAAATATGAATCATCTCTAAATCCATTAGGCCAAATTTCTTTCAGGAATTTCAAATGTACTCCTAGACCTTAAATTAATTTTGCCGACCATTGCAAAGCCTCACTTCGCTGTTACTTTACTCATTTACACATTTACACATCAATTTCGTAAAGCTAATGTGAAATCCGAAAATATCGATTATGGCTTCGACGATTCAACGTTGGTAAAAGCCAACGAGGAAAGGTATCATCAATAATAATTGCTTCGTATATAAAATCAATAGTATTTGAAAGGTTTGCCGTCAAGACTCCTTGTTATTGTGCAATCGATTGTGGTATTTTGTCTGGATATTTAGGACGAACAGAAAACATTCGTGATCATAATATGTTGGTTGCGTGGAGTAAATCATTTATTTCTGTGTATTACACTAAAGATGAAAAGTGGCTGTGTTTGAAGAATCAAACTGATTTCTTTGGGTGACTCAGATACCATTTCATAGAAGACTCTCGAATTTAAGGACTATAAAGCAAGGCAGCATTTTCACACGCAAGGCGGTAACTCCTGTAATAAATTGAGTTTCTCAGTTGCATTGCAAGAGTAACGAGGACCAAGTTAACCAGCATTTGACCAAATCCAGGCAAAACAACTCAGCAACTGAGCAACTTCGCGTCGAGCGTCTCAACAATTAATGTGAAATCGGGCAGAGGCTGAAAGTCTTTCGCGTCTCGTTGTCCGTTGCATACCACGAGGAGGTGGGCAATTTCGGCTTAATGTGTCTACCGACTAATTAATGCGAATAAAATTCCGAATACGTTATATTTTCGGCTACGAGAGGCCATGATCGACGCATGGGATGCCATGGACGATTGGCCAAACGAAAGTGTTGTTCGGGCAGCGAAGAACGGGCGCCAATGTGGCTTCCACCTCTTTTCCGTGCTGCGATTCCGGCATTATGAGCGGCCGCAATGCAGACCAGAGTAGAGTACAGGCACTTACCTAAGCGCCGTAGCCTATGAACTCGGGGTATAAAACGGAATAAATGATATGGAATGCTCGTCAAACATACTTTGTGCCTTTTTGCGTTCATACATTAGCAGTTGCTCCGATTGCATTCAGTTTTCCAAGCAAATTCACCAGCGGTTAACATGCAGACCTCCGTGCTGTTCGTGGTTGTTCTTTTCGGTAAGAGTTGTCTTGGTGCTGCAGTGTAGGCTGACGGGCTAGTGAAGGACATAGTGATGCCGTGTGTTCCGAATAGGGTTGTTCTAACCACCCCGCCCTGCTTTTCACTTTCAGGTGTCGCCCATTGCGGTCATATTTCTAGCCATTCGGGCTCCGGCGGCCATGGATACGGGTCAAGTGGATACAGTGGAAGTGGGCTGAGGACCATCGCCCAAGGATCCGCCAACCAAGCCCATTCCGCCGTTGCCTCGCAGCACGCTGCCGCTCGTCAAGCTTCCTACGTGGCCAAGAGCACTCTTGCTCAACAAGCCGTGCAAGCCTCCGCCACGGCCCAAGCCGCTCTGGCCGGCAAAAGCGTGCTCCTGCAGAACTTGGAGGAGCAAAGTGCTGAAGCGCACTCCGCCCTTGAAGCGGAACTCGCGCAACTAGCTCTGGCCAAACAATCCGCTGGAGCAGCTGCTAATGCCGCCAAGCAGGCCTCCAGCCACGTCTCCATCTTGACCAGTGCCTTAAATAGCGCCCAGAGCGCCGCTGCCCACGCCAAAGAAGCAGCAAACCACGCGGCCGCCGAACTCGCTTCGCAATCCTCCATGGTGTCCAAAGCCAAGGCTAGACTGCAAGCCATCGAGCACCAACTGGGTCAAGCCAGCGTCGACTTTGCCGCCACCAAAGAAGCCGCCGAAAAAGCCTCGTCCGCCGCCCACGAGGCGCAGTCCAATGCTGCAGCTGCAGGCGCCCATGCCACCGCGGAACTGCATTCGGCAGCAGCCCAGCAAAACATTGGCCATGACGACGGCTACGGCCACGCCGCAGAAGAGGTCCAAGGAGGTCACCACGAGTACCACCACTGAGTCTAGGGCCTTGATATCATCCAACCAGACAAAGATTGATAATTTGCTGGAATCAAGACTTATGAGACATATTTGTTGTGAACTTTACTTGTAATTATGTTATGAATGTAGAATGGAATAAAGCCAAATTGATTTTTTTTTACAAAAGGCTTGTTTCACCTCAAAATGCTGATTTTTTGCAGGGAACAATGCAGCCGAAGAACTATGGATGGCATTCAATAGATAATAGTAGCACGCATACCATATCTATTCGTGAGACGAAATTGATTGTATTTGGCCAAAAATTGTGCTCAGAAACTGGAAATCTAATCCACGACATAATTTTAAATTCATTGTCCTTGCTAAGGAAAAGGAAGAAAACTATTCAGTTGTGGAAATTATCGATCACTTCAATTTTGAAGCTAGTTGAATCTAGTAGTCATTGATTTTTTCCACGGCTTATCGCTTTTAATCTATTTTACAAATGATCTACAATGATGTCCTGATGTCAGCTTAAATTGAGGTGAAACACGAAATTCTTTTCCATAAAACATTGTTAGCCTTATGTAAGTGTGCATCTTTCGTTTAAAGTTAACTGGCATTTTATTGAATCATCTACAAGTGTACTTGGGTCTATTTAAAAAAAAACGATATTCTAAAAACATCATTTTTACATACATACATAAATGTAGAATTAGTATTCAAACTGTTATTTTGGTCGGCAAAACCGAGAATAATATATATACAGCGGTACAATAGATTGTGAGTGAGCGCGCTCAACATGCGCTGGAACTTTAAACGCGTTTTTCTCAAAACAACGTTTTTTGACCTGGTTGACACGATTTTGCAAAAACTATTTTACCGATCGAGCGGAAACTTTGTGGGGTTATTCATCACATATATGGTTATAGCCCGTAGTAGAATCATGAATATCCGTTGTCATTTGACCACCTTTTCAAACAACATAAACTCAAAAAATAGGTCGAAAATTTCGCCATTTTGTTATTTTTCACTTAAAGTTCTTGATTTTGGTACGGGCTAAAGCGACTTACTTATATTTAAATATGCATTTTGAATTTTTGATTTCAGAGGCTCCTGAGAAATCGTGTCAACCATGAAAAAAGCAGGCTTTGTTGTGGCAGCTATATCTGGGCCATATTGGATTATAAAAATTCCAAAAAAATATTTCTACTTTAATATGTATTTTTGCATTTGTGAAAAAATTGTAGTTTAATAATAAAATTTGCTGTAAAAAAAATCTTGAAAACATGTACAAAAGACTAGAGATCCCCCCTTAAGTTTGGACCATCAGGATCCAATTTTTCAACGTATATGTATATAGTCTAAAAAACTACGTTGATTTTTTGGTCTGGATTGGATTTAAACTAGCAATTTTCACATTCAGCTTACGTTTAAGCTCGAAAATAATACGATCTAAAAACCTCTGAAAAATGTACTTGTTTAGAGCTACAGTATTTCATTATGTTTATGTGTACTGGCTTTCTAAAATAATTCTTTGCATGCGACTAGCTACATATTTTCATTCAACTTAAAACCTATATATGATAAAGCAAAATTCTCGTTTAGTTAAGTACGAATATTGGGACTATGCCAGCTTGATTTTCTGAAGGATTTTATTATGTTGCTTAAAATATTTCATTTATTATGTTGCTTAAAATATTTCTTTTATTTTGTTGGCAAGTAATAACTACATTCCACCTTAAACGACATTTTGGCCAGTATGAACTCTTTTGGTGGCTTATAAAGTTGATTTTATTTATTAAATAATTACAACTTGCAAAATTTTTGAATCTGTCATTCATGATCGGAGAAAAAAATTAGTGCTTGATTTTGATGCAAAATCGCACTTCAAATTATGTTTAAACCGGCATTAATTTTATTATATGCTAAGCTAAATTAATAATTCTCAAACCCGATTTGGTTGTTGAGTTTCTCATAAACAACACTGGCCAACAGTCTTTTTGTTACCGTTCATATGAGAGTGGTAAATGGGTGACATCCAGCCAAAATACTAATTTCGCTTAAATATGCCGAATGAATGTGCTGACTTCTTCTTATTCAAAAGTTTCGTTACATTTTTCTGAAACCCTTTTTTGGCTCGTTTTGCTCTATTTTGACTTCTTGAGGATTAATTGTAGTATCGAAAATTTCCTATATCCCCAAAATATTTTTAAACATTTTCTATGTTTAAAGATATCCCTGGATGTCGAACTCACTCCTTTAACTACGTCAACTACGGAAATAAATGCGATAAGCCGGTTCCGCACGGTGAAGGCAAAGAGAGGAGTTGTTTTCAATGTGCTGATGTTTTCGGTTGGTATTTTGGTGAAGAAGTGCCTTTCGAAGATTTCTTCTTCTCAAAAAGGGGCCAAGAAAAGGGACAAAAGCTTTCCTTCCATAAAGCAAATCTTTATTAATCAGAAATATCTTGGCATTCCATTTAAAATTATGACGGATTGATCAACGTATGCACCCACTATGAAGAAACACGAGCCTTTTTTTAAAATCGATGCCAACTTTATTTTTCGTCAAATTCATATCCTTTACTGAAGTGGATGTAAATTTTTTAACGACTTTATTGATTGCGGCCTAAATTGCTCATACAGCAATTTCCCAGCTCCAAAAGCTATCAAACTACGATTGTTCATCGTTCATTTAAAGATTTTGAATACGCTTTTGTGATATTATTATAACTTCTTCCTATGAAATCAATTAAGATATAATTGATTTTTATAAGTCGGTTATGAAATCATCAATTATCGATTTGATTTTTTTCGTTAAAGAAAATATTTTGTTGAATATCACTGAATAAACTTATGATGTATTCCCAGCTTTCAAATCTCGACAGCAGGAAAATGGGAAAATACCAAGAACCTAACCTTACTCGTCAATATAAGGAATATTTTTAAAAAAAGTATAAAACCCTACATAAGTGGCGCAAAATTTAATGAAAATGTTTCGTTCTTCATAAGTTTAATAGAGGGACTCGAAGAACAAAATTCTCATTAAAGCGGACACCAAAAGAACGATTGAAAATCGCAAAAACTTGACTTGTAAATTGAAACAATTGCAACTGATCACCTTGTATTTCTGAAGATACTGCAAGATAATTTTAAACATGAGCTTTTGGGTCTTTTAGAAGATTGGTGCTTCCAACAAGATTACGGTCAAAAAATTTCTTCAATTATTCACAAGTCAATTCCTTTCACAGCGCGTAATCAGTTGTAATTTATTCTTCTGAGTAACATCAATGGTATCAATTAAAAAGATGACTCAAAAAGCAAACATATAAAACAGAGCCGTCCTTCGAGAAAAGTTGAATCTAGAATGGAAGAAAATATCCAGATCCAAGAGGTCATCAAATGAAATGGGGCCCTAAAAAATATTATTGCTTCGTTTTAAAACGTTTGAAAAAGCCACATGACCATATTCTTTGAATTGTTAAATGTGAATTTTTCAATTTTTTACGTACCTAAAAATACAAATACAATACAAAAATACTTAACGTTTGTTTGTTCATGCCAAACGTACATTCTAAAAAATAATACATCTTCCCCTAACACTCCGTAGGTATAGAAACCTTATAAATTTAAGGAGTGTGTGTACTTTTTTGTTTGCTTGTATGTTTGTGTTTTGTTGAAAATTTTTGTAAGAGATAATTATGGGATCAAAGGTTTTTGGACCAAATAGCTTTGAAAAGATATTTTATCATAGCGCATAACTTTTTAATGAAGGCTTGATGCTTTGAATAAGTGTTGGCTTTTTTATATGTTGATAGGAGTATTACCTTCTCAGTATATGGGAAAATCTTGTAATCGCCTCGAAAAGCGAAATTGAAATTTTCAACATATCTTTACGTTTTGAGGTCGTTAGAGTATATTCAAAGTAATTTTAGAAAGAGAGATGTGTGTGTGTACGTACGTTCGTGGACAGTTTTTTCTACGGGCAAGTCGTATCGACTTTATCGAGGTGTCAATCGAAGCGTTTTTGCAGTTTCAAGGCGTTAGTTATTTTGACCCCTTGAAGGTCATTTTTGTCATACGCTATATCTCGCGAACCAAACATAGGATCGTTAAGGTGTTAATTTACGCATATTAATATTTGTGTGATTCTTTCAAATTTTTCAAAAAAAATGTTCAAGCCGTTTTTTAATTTAATAAAACAATGCAAAAAATTAAGGTTTTTTTCATAAACCATTAATTTTTAACCTGATTTGCAGAACACAGTAATAAATATGTATAAAATTAATAAATTATTATCAGGTTGTGTATTAAATTAAAAATAAAAAATCATTCAAAGTCACCATGTAAAAAGAGTTTATACGAATGATCTTACCTTCTATCTCTTATTCTAAAGACATTGTTGCAAAGCCAATCAAAGTTGATTAATATTTGTATAATTTGAGCAGATTTTGAATAGTTTTCACAGTGCCGTGTTTTAATTTTAATGAAAATACTGCTTAAATTTTGAAAACCATAAAAAATTCACTCAAATTTGCATTTGTGGTAATCAACGCTTTGAATGATAAAATGTTTTCTAGTCAATACTTTGCAAGATCATATGCTTTGAAAAGCTTTCATCGAATAAAAAATTGTAGTTTTTAGTAGATTTGTTCTTTAGTGTTTGTAAGATTTCAATTACTCCGTCCATAATCATTTGTAATACATTTTACTTTTTACATGCAATTAAAACTGATTAATGACTGCATATTCAATGCTGTTCAAGACCAACTGAAAATAAAAAATAATTGTTAGTCTCATTGATGCAAAATAGTGAAAAAAGCAAATTCAGTGATCATGCCGAAGTGATGGCAATTTTGAACGCAACCACTCAAAATGGCCACCACGCGACAAAATCTCTTCAGTGGTCGTAATAACAAAAACTGCATTCATTTTTGCTAGCGCTCTTTTGTCCTTCAGTATCGATATGAAAATAACAAATAACGTAGAAAAGGCTATGTAACCTGTCCACCCTACGATTGATCCGCGTGAATATTCAATCAACCTTATGTAATCAATAGACGCTCTCGTAGATGATATGATTCATATTAACTCATTCCTGTTACTGCTATGAACACCTCTCATTATTGTTATTTAAAGTAGTATTATTTTCATAATAATTATTGTGTTTAATATTTTTAATATTTATGTAAATATTACTGGGAAGTTGACCGTGTGGACCTCAATGATCGCACCTCACGGCTTGTTTAATCTGGGTTTTGTGCAAATAAGCAAAGGGCACCGACGAAGGCAATCTTAAAAGACATTAGGGAAAATTTGAATGAATTTTTTCGAATCTGGAAATTTCTGATCATGAGATACGAAATTGGATGGACATGAGGACATTAAAATGAGACATCCTTGAAAAGTTAATTTCAAGAAGACACAAGGGAACTGATAACCATAGAAACTGTTTCGAAAAGAGTTGCTATTGAAAGTGCCTACAAAATAATGGACTGAGTCTTCGAAAAGGACATAAGTGTACAGCAAATATCACTTTTATAATCAATAAATGCGATGATGCAATCAAAAATTAAACATTACTTTTTAAATAACTCAATACATTGCTTTTATGTACACATAATTACTGCGTAGTTTTTCTTGTTCTTGGGAATGGTATGTTTTGAATCGAGTAAAACAATTTTTTATATGTTTTACACCCAATATACGAGTGATTTCTTGGTGGAACTGGTAACATATGAATTTTTCCAATATGTGAATTCATTTGCTTGCATTATCGGGCAGCTTCAGCATTATACTTCAAAAACGGTATTTGGTACATTTTTCTACATACGTGTATTCAAGTTTGGAGTATCAGATTCTAAATGTAATATGTGATTCAAATTTAATCCAAAATTAAATTTAGTATATCTTTATATTGAAAGAATGTCAAATAAAATTAACGAAGGTACAACTTTTAACTGATCCCTTTTGAAAAAAAAATTTTTAGAAGATATTTTCGTGCAGAATATTTTCGGATTAAATTATTTTTTGTCTTCCTTTATTCAAAGGTTTATTCATTTAGAATGTGATAAAAACTCTTCTAAACGATATAAAGTTTTCAAAGCACACTAATTAATTGATAAATTCATCACGAGACTAATTAAATATTCTAGGATCCAATACAAACTTTGTCGATTGTTGAGTGAACTGATAAATTTAATCGAATTCATTAAAAACGAAAACATATTACAATCGAACTATCATCACTTCGCCCCTTTTCTATTTAATATTCATACTTTCATCTGATATTAGAAATGACACCCCCGCAAGTAATTTCACAATTAAAGATAACAATACACTCTGACGAATTTTACGAAACTAATATGAAATACATACTAACTCCTTTCTCATTCCAAATCGATCTCTTTTAAAACACAATTTATCTAAGTATATTTTTGACACCACACAAAGTACACCTTTGCAATACTTACCACTGATCTAATCGACTATCACATTCAACTTCTTGACGTCCAAGAAGATTAATGTATGCCGCATGAAAACTTGAGCCGCTACCATATAAAACCCTTTCAACACTTTTCCATTTTTTGGCTGAGGCCGTCTTCCATCGTCATCTTCTTCGAGTGATCCATCAATCTGTCCAAAACGAGGAAAGTTATTTGAATTATTATGCCAATATGTAGGCAACCAATTAAAAGTGAGCCCCACCAAAAGAGGCTATTGACCACCAAGTGCAGGAAGACCGGAAACCATTTCCATCATGCGAATATCTGCACATGCTGATTTTTGCAACATGACATGATAAAGTGTACAAGCCAATATGAACAACAAAATATTCAAAGTGATCGTTTGTAAATAAACATTTTTCGAGGTGTTTATTGGAATGAAACAAAACGCTCGCAATTCACATAAGTACCAAACACGGAAGTTACAAACAACAACATAATTTAAATGTTAATATTTGCATGTAATTGATAATTACATTTTGAATTTCGACGAACAATAAATATGCAAACGTAACGCGATTCGTTGGCAGCTCATTATCTTGTTGGAACAAATGCTGTGTGCACTTACCAGGATTATTTAACGGTCAGATCTTAATTGTTTTCCATTTATTTTTTCGGGTGCCAATGATGCAACCAGTGTTTGGATAATCTTGAAGATAATTTTTCTGTCACACATTTTTGTAAACTTTTCTTGCCTGAAAGAATGGACTACAGTTTCCAGTAGTCCATTTGAATATACAACATGATAATAATCCTTTGGCAAATTTTATTCAAAATCAATAAGAATACCTGTGTATCAATGAAATTTTTAAGCTTCTGAAGACATTCGGCGTTTTATTTCCCATTTGGTATTTTTCACTAAAATTTTGAGCAATTTTCATGGCAATTTGCATGTTTGTGATGTATTTTCCAGTGGAAACTACTCTTATGTTAGTGACAGACGTTGCAATCTTGTTGAGCCGGTTGTATTTCCAATCAGTGTTACCCTCATTAAGTAGCTCTTGGGGATGAACTTTGGCAAAATCGATGATCTCAAACATACTCCCTGGAATATTTGATAATTATGTTCAATCAATTAAACACAATATGCAAACATCTTTTGTCTGCGTTCGAACTTAGTTGAACTAAACTTGAAAGAGTTGAAAACTTGTGGGTCACCAATTCCAGAGAAAATTTCCTATTACTAACAATGCAACATTTTTTCGAAACTTACAGAATTTGCTAAATTTTCCAGGAATGTAACATGTCATTTTCTTTCAAAGTATTATACTACGATCTCTGCTAAATTTTTGTCTTCTCAAAAGCTTCCTCCGGCAATATTTTGATCAATTTTTTTTTAGTAAAAACGAAGATTTGGAGTTTAATTACTACATTAGTATCAGCGACACTAGAAGACGAATGAAACTGTTGTACACAACGAGCATTCAACTGTAAACAATGTTTGAAACAGTTCTTCTTGCTGGAGAATGATGTTTAAAATACTTTCTTCTAAAGTTGCTTGTTTTAGCCATCGAAACCAGCGAAAACTATCAAAATTCTAGATAGGATGCAACAAAACCTTGTTATTTGAAGACATCCACATTTTTGATGAGAGCGCGAAACATATTTACGAATAGTTTTGTATAATTTTACAGAATAAAATAAGAATCTTCACACATTTCCAATGAAAAGAGATCAAGAGTGTAATCCTTCTATTTTTTCTTTCCAAATTTCATACGATATTTCAAGTGGAGTTTCTTACGAAAAATAAAAAACTTCGAGTGGTTTTATTTCTTCACAATAATTTAAAATAAATCAAATTGAAAGAAGTTTTCGTGAAAAACAAACGAGGACATTTTGTTTAAACGAAAAATCCCATATTTTGATTTCGAAAATTCCATTAAAAATTAGGAAATTAATCTTGCGGAAATTAATTAGCAAACAAAGACATTTTTGAGAAAAGATTTTCCAAGTAAGATCGTGAAGAAAAATGTGATATTATAAACTATTGAATATCCGTTTTTAAAAATTTAAATTACTTATGACATTGCTATGAGACAGCAAAAATGTCCTTTGCCCAAGAATATTGAATAACATCAGCAAATTTCAGTGCTGTTAATTTTAGTTTTGATTGCGGCTCAGATGAATTTATTTGTCCATCTGTCTATCTGTGATTTTATCCACACTACGTTGTCTAGTGGCTGTAATGACCTTGCAACGAATGGTTTTAAGGGTCTGGTTGACAAACACAAAATGTTCACAAAAATCAAAATTTTTAGTATATGACTTTAGACAAGACAAACGATGAAGGAGCACATTTGACCATGCTTACCTCACACAGGTTGAAGTTTCCATTCGAGAAAATGTTATTATGTTGGAATTTTTTACAGGAGTTTTCACCTCAAAAAAACCAGTAGACAACAAAAAAAACAATGTAACAATCATGCATATTGTTTTATACTCACGGCTTTGTTTCTACTGTTACCTTACAGCACCCATTTATAAAGCAGTTCCATGTTTAACTTGATTGTGAATTATGTTAATGGTCCTCATCCAGGGCTCTGTTAACTGCTGTGAAAACATCGTTGGCTGCAATGAAGATTCAATTTTGTAACGAAAATGTACTCCCCAATTCGTACATTCATGACGCGCACCTTTGTGCATTTTGTCGCACTGCAGGGCCATTCGACTCACAATTATTGGTGCTGTTGACACTTTTTGAGTAGCGCAGGAATGCTCCACACATGTGCGTGTTATGGCTTCACCTTGGGAATAGTGGGCTGGTAAATCCAAAGACAGTGCTATTTATTAGCTGCATTGATCGAAAAGCTGCTATTTTTTGCCCTCGATCACATGAATAAGCGGCTTGTATCCCTCCCGAGCAGAAACAATTAGATCTGATATAAATACTTGTGGCTGCTTCATTGCCCCAGCAAATAACTCTGATAACATCCATGAACGCCGATCAATAAACGCGGTACAACATTTCCAATACCACCCACTGATCGCACCATTATTTTCGATTTTGCTGGACAGCAACCAGAAACGTGAAATAACTTTATATACTCATATTGCACTTCGAGCAATCAATATTGCAAATATGTAGTTACATCGTTTCGACGAGGGCAATTCGCGATGCAACTGAAAGAATTCGGTCCATTGCAGCATTTGTACTCTCTCCGAACAAATATTATTGCTCAACAGCCGAATTTCTTCTGCTGGACGAGATCAGCCAATTGTTGTTCGATTTCAATGATTTAATTCACGATTTTGAAAAAATTTTCTCATCAAGTAATCGTAATACTGCTGTTTTCTCCCGAATGTTTGAAGTTTAGTGTTGAGTTGTCCAAGGCAGGGATGTAAGATGCACATTTAAGTGGATAACACGGCGATAAGAAAAGTAGGTTGGCAAATAAACGACGAATATAACAAAAAATCAAACCGCAAGAAAGTATCCCGATCGCATGAAGCTGTTGAGAAACTGTTCGGTATAAATTCGTACTCTCAGAAACAGTTGGTATCAAAACACACCAGCTCGTTCGTTTATCAAGCAACGGCACCTAACATCGAGGATATTCAGCATTGTGTCTTGCTATAGGTACCACTTCTATTTTAACATCATCAGTGACCATATAAGAAAAAAGCTACAAGATGAAAGTTTGCGTTGTATTTTTAATTTTTCTTTTCGGTAATGCTACAAGAATACTTTCTTTGTTCTGATGAATTATAACGTATCTTTTATATGCACAGGAAGCGCACATTCAGGACATATCTCCTCTGGCGGTGGCCACGGAAGTCATGGAGGTGGTGGTGGTGGATACAGCAGCAGTGGACTTAAGAGTATCGCCCAAGGATCTGCTCAGCAAGCCCATTCCGCGGTAGCCAACCAGCATGCAGCGGCACAACAAGCGTCCTACGTTGCCAAAAGTACCTTGGCTCAGCAAGCGGTCCAGGCCGCCGCCACGGCTCAAGCCGCCTTAGCCGGAAAAGGAGTCCTTTTGTCGACGCTGGAGAAAGAAAGTGCTGAGGCTCATGCCGCCCTCGAATCCGAGATCAACCAACTGCATCAGGCTCAAGAAGCAGCAGCTGCGGCCGCGGCGGCTGCCAAACTGGCCGCCTCCCACGTCTCGACTCTTACCAGTGCCCTGAACAGTGCTCAAGCTCTTGCTGAACACGTTCAAGAAGCTGCTGCTCATGCCGCCACAGGACTTGCTGCCCAGATGTCCATGGTGTCTAAGGCCAAGGCTCGTCTGCAGGCCCTCGAACATCAGTTGGCTAGTGTCCGTGCTGATTTCGAGGCCACACAAGAAGCCGCCCACAAGGCATCGTCATCTGCCCAGGAGGCTCAGAATAATGCCGCAGTGGCCGGAGCTCATGCCTCCGCAGAGCTTCATTCGTCAGCGGCGCATGCTAGCAGTGGTGGCCATGAAGGAGACGACGGATCCTACGGTGGAGGAGAAGAGATTTCAGGTCATTATTAGGATATTACAGTGCAGTATATACATACATTTAAATTTAGGAAAGTAAGTTCGGATTAAATAAAACAACAAGTAATAACAAAGAGTTTTTCCATTGCGCCCATAACTGTAGTCAAATCAAAACAAAAACTTCAACAATCACAGACACTTTATCAAAAAATATCGTTTAACATATTTCTTTAGAATTGTTTTTATCTTGAACAGATTCCAATATTCAAAAGAAACTTTTGTCAGGCTTTTCTTTTTTAATTTTGGCGAATTATTTAAAAAAAAAAAATTACATATGCATCTATATTTTCAATCCATTGAGTACCAGTTTAAAAAGCGGAACTATACAAGATCTTGAAGAGGAACAAGAAATGTATCTAACGTCCAATTTTAAGAAATATTTTCATCTGGATTAGACAAATAAGAAGTCAATACGTTTTGTTTAATATCAATTAGCCGAACGGAAGATTGATCATAAATTTTTTTACGACTGGAATTTGCTGCAGCTTGTTTTTCTTAGAAGTGAAGCCATAATCTTGAAACGGAATGGAAAGTTTTAAGAGCTTCATTATGCTGGAAATAAGTCATGCGGGGTATTCGATTACCAAAGTTAATATAACTCAGATTGTTGTGCGCCAAACATACTAATTGTTGTCTCTGCTCACAGCGTTCTACTGTAGCTATCATAGTTTTTAATTGTTCAGAATTAGCTCTGTGATTAATTTTCCTCAAACGGTTAATTTGGGTGTATCAGGCAATGCCTTTTAGTTTACTTTTGATTTTTGAAACTCACCGTTTAATGGTTAATGGTTAAAAAATATATAAGGCATGCTTTTGAGTCATTTGAAAAAATTAAGAAACTTTTGCACTACAGTAATGGTATTTCTGAAAAATTGCAAATGCTTTCAACTAATTTTCAAATTGAAATTTTTTTTGTGAACAATTTTTTTGCATTTTCTTCCATAATTTTACATTGAGCATTTTTTGATACCAGGTAATGTGAAAAATTACCACTACCATTTCTCATAGATCAATAAGCGTTCTGTTCGGTGTCACAACAAAAACTGTATTCTATTCTTTGTTAACCTTAAAAAACCAAACGAATGAAATGCTCACTATTGTAACGCTTCTTTAAGTCACCATTTTTATATCACTATGATCACATAATAAGTTGCAGATATAGCACTTTAAGAAGACAAGCATATCCAATATTTGGAAATTATTACAATTTTTGACAACAATTTAGTTCAAAAAAGTTATAGGTATTTATGCGCAGTACGTTTCTTTAAATGGAGTAATATAAAAAAGTACTACAATCGTTGAATAATGTAAAAAAATCGTTATTTTTTTGTGGCATCGCATAGTACTCTTGTAATTCAATGAGTACCAAAAGTGACTTTTTATTACATTGCCATATGTCAGAAAATATTCAATGTCAAAATTATGGAAAAACATGCAAAAGAGTAGTTCGCAAAAGATATTTTTAAAATTTGAAAATTAGTTGAAATCAATTGCAATTTTTCAGAAATGCTCTTAGTATAATACAGAAGCTTCATATCTTTTTGGTAAATTTCAGTAGCTTTTTTTCAATTATCATCAGTTCGACATGGCGTGGGCCTTTTTAAAAATCACTGAAAATTTCTGTTTTAAGGTTTTCACGAGAGTGCTCTTAACCTTTAAGCAATGTTTCTACGATTTTACTTAGAACAAGCGGTTCACTACAAAAACTATCCAAACAATTTTTGTATTTATGATTGTTCTTGCAGCGTAAACGGCAAAAGTCCAAAAAATGACGGTCAAAATATTCAAACCCTTTAAAAACGAGTTCAAACCATTTTACAAGAAAAATGTGGAGGTTTTTTGGAGCTTGAGACAATTTTTAAAGATTACAGCTAAAATCAGATTTTTCTAGCCTCTAAAATGGACTATTAGGCATTGAAATTCTTTCTGATGTAGTAACCGACTTATATCAACAGAATACCGAATTGCAGTATTCGACCAAGAAGTTACATGGTACGATTTAAAGTGAGGATGCTCCAAGTTTAGCTTTTCATATGTGATGTATTTTTCTTGATTGTCTGATGCAAATTTTCAAGTTTAAAGAGTGATCCAAAATGACCAGGGAATCTTAAAAAATATCTAAGTACACTCGTAGATATCCCGACAAAAATTCCATTGCACATGCTGAGAAGTTGAAAAGCGTGCAACGATAAAATCAAAACTCCCGCAATTCGTTTACTTTCTAGTTAAAGGTTATCAAATTTGATAAAAATATGAAAAGTTTATTGAAATGTCTATTTGATAAGTCTCCACTGAAAAATTCGACCTTTGTAAAACAAATTTCATATTTTGTGGCACAATAAGAATCCTGCCAAGAGCTCAATGCAACGTCAAATGTTGCGAGATATTTCAAATAGGTGCAAAAGTAAATACATACGCATTTTTTTTAATTTTATTTACTTGAATCAGAATTTTCATTTTAATACAATGGATTCTATATATTCACACAAAAAGTGCTAGAAATATCAAAACCTGCTTACTATTTAACTAAAAAATCTACGACTATGATTTTATTAGATCAGATTTGATTTATGATGGAACAGGCCTACATTAAACTGCACTGATGGAAACAGCCCGAAACTAGTGCATTAGTATATAACATTTAATTTGCTATCACCTAAGTTAGGGCCTATCTAAACACTAATTTCTTTATCAGGAGCGTGATTTTAAAAAAAAAACACTTAAAGAAAGAAGTTGTTATGTTTTAATAATCTTCAACGCCGTTGCGCTAAGTAATTTGGTGGTGGGCTGCCTTTGGACTCCCACGAGGTGCGCTCATGCTTGCTCCAATAAGTTGCTAATTACAAATCCACTCTCAATTGTTCAACTCTTGTTGTAACTTAGCTGCATTTATTCAAAGATCGTTTCCACCCGATCCCATCAAGTGGCTGCCAATGAATTGATTTTTGGTGCACGCATCACCATGGCCAAAAGCATTAACAATACCTCTGCAAGTAGCGGCGTGGTACACTCATTGAGACAATGATGGCTTGTAAAGTGATTGGACAGAGCTGCCGCGTATGATGTAAGGTCCCATAGCTAGTGACCATGCATAGTTTCTGTGAAGCATTCAAACTGAAGTAATTTTATATAAATTGGGAATCCCGCAGGCATTTGGTATCAAAGCAGTTCAGCTCGTTCCTCAATATACAACTCTTCGTGTAGGCGGTGCGCTTTCTGTGTAGTTTATTTGGTTTTTTGTATCGCTCCTGTAATTCAAAATGAAAGTGTTCTTAGGTGTCGCCATCGCTCTTTTCGGTACGATGATCCTTGTGATTGGACTCTAGTGGTACAAGTTTAACTATTTTGTGTTTCCATAGGGCTTGCTAGTGCAGGACATATCTCATCTGGCGGTGGCCATGGGGGTCACGGTGGTGGAAGTGGATACAGCAGCAGTGGACTAAGGACTATCGCCCAAGGATCTGCTCAGCAAGCCCATTCCGCCGTAGCAAACCAGCATGCAGCGGCACGGCAAGCGTCCTACGTTGCCAAAAGTACCTTGGCTCAGCAGGCGGTCCAGGCCGCCGCCACGGCTCAAGCCGCCTTAGCCGGAAAAGGAGTCCTTTTGTCGACGCTGGAGCAACAAAGTGCTGAGGCGCATGCCGCTCTCGAATCCGAGATCAACCAACTGCATCAGGCTCAAGAAGCAGCAGCTGCGGCCGCGGGGGCTGCAAAATTAGCCGCCTCCCACGTTTCTGTGATCACCAGCGCTCTGAATAGTGCGCAAGCCCTCGCCGAACACGCTCAGGAAGCTGCTGCCCATGCTGCTTCAGAACTGGCATCCCAGAAGTCGATGGTTGCCAAGGCCAAGGCTCGTCTGCAGGCCCTCGAACATCAGTTGGAGAGCGTGCGCTCTGACTTCCAAGCCACTCAAGAAGCCGCCCACAAAGCATCGTCATCTGCCCAGGAGGCTCAGAACAATGCCGCGGCAGCTGGTGCCCATGCCTCTGCAGAACTACATTCGGCCGCTGCTGAAGCAAGCAGTGGCGGTCATGGTGGACATGATGGAGGATCCTATGGAGGTGGTGCAGAAGAGCATTCAGGACATTATTAGAAGAACGTACGAAACAATTGTGATGAGCATTTATTTGAAAATGCACAGTTTAAGTTTGATTGTTAATAAAATGTGTTGAAATACTTCTTGAGATATTACTTTCCAATTGATATTCTGTATTTTGAAAAACGCGAGTCTGATATTAATGTTCGATTCATCATGCATATTCCTTTCACTGGACTATTGCCCGGAGAGCTTCCTAAATTGCCACTAGCAAGATAGACTTTCTTCAAGACAAGTTTATCATTGGGACAAGTGCATCTGCAAACTAGAAATTACAACCTTAATTTTTTCCAAATCATATGTAAATAAGTTCCTTCTTGGACACATTTGATTTTTTTGTATTTGAAATCTCCAGTTGCCATTTTTCCCATGATTACAAAGCATATACGGAAGCTTCGATAAAAAATGGAATGAATTCAAAGATTTAAGCAAACATCCTTCCTGTTTCAGATGTATATAACGGTAAACATATGTGCAACTCCAAGTTCACTTGTTTACTTACATGTGTATGGAGTTTGCCCTTCTACTTTGCAAAATACTCTCAGGAAAGTCTTAAAACTTAAACTATTGTCACTGAAGCATCAAACACATGGTTTATCGGCCTCACTCAGGACTTATGAAACATCCTCCGATTGTTTCCGAGTGCGTGAAACACTTCTCAGATGGTGTAAAACATCTTCCGAGTGTTTTGAAGTGCTTAAGATATTTTGTTGACTGCGAATGCCACTTGAAGTTGGCGCAGCCAATGCTTCCAATACTCAAACCCACGCATGCATGAGGCAACTCATCCATATTCCCACCTGCGCGTCATCGCGCCTTTGATAATTGTGTGACGAAAAATTAAATTCGTTATTCGTGCTTTTCGCACCGTATTTAACACGTGTGTTTGGCAAACTTCATACTCGTTGGAAACAACGCCTCATGCACTCATAATGAAAATAAATATTTCGGATATCAATGCCAATTTGATTTTGTATTTATAAAATTCCATACTATCGTTTTTTTTACGAATACTAAATATTTCATTCTTGCTTTAAGTTAATAAATAAACCTTACACCAAACTAATTAAAAATATTGTATGTATTTATATTATATATGTATTAATATTATAGGAATAGTTCTATAGTACGACAATGAACAAAATTTGGTAGCTTTTTTATTTATCTTTAATACACAGTAGTGTCGAAATGTTGAGCGTTGTATTTAATTAATCAGTGAATAGTTATAATGTCGGAAAATAGTGCAACAAATACATTTCAAGGTAAGAACCCAGTGAATTGAGGGTGAAAGTTAGTTGGGTTATATTACGCGATAGAACCGTGTTCTGTGTTGGTGGGAGCTGCATTTTAACGTAAATGAATTACAAATATATTTCTCAAACGCTATTTGCAGGTTACCGAATGCAGTTCATTCAAAACTGAAGAATTTAGTTGTATTAAAATTGATTCGAATTCGCATTGATTGTTCCTTGACAGCAAGGCTGTCAGCCATGTCGGCAATTCAAGAGGTTTTGAAATTTAACGGATTTTCGATGTAAAAATCAATTCGCCTCTTATACACAACGAAATGTCTCCAAATATGGGAAATGAGACTACTCGATATCATGTTGCTTCCCACAAAAGGTAGCGTGACCTCCTTCGACTGACACCTAGTACTCACCATAATTGGAGCCTTCCCCATATTAGACGCAGTTACTTTTCCCGAGATCTATGCAAATCCCAATTTTTCGGGCGCTACAACTTCTTTGTTTTCCCCATTTCCGCAAAGTGCGTTTGAAAAAAACTTCAAGGCAATTTGGCACAAATCGTTTGCGGTATTGCTTGTTTTGATCACTGTACACTGGCGGGAGTTATTGTGTCTCGAAGGGGCACATGAAAAATGCAGTTTACGACCAGATAAACGGTTCGCGGGAACATACCTCCCATGTAAAAAACACACCTCTAAACTGTATCTCATGGGTGGTATGGAAAATGCTTATCATAGAAATGTTATCTTAAAGTAAAGAAATGGAAGTGTCTCACTTTATTTGTTTTTATAATGGAGCCCAGAGGATTGGAACTCTGGTCCCGGCGAATTGAACCTAAGCTAACTATAGAATTGACCATATATTGCAATAAAAATCTGCCTGCCAGCCAAAAAACGCGTTCAAACTCCCATTCGACTGGACTATACATTTTCGATAAATTTCCCTGCTTGACCTATGTCAAATAAATATATAGCTGAACTGTTGATCGTCGGCATGAACTGTTCCAATATAATACGAGATGGATTTCAAACGAAAAAAGTAAATTAACGCCATTGGGAGTCAAACAATCGATAGGATGAATTCTCTGAATATAAGATGCTTACATATGACTAAAAACCTCTTTTTTAATTTTTCCTCAAGCACCGTTGATTCAAAACGTAACGCATAATTAAATGTCGTTTGGTCAGGAAATTCCAAAAAATATTTCTTAATCGTGGGTAAATAAAATCCCAGGACTTCCCGCTGCGTTGATCGTCATTATCTGTTTTTCCAGCCAGCCAACCACAATTATGATGAAGCAACAGTCTTGTACTCATTTCGCGCATTCAACAGTTGGTGCTGCGAAGAAGTGGATCAATTTGGCAGGGATAATGCAAGATGTGAATGGGGGTGAAGTATTTGAATCAATTTCGTGACATCTCGCATAACCTACACCAGATCAATGTTACTATCTGGATGGATTTTGGCTTTTTCGGTTGCAGCGTTTCACGGTAAATCAAGCAAAAGTGATGTTTTTCAAAAGGGATTCGCCACGAGTTGCATCGACAAGACAAATAATGGCAGTGATACGCGATTGCATGGATGCAGCCAGGGTGAAAAATACTGCAAATGTTGAAAATACTCATGCACAGGTACGTTAGAGTTGCAACTATAGCATTGCGGTTTTATATAAATTGGAGTTGTTAGAGGTGTTCAGTATCAAAGTAAACCAACTCGTTCCTCAAGCAACTACTTATGTGTCCAGCGAGTTCTGCATTGAGTCGTGTTTTGTTCTGTAATAATTGTGTTGACTTCTTTAAAATGAAATCGTGCTTTGTTGTCGCAATCGCTCTTTTTGGTATGTTCTGTTTATTGTATTTGGTTGGTCATCTTAATGCATCCCTTATTTCTGCAGGTATCACCCATGCAGGACACATCTCCTCTGGCGGTGGCCACGGAAGTCATGGAGGCGGTGGTGGTGGATACAGCAGCAGTGGACTTAAAAGTATCGCTCAAGGATCTGCTCAGCAAGCCCATTCCGCAGTAGCCAACCAGCATGCAGCGGCACAGCAAGCGTCCTACGTTGCTAAAAGTACCTTGGCTCAGCAAGCGGTCCAGGCCGCCGCCACGGCTCAAGCCGCCTTAGCCGGAAAGGGAGTCCTTTTGTCGACGTTGGAGCATCAAAGTGCTGAGGCTCATGCCGTCCTCGAGGCCAAGATCAAACAACTGCATCAGGCTCAACAGGGAGCAGCTGCGGCCGCAGCGGCTGCAAAATTAGCCGCCTCTCATGTTTCTGTGATCACCAGTGCCCTGAACAGTGCTCAAGCACTCGCCGAACACGCTCTGGAAGCCGCTTCTAGTGCTGCTGCAGGTTTTGCGGCACAGAAATCGATGGTTGCCAAGGCCAAGGCTCGTCTGCAGGCCATCGAACATCAGTTGGCTAGTGTCCGTGCTGACTTCGAGGCCACACAAGAGGCCACCCACAAGGCATCATCAGCGGCCCAGGAGGCCCAAAATAATGCCGCAGCAGCTGGTGCTCAAGCCTCCGCAGAGCTTCATTCGTCAGCTGCGCAGGCAAGCTTTGGCGGACACGATGATGGATCCTATGGTGGTGGATCTGAAGGACACTCAGGTCATTATTAATAAAACATCCTGCCCAAAAACATATATATTTAAAAGCTCAGAGTTTAAGTTCGTTTCTAAATAAAATACTACGTACAGAATAAAACTAATAGAAAATCGGCAAATACTTATAAGCATTTTGGCATCCCAGGCTGCAACGTGAGGCTATTTTCGACGTATCCTATAAGTAGCTGTACCTTCTTCTATCAATACTTTCTCGAATTGTTTACATATTCTACACAAATCTTCATTGTGGCCATACGCGTGGTATTGAAAAAATACTTGAATTTAATTTGGTGAACTCGAACAGAATGATTCTTACCTTCAAGGAGTTACAAATATAATATTGCAAATATAACGTGAGCAGTGGTGTTGTTCGGGTTAAAAGCCAATGAGAGTTTTCTTATTAATAAATTGCAGCAAATTTTCCAGTAGAAATGCCATTTAAAAGGATTATACTTTGTGAGGTTTGTTGATTATAGTATCTTCTTGCTTACACATTTGCTTTAATAATCCATCATTTTTTCATCAATCAATTTTTGACTTCAACATTTACAGAACTTTTTTAGTTTTGATAATTTAAACCTTATATTTTTTAATCAACTGAAACTTCTCCTAAACAGCTAATCAAGCAAAACTTCGCCATCTTAGAAATTAGATGTGGATACTTATTTTCTTCTGTTAAAAAATAATGGGAAATGATTTATTCTCCTTGAATCCGTATGCCGTGAAACTACTTGTGAAGTTACTTGCACAAGTGATTCAAGGGTTAATTATTCAATGGCTTGCAGCATTATTTAAGAAAAACCAATTTTACCATAACTTCGCGAAAATTTTACTGCATTGGAATACAAGAGGAATGACGGGAAAATATGATAACTTTTTAGTAAATTCCATCATCAAATAAATAAAATAAAAACAAATAAATGCACTATTTGTGTTTGTAGGCCAAATAGCTTACCACGGAACGTAGCAAAATATTCACTTGGTAAACGCATCACAGAAATGTAAATCGAAAGAAAAAAAATCCATGAAGTTAGCACGATTGAGCAGCCCCAGAAGCGTTCAGGAGTCTATATCTAGGCAAAAGAAATAAACACTGCAAAACTATAAAAACTATCTAATAAATATGAAAATAATTTTTTTCTAGATTTTGATTGGAATGGCTAAAATGTTTTCTGATGAAAACCGGACCGGACTGACGACTTCGTGAAAATCATTAGTAGAATGCGGTCCTTACGATACTACGAATATTACAGTGAACTGGGCGTATAGAGCGCTCGGATGATGGCAGAGCTGCTAGGACAATCGTGAAAGGTCTAGCATCTGGCAACCACCTAAGACACAAACCACGCAAACACTACAATGACTCTGTTGTTGCAGAAAGCAAATCGCGATGAGAGTTCAATAGGTGGAGGATACGGTCATTGCACCGAGTCGCTTGATTCGGATTGGTGCACCATTGGTTTCAGTGTTGGTCACAAGGAATTCTAGCACAAAGTAATCTTGTTTCCATTCAAAATAAGTATTTAAGCTGAATTTTATTGTTAATTTCTTATTATTATATTTATTTCGCTCATAAGAATAGATGAAACAAAGACAGGCAATATTTTCCTGCTGAAAAATGATATAGTTGTTGATTTTGTGAAGAATGTTCACACAGAAGTATTTATGATTCCTACAGCTTGATGAGGTTGCTGACAAAGAAGTTGTCTCTTCATCTTCTCATGCGCCTCATAAGATATCAAGTCGTCCGGAACCTGAAAGTGTTTCGTTTAGGGGTCCCTAGTTAATAGTGTGAAGACTTGTGAAGAAATTAGTTGGCGATTAATTGATTTATAGTATAATTATCAAAAATGGCGTTTATTTAGCAATTAATGAATTTTTTGTGACCTATTTGGAAAGATAAACTGATTCCAAGAGTGTGTAATGAATCAAGTAGAACTAGGAACGAGTGACTGGCAACACTTATTGAAAAATCATTGACACTTGAGGTCTCGGCGAAGGCTAAATAGAAAGCCTAACGACTCATTTCATGCGGTAACGCACGTCTGTTCAATATATCCGTGATCTATAAATAATCTTTGATGAATTATAAACAAGAATATTTCAAAATTCTTTAACGATACATTGTTGAAACTGATACGGTGGAACTCATTTCCTTTTTTGTTGAAAAACATCGGTTTCACATATGATTATGGCTGGCAATGTAAAGTATCACGCTTACGACCATTACAGCAAATTTCCACATTTCGGGTAAAGTTGAATAAGACTCCGTTGGATGATGGCTCTATTGCGATTCATATGATTCAGCATTTAAGGAAAATTGTTAAGCATCTTCAATTCCATTAGTCTTCCAAGCAAAATTCTTAATTGATTATTCATTATCTAAGTTCATTAGCATTTCTGCGTAAGACCTGAACTACCACCCACTGAGTGGGCCACTGATTCGAACTTTTCCGGGCAGCAGTGTGAGATAACGCTGATGTGCTCATTTTGCACCTACCACATTTAGCGCTAACAGCAACGTTCCAATTCGACAAGGATAATTTAAACTCCAGCTGGAGTGCCTAAGAAGCAAAAATCACTCATCCTCCCTCCATGAATGTTGACGCCTTCTTCAGCAACTGATGGTTTCCCAACCGGTACTTAGTTTACATAGTGGTCCACTTGTTGTGATGGGCCGCACTGCTTCGTCTATCAATTGTCTAACTACTTTTATAATTGAAATGCATTTATTCACGGTTTTCCAAACGATTTGTACCAATTGAAGACCATAGCATTGTTTTTCCCGATGTCTTCCGCGCTCAGGTGAACCGCGAAGCACTTGAAACATGGGCGTCTTGTATGAACAGATCCAACGATGATAAGAAAAGCAATTGAAGTTGAGTAGAACTACCGCGTATGATGTAAATTGGAAGCACCAGACAGTTTTTGTGCACGGCTTCAATCTGTTGTTCAAATTGTAGCAGTTTCATATAAATTGGAGTTATCAGAGGAATGTGGTATCAAAGCGGGTCAGTTCGTTCTCCAATTCACAACTCATTGTGTTGGCAGCTCACTGCACTCGCTTTCTTTTCGGCCCACCAAAATAGTTGTTTTCTCAGGATGAAAGTGCATGCTATTCTCACTATCGCTCTTTACGGTAAGTTATGCCTACTGCACTAGCATATTCAATATGCAATTATTTTTTCAAATTTTGGCAGGGATCGTCGTGCATGCAGGACATATCTCCTCTGGTGGTGATCACGGAGGCCATGGAGGCGGTGGTGGTGGATACAGCAGCAGTGGACTCAAGAGTATCGCTCAAGGATCTGCTCAGCAAGCCCATTCCGCGGTAGCCAACCAGCATGCAGCGGCACAGCAAGCGTCCTACGTTGCCAAAAGTACTTTGGCTCAGCAAGCGGTTCAAGCCGCCGCCACGGCGCAAGCCGCCTTAGCCGGAAAAGGAGTCCTTTTGTCGACGCTGGAGCAACAAAGTGCTGAGGCGCATGCCGCCCTCGAATCCGAGATCAACCAACTGCATCAGGCTCAAGAAGCAGCAGCTGCGGCCGCGGGGGCTGCCAAACTGGCCGCCTCCCACGTCTCGACTCTTACCAGTGCCCTGAACAGTGCTCAAGCACTTGCTGAACACGCCCAAGAAGCTGCTGCCCATGCCGCCACAGGACTTGCTGCCCAGATGTCCATGGTGTCTAAGGCCAAGGCTCGTCTGCAGGCACTCGAACATCAGTTGGCAAGCGTCCGTGCTGATTTCGAGGCCACACAAGAGGCTGCCCACAAGGCATCATCAGCGGCACAGGAGGCTCAGAATAATGCCGCAGTGGCCGGAGCTCATGCCTCTGCAGAGCTTCATTCGTCAGCGGCACATGCTAGCATTGGTGGCCACGAAAGCCACGACGAAGGATCCTACGGTGGTGAAGCCGAAGAGATCTCAGATCATTATTAGAAGTAGAAATGAATGGAGCTGTGATGTTCAAAACATTTTGAATGATATTTTTAAGTGTAAGATATATTTTATAGTTTGTTCGAAGAAATGATAGAATCCGAATTCGGATGGAATTAGCCAAGGCAAGGCAGTAATATCTATTCTATTGCAAATGATAAATTCGCGACATCAACATGTTATTTGTTACCCATACACCTTTCAACATCTAAATGTTAGTTTTTATGTCTTAAAACTCGCTGATTGCTTATAATATCATTTCTCTGTTACGTGTGATCTATTGAGATTAAACCATTGTCCATTTTGCAAGAAATATTATTTTTAAGATGTATTTTGAAAAAAGTGATTGAAATCATTAAACGGAATATTTTATTCCCTAGACCAAGCTGCTTTTAGCCATATTGAAGTTGAATTGATTCGAATTAACATATTAGTGCTCTCACCCTTAGGGGTTATTCCAGAACTAACTGTTTCGATCTGTCTTTAATTCTATGAATCAGAAAATAATGATAGAAACGAAATAATGAATTGAAAAGCTTCGAAACGCAATGTTTTGCGTAAACAATTATCTGAATTAATTTAACGAAATAATAATATAAAATGTGTATTGGTATTAGAGACGAACATATCAAAAGTAAATTTGGTTTTGATATATGTATTAAAATATTTTCGGTGGTTTCTTGTGGAGGACGCCGATACGCAACGTTCATGTAACCACATACTTTTCTACTGCAATGAAGATGCAAATGACTGTGGATGCAATCCTAAGAATATATAGTATTCCATTAGCTATCGCCGTACTTCTTTCATTCTAGTAAATTCTGAGATGCAACAGTTTTCACTTTGAATCGCAGGAGCCAAACATCGAAAATGGTTATTATTAAATCGATTCTTGAAATTTTCTCCGTTACTGATTTTTAAATTAAAGGTTAAATACATCCAGAACGTTTAGAAGATTGCTTTTTTATTTTTCTCCGATTATTATCATTTTTGAAAACAAATTGTCGAAAAATTTAATATGATAGGAAATTGCAGCGATTTAATCTGACCATGTACCGTACACTTTCACCACGTGTTGTTCAAATATATTTTTCACAACTACACTTTTCCTGGCACGGTCGACACGATAACTTCGAAAAATTTTAATATTCCTTTTTGGTTATGAGCTTTAAAGAAGCCGACGAGGAAGTGGTGTTTTCATTCTAACATTGGAAAGAACGCCATATTTTAAAGGTGAAAGACTTTTTTTGGACACCATCAACATCCGACATAGTTATAATAAGTAACAGATACTTTTTTTACATATTTTTGAATAAACCCTTGAAAAACTCCATCTTCGAACCCATTTTTTGAGGTGCCGTACATATTTGACCCCATGGTAGGTACCAACAACATGAAAAAAGACGATTAAATTTTTAATGACCTTGGAAATTCCTCAGCTACTTTTGCATCGAATGACTTTAAAAATGTTTTCTGAATCCTAGAAGTGCGCGAAACATTATTGAAGTTGCAGATTAGGCATCCAAAAATGAAAAAAAAAGTGGCACCTGAAGAAGCATAGATATTACGTTAGAAGAAAGCTCTTGATGTTGCTTAAAAACATTTTTTTAGTCATTTATAAACATCTGACCCATAGCAATGCCTCGTGAGAAAAAGTAATCAGTAAGCAAACCCAAGGAACGGAGAATGCAAACGAAAAGACCAAAAATTGCTAAGGAAAGTTAACTGATGATTACCGGAGGTTTTTCCGTCTAATATACCAAAAAGTATAAGAAACCTGAGTTTTTGGCACCCTTGCAAAGTTAAAAGAGCCGTTTTACTGAATTAAAATTGTCAGAATGAGCGGAAAATATGGCTGAATGTATTATGTGTCTCTCTTGAAAAATCACGATTTTCAGATAAAACAGCCTTTTTCTCGAAACCTTATGAATCAACGGACACAGATTTTTTTGGAAATTTAAAAAGAGCAACCAACAGTTTTTCATTATGTTAAATATTTTACGAGGAAAAAAATAGAAGTTGGAAAACCTCGAATTAATGTTGAAGTTCCTGCCACATTGAAAACACTAACCAAGTATCAAAAATTGTGTCTGCCTTAAATAATGAAATAATTTTGTTGAAAAGATCGTCGAAATTTCTTTACATTTTGATCAATAGTTTCAGAGAAAAGTGTACAAATGTAGTAAAAGTTTTGTATAGAAATCGGTTTGATTAGGTATTCCTTACCTTACCCTTAAAACATCTATGACTGAAAAAAATATGTCCTTGAAGCACAAGGTGCTGTATCTAGAATTGACGTTATTGCTTCATAGTTTTAAATACTGTTGTTAAGGTTGTCGCAAAGACAGTGGATGTTTATCCGAATTATTTTTGAAAGATACCTTTACAATTCTACCTGGCAGTAAGAATCATTCGCGGCGAGATCCACCAAAGATGGTGAATGAATTAAATTCGAATTGTATTTCGAAGTCATTCATACAATTTTTCTTGCATGAGTTCGTGTAAATATTCAGATGTCAAGTTAGGGTGACAAGTCAATGTTTTGACCCCCAACAAGTTCAACAGTAGAATATCACAGATGGTTGGGATCAAACCAAAATGCTTGCATGACCTTTTGGCAGTGAATCAGGAGAAGTGAGTTCAGTCACCGCTTTGATTTTGGGTTTTGACGAAGTTATTCAAAGAATAGAATTTTGACCGAGGAATGCACCGATATTGGTGGAAAGAATGGTAGAAAGTCCGAAGCAGTAATATACATGAGATAATTTGTAAGGTTTTATATTTTTCTATTCACTATTTAAATAAAATTGAAGTAAATTATTTCCTTTTTCCAATTGACTTATGTGAAGTGAAGGTATTTTCTCCTTCAGGCGGTTGTATTTATTTCAGATGATTAAAGGCAAGCCACGTGCTGAGCACTTGTTTTACAGTTTAGTTCTTGGGCGATCCCAGCGTAGAACATGAATGGTGCCTCTTTAAACAGTTCTACGCCCTTGTTCGCAGATAAACACCACGGAGAACTACCAACTACTTCCGAATAGGTACTGTTTGGAAGGAAAAAAAGCACATAGCACGTTTTAATATAAAGTTACACCCATGAACCTACAATCGGTGACGTTCTAGGCTTTGGTTTCTAAAATATGTAGGACTTTGAATAGTATACTACTTTTACTTGAAAGAAAAAAGTACTTATAAAAGAAACTAACATGTTTGGAACGAACGAAAAATAATTTATTATTTTCATTACTATGCTTTCCATTGCATTTGTATTATATTTGTATAAAAAAACATCTAATATGAGACAAAAATTTAGAGTTTGTATTTCGAATGTAGACGAATTACGTTAAAATTAAGACGATATGTCTACCAGGCAACAACATAATTCTTTAACGGGTAGAATTAAACAATATCATAACTTATTTACTGTAACATTTGGACGATATTTTCTAGAAGATAGTGATCGTCTTAATTTTGTGGGTGCTATCAAGCATCTTGTGAATATTTTCTAGCATAAAATACACAATACGGCCTCGTTTTGACTAAAAATCTAATTTTTTGGATATCATTAAAATTATACTAGCTGTACAGACAATCGAAAAATGTTTGAAGATAAGTTTGAAGCAAAAATTGAAGGTTCTATGTTGAAAAAAAACTCAAACTGGATATTCAAAAAAATTGTAGTTACTGTACGTTCGACAGAATCGTTGAATAAGACCTCGTTTTCTCGCATCCAAAAAGAAGTAGAAGCTTGTAAAATCGATAGATAGTACAAATTCTTCTAAACCCGAGACGTCTTACATTGGCGTTGAATTTTTCTTCAATTAAGAACATATCGTAATTCCATCTTAGCCTCGCGTAGGGTGACAACATATATTTTTTTCAATTCACTGTAAAAATCTGTCAATTTTCAAGAAAAATCTTCTTCAAATGGAATAAAGATAGAGGGCTCCTACTTTTTGTTGCATTCATCATCTCAAGCCTGTTAACTAAAAATTGAAATATCACCTGGTGTTTTCCTCAGTTCCCAAAAAATCGGCAATTACACAACATTTCTCACTTCCACTGCATGCTGATTGCCGATAAACTGTTCTCTATGCCAAAATCTTTTGATTGTGTCCGAAAAATACACTCTTTGCTGTTTACCAATAATCGATCTTCTAGGCGATTAAGTATTACATCGACCGGCCGACGGAGGCATCATAACAATCGAACAACCCAGCTCATCCATCCACAATCCACACATGAGCCTGCTTCGAGGCAGATACATTTAAAGCAGATACACTGAACGCTTCATTCCGCCGACAATTATCGTACATGGCATGGAAATTAGTGATTTTAAACGCCGATTTATGAGAAGCTAACAAAAAAGCTATCCGCAAAGCGCTTGTATCTCCAGCAATCTTTGCATCTACAAATGTATCTTTCTAGTTGAAATTTCTCTATGTTCAACCGCAACCAAAAAAAATTCATCTTGTCCATAATTTTTTTCTTGTGGAAGTTTTCACCAATTATTGCATAACCGGGGGCATCTGTCTAGTGTGTTCTTCACGTATGTTACAGCAAATTGCACAATGTGTTATAACTAGATTTTTCACCTGCCGCTGCTTCTTTTCTGAATTTCCGAATATATAAACGAAATCCATATCGGAAGTTGCAATCAATTGGACGCAACACTGGGAAGGAACGCAACATCATCAAGTGATTATAGAAGCGCCGAATCGCGAAAATGAACGCCAGGAACATTGTTTGTGAAGTGTTCTTTGTGACGGTTGCAATTTTCACGGGTATGTTAAGTATCTCAATTAATATTTTCTTAATTTTAAGCCGAACAATAGATATTTCACTAGTTCTTTTGGATTCTATTCTGAGACGTTGCCAGTTTCACCATCTTTTTCGCTCTAACTCTGCTGAATCGTTCAAGTTCGATTTGCACATTCTACTGTCCAATTTTTAAAAACAATGTTCTTTGAACGAGTAAGTTCTACTGTTACTCAACATTGAATTCATCAATTCTGAAGATACTTTTCATTTGTCCTTTTAGCTTCGCAAAGAAACTCAAAAAAAATTCTAGTTTATTTTTGTTACAATCATCGGCTACATTCGTTCCAATCCAGAGAAGCTAAATACATGCTAGAATACCTGTTTTATTTAGTTATTTTTAAAATTCTAGCTTATTTTACATTAGCTAAGAACCATCAAACACAAAATACGACGTGATTTTGGCTAGTATATGTGCTCAATAGATTCGGATTTTTAAGATAATAAGATCTTATTCTAATTTTACGTTTTCAGAACATATTTAACTAAAAATTCCATATTTAAAATAGTTTATGGTAGCTAGTGTTTTCAAATTAATTTACTTTCGCTGCATAAATCCTTTTAAGTTGAACATTGTAACGTCTATTCAATAATATTTGAATCAATTCATAGAGTTGAGTTTTACAAGCTGTAAAGATGGTTGAAATAATTACGAAATGATCGTAGTATTCTAGTACTCAAAATTTTATTCCAAAAAAAATTGGGTTCATCAAATGCTGCTTAATTTCAACAGCTTAAGTCATTTTGAAACATCGTCAATATTAGCAGTTAAATAATTTAAACTATCAAGTTAATGATTGATAAGCCGAAAGATAATGAAATTAAATTCAAGTTTCTTTAGACTGCTCCCATTTTCCTCGGTTCAGATTTACTTTCTTTTGATATCTGAAGTGCGTCGCGTTCTCTGTATCTTCAAACTGTGAACTATTTGTGCATACCCATCGTGTATCGTGGATTGCCTCCATTAGAAAATTCTACCTCTACTAGTAAACCATACATTTTCTTCTTCGAAATTACTGCTGCTTCTTACCTTCCACTACACCTTGCTCTGCCACAAGATATTCGACCATCTTAAGCACTCTTGATGTTACCTTTAATTTGCTTCCCATAAGCGTGGACCATGTGCGCCCCAGGCAACTTCACGAAAACAATAATTTTCATAATCGTTGCGGTAGTCGGCTCGTTTGAATTTTCAACTCTATTAGTTTGTGAGGAAGCTGTAATATTAAAGATTGATTGCGTAATCCATCAAAAAATTATGTATTTTCCATGTAGTCGATTTATTGTTTCACTTATCTTGAACATGTGTAGAGTGTATACCAACCAAATTTCATTTGTTCATCTGGAAGATAGCTGAAAATTTATAGATAACTAATGATTTCATTAATTACTGCAATGGTTAGATTTTTCTCCAGTTGAGGAAAATGTTCCAAATAGAAACTTTCACTGATTTTAAAATTCTTAATAGACTACCTCGTAGTGAAACATTTTTTGTTTTGAGAATGATCTTAAAATTAAAATTATATCGTTTAGAATCATTTTTGATGTTTAGTTATTACATTTTTACCACGTTTGTTACTTAAATTGGATTCGATAATATTTAGACGTTTTTTATGGTTGTCTCAATTAAATCACCACAATTCTTACTCAGAACTTTTTTCGAACAATCTTGTTACCTAGTCTGCTTTATTTAATTCTGTAAATTCTATAATTTGTGCAATACAAACACATTTTCTCTTTAAACAAAATATAATGCCTGGCGTAGAATCAAATGTGTTTTTCATTGCAGCATTTTTTTTGTCTTGGTATGATCAATTTGTTTTAATTCAATAACTGGAATATTGCCTACTTTGCTGCCAACCCAATTTACTGAGCCAATTTTCTACCTCAATTCAAGACTGTTCTATGTGCCAAGTAAAAAATTAACAAAACAGTAAATTTAAACTTGATCGCAATTATTGTTTAAAATTCAATAAAATCTTAATGAGATTGACTAGCGTTTTGAAATCTAATATTAGTAACATGTGTTAGAACCTCCTAGTCTAGTCAACAACATTGTCTTCTAGTGTGCAATTTTGGTTCGCAACTCTGCTAACACTATTTAATGCACATTAATGGAGGTTCTTTATTATTCCAGATTATAGGCTGGTTCCTAATTGATTTTAGTAGGAAGTGTGGTTTCGACGAGTCAGATGGCATCCTCTTCAGGTGCTGTCATTTGCCATCCGGCACGAGACAGCACGATCACGGCTGGCTTGTTGAAACCACACTTCCTACTAAAATTAATTAGGAACCAGCTTATAATTGCACACTAGAAGACAATGTTGTTGACTAGAGTAGGAGGTTCTAACACATTTTATAAAATAGCCAAAACGTAGGCATATATACGAACAAATTGGCGGTCGTTATAATTCGCAGATGTAAATTATAAAATAGTTGAAATATAACGAGCTTAATCCATCAACAAGCCAGCCGTGGTCGTGTTGTCTCGTGACGGATGGCAAATAACAGCACCTGAAGACACACACTTCCTACTATTATTAGTGTTTGAAAAGAGTAAAGAACTTGTGTTACCAATAACTTGTAGAAATCATCGAGTGAAAACTTTCTCTCTGTTTCGGTTTGGACATAGAAAAGTCTCGAACTGAGGCAGCGACTTGTTCACTTTACAAATGTAAGTATTCACAATGTCGTTGAAGGCATTTTATGCCACAGATTAATAAAGAATTTTGTGGGAACGGATACGCAATTTATTTTCTCGGAGTACTTCCTTAATCACTCAGTAATATTTTGAATTTGCTGCAATGCATTTCTTTGCATGATTTACAATTTTTTAAATCATCAATTGCTTTCAAGTTTTCCAAAAATACAATTAGTTAACTTAAAATATATAAACCATTAAACTGCAATATTTATAGTTGTCATCAAGTTAAGATTATTGAAAAAGTCGTGTTGTTGCTTTGCACCAAAAGTATTATTTGTACACGAAACACGACACGAGTCGTGTACAAAACACTGAAGAAGGTTGCAAGTAGCAACCGAAACACGTATTTTTGGAAATACATAATATTTTTGGTAAAAATCAACAACACGACTTTTTCAATAATCTTAAAACACCATCAAAAGACGCTCAAAACACCCAAATAAAACCAAGTTAAGGGTTTTGAAACCCGGTGTTGAATTCCTATAGAGACCCCTTCTACGCATTTTTCGGCTACTAAATAGTGAATTTCAGTTTGATTATTGTCACAGGACCTTAATCCTCGTGTGCATTTGTAATATTTACCCCAGAGACGTTGCAGTGATCATTAAGAAGCAATTATACAAATTTGAGAGTGCAGGTGATTGCTGGAAGGTTAGCTTATTTTAATGGAAATGCGGTAACGTTTAGTGTTTCCATGATCTTTACCCTTGTTCATTATTTTAATTTCATTCGACATTAAATTGCGTGACTCCGCGAAATTACTGAAACTTACCAAAAAGAAGAACATACGAAATTAAATCTTATGAAAACAGAAGGCAGTTCCTCCTAAATTAACGTTGATTGCGAAACATAGTCATATAGAAACCGAAAGTTACATTATTCTATTCAAGATCTGATAAATCGACAAAGGAAGAAAACAGATAAAAAGGAACCACAACCCAACTATGATTCTATAGCGGCCTGACGCGTGCGATATTACATAACATCCGCGGTTTGGCCCTCCATTCGATGGCTAGATTCTGACTACCTTTCTACCACTTTTCGGCGTCCGTGACCCACAAACCAATTTCCCTTAGCGCCAACTGTTGTTTTTGGTTCCCAACTTTTAGTGGCAGCTATGGCTACACTATACAGTCAAAATCCGATTTATTATAACCGCTGCACATTTTTTTCTTAAATGATAAGAAAATATAAAGGAACCATTTATGATAAAGGATATCGTTTTATATCAAAGAACCGTTATCTTACTTTCTTTTTTTCGAACAAAATTTCGTATGTGAAATTAAAAAAAAAAATTAATAAATATATTTCGATCACTTTAAGAGATAAATCTAAAAGTTTGATCATCAAGTATCTAGAATCAATTCATGTTTCTTTTATTCTATTTAAAAGTTTATGCATGTAGTAATTTTAGCAGTAATTGTAATAAATGGCATCGTTGGGTTTAGTAATTATGTAATGAAAAGATTTGATACGAAATTTATCGGGATTAGTTGGATTATTCATTATATGTGAGGTTTCGTTTCACGACGAGAATCCACCTCTTATAGACCATCTATAATCCGAAACTGACTTCAGTAATAAGCATCACAACAAAATATTCTTTTCTGAGGATCCAACATACAAAGGAGCATTTTCTTCACTTGTCACATAGTATAAATACTTCGAAATATCGCTTTTATTTTCAAAATTTTATGACTTCAAAAAGTTGAGAGTCTAAATTGTACGAAATTTTTTATTCTTAAGGTTATGCGTGGATGTTGTCTTTAAAACACAAAAAAAACTCTGTGTAAATAATTCCATTATCGTTATTTTCCAAATTCAAATGAACAAGCAGTATGTTGAAATTTCTGCCAATTAAATTAGGTAGTTTTTTTTAACAATATTTATAGACAAAATTCACATAATGCACAGAATTTCCTATCAATAATTTATATCCTTAAACTGCTTTCTAAGCAGTTATACATTTTAAGAAGGAAACTTATTTCTAAAGCAGAAACTATTTCCAGCACTGATTTGAAAGGAAAGTATGTTTTGTTGATAAGAAATTTTCAGAGCAAACTGTAACTCCCACCTAAATAACAAACGGCTCTTAAATGTTCCACAAAACCTATGCTCTAATCATGTATCGTTAAGGCAGTATGTTCCAACGTTTGTAGAGAAAAACATCTCGTTTTTAGATAGTACATTGTGAAAACTCTGAGAGTCACTTATTAAGTTTAAACATTATATTAAATTTTCAGGAATCGACCCAGATAACTAACTTTTAATTACCATGATCCATTGTCCATGGTTATTCGTAAGGCAGATATTTTTGTACCGGTTATTATTCGCCAACGTCCTTTGTGCCAAATTTCCAGTATTTTTATCATCCATCATCTCGCCAGACACAACCATTCCTTGAAGTTGCTAACTGTGCGGCGTCAGCCACGGCTATTTAAAGTATTATTGCATTTATTTAGCTAAAACTTACCTAAAAATTTCATAGAAACTAGAATCAATCGCGTTACATTCCTTATTCTTGTCTGAAGTAAGTTTTACCGACTGCTCTCGCAAATTTGCAGATTAATATTCTAGTTAGATTTTGGGTAGGAATAAGTGACTTTCTTGAAGGACTCCGCAACTAAGTGACAACTTTTCTCCTTTTAGATGCAATCATTTGCGAGCACATATCCGTTGAAGAAAACGCGGCTGCCCTCAAAGGATACAGTGGTAATGGACTGAGATCAATTGCACAAGGCTCAGCGCAACAAGCACATTCGGCTGTGGCGCATCAAAACGCTGCCGCTCACCAAGCATCCTATCTAGCAAAGAGCACTTTAGCTCAGACCGCCCTCCAGGCTGCGGCCACTGCCCAAACAGCTCTGGCTGGAAAACATGTCCTGCTCAGCACGCTAGAAGAAGTAAGTACGGATGCGCAAGAAGTATTCAAAGCAGAGCTGATACAACTGCGCCAAGCTAAGCAGGCAGCAGCTACAGCTAATGCAGCCGCTCTAAGAGCTTCCGGTCACGTATCCTTGTTGACGGGTGCCCTCAATAGTGCTCAAGAGGCTGCTTTTCGCGCTGAGGAGACAGCTCACCATGCCAAGTCGGAGCTAGCTTCTCAGACGGCTATGGTCGAGACGGCAAAGGCCAGACTCCAGGCGATACAAAACGAACTGTACCATGCCCGGGCAGACTTTGAAGCGGTAAAGGAAGCTGCTGAACATGCGGCCGCTTCCGCACACCAGGCTCAAAACAATGCTGCCATAGCTTCGGCCCACGCTTCCATTGAGCTGCAGGAAGCTGCAGCCGCTGGCACAGTGCATGACGATGAGGATGAGAATAGTAACTCACTAGAGGGAAGTCATAGTTCTTGAAAGTAGGCGTAGCTTTTGTTTTAATGTTGTTAATGTTATTACCACGATTATTTATGAACTGTTAAGCTTTTAGAGATTAAAATAGGCTGTCGCTATTCAAGTTTTTTCTTTATGCCGTGAACCTTGAAAGAAGTATCCCTTATTGACCATATTCACAAACCAATTATTGTGTTGAGCTCTGCAGGAGCTCCGAGCATTGGCTCATATCGAAACTGATTTTGCAGCATTTAAACAAAAAGGCAATTGGAAATCATAAATTAACGTCAAAAAAGTGATTTGTATAATATATATCTAAATACAAATCCAGCCTGCGATATAATATGGGCCGGACCCAAAGTCAATCCAAAATAGTAAAATCTTGAAATAATTTCTGCTAGAACAAATGCTACGCAATTTTCCAATCATTTCACTCGAAACACCTAGTAAAGGCACCGATAAATTATCTTATCTTTAGTGCATCAATCCTTGATATAATGGTAAACACCAGGATAGCAAAGAAAACCTTGCTTTTCTTTTTATGCGATAACCTACACTTCGATTATTTTGGCTGTATTAGTTTTAAATATGAAATGGATTTCATTTTGCACTTGAATTTATTTTCCGAAACAAGAATTTTCGGTTGTGAAGTCAAGAGCTGGCAAAGGATAATGGTGTCTAACCTAATACCACTTTCACAACACTTTCAGATCATTCACAACCAAAAAACAACACTGTTTCGAAATAGCGTAAGCTCAAGCACTTCCTCACATTATTAACAAGTTTTCTCTTGATTGAAGCATTTTCAGCAATTGCACAAATAACGACGATGATCATTAATTTGGTGAATTTTCTAACCTTGGCTAACCTTCAATCTTAATAACCTCAAACCAAAAGTTTCTCTTTAAAAGGGTTTTTTTCACGCACAATACAAGGAAAAAACCACTAAATGCTCACCAAGAATCACATTTAGCTTGCTTATGTTTCAGAAACTTGATTTTAAACATTGTTTGGTTCAAGAAGTTTTCTGAAAGAACGAAAGTCAAGTTAATCAAGCATTACCCATCACAATAATGAACTATTGGAGATGATTCTTAATTGCACGTTGAATAAATTACACTATCGAAAATGATTGATGCGATTCAAGTTGTTTTGAATTGTTGTTGAATTTCGACGTGAAGTGGCCATTGTGCATTTTCAATTCGGAAATACCTGAATGTTATGTTAAGGTGTGCTTCATCCGCCTATTTCCATATGAATTTGAAGTGACCATTAAGATGATGAAGCTGTTATGCTAATAATTTTCGATTCAACGTGTTATGTATTCATAAAACCAAATGAACTACTCGTATCTGCTAAAACTATTCTAATGACAATTTCCAGGTTTGGCTACCATCGACGGAATCAATATAGAAAAATCGTAATGATAAATCCAATAGTCAAGTTCAAATTATACTTTTCACTCTTGCCATTATTCATTTAATAGTTGGAAATTGTTGCTATTGTTTTGCACTCGAAAGATTCCCTTATGCTCTCTTAGTGCAATATCCTGACCTCTAATGCTATAGATCTGCAATCATCTCACTTATGGAACACGATCTTATATTTTTAATTTATTATGATCTCTAAACACTATTTAATAAGTTTAAAAATACAACAATATCTTACAAACACGCTACGCTTCCATGTAAGTAAGAATAACAACTATCAACTTTAACAATCAACACCAACAATTCAGTTTGCTCTTTCAGTGATATCCGTCGCCACTATCTTCAATAATTGCTTCACCGTAAGAGCCACCTCCAAAAGAACCACCTCCGAAAGAGTCTCCAGCGAAATGATTGTCTCCATGTGAGCCCAAATCCAAAGATGATTCGTGTTCACCAAATCCTGGATGAGCGTCTGCGAAAGATACTTCCTCTTGAGCATTGAAGCTAGAATGTCCGTCTCCGAATGAAATTTTTCCATGATCACCAAAACTTTGATGTCCTGCTGACTCATGAAGCTCAGCCGACGCCTGGTGTCCTGCAGATGCTGCATTATGCTGAGCCTCGTTGGCAGAGGCTGATGCCTTTTCAGCAGCTGCTTGTGTCTCGGCGTATTCTAATTGCGTTAAGGTTAGGTGTGATTCAATCGCATGTAAGCGAGCCTTGGCTTTTGCAACCATTGATGACTGAGAGGCAAATACAGCGGCAGCTTTACCGGCTGCCACCTCAACATGTTCGGCGAGTCCTTGGGCACTGTTCAAGGCGCTCGTCACTATAGATACATGTCCAGATGCCAGATGTGCTGCCTCCTTTGCTGCTGCGACTGAATGCTGAGCTAGTGACAGTTGGGCCGCTTCGGCCTCCAATTGATGATGAGCGTCGGCATTTTGTTCTTCGAGATTTTCCAACAGGATATGCTTTCCCGCTAGCGCAGCTTGTGCAGTAGCAGCTGACTGTACGGCTGATTGGGCAAGAGTGCTCGACGCTAAGTACGAAGCTTGACGAGCTGCAGCATGCTGACTCGCAGCCGCAGAGTGCGCCTGAAGAGCGGATCCTTGGGCGATCGACCGGAGACCACTACTGCTATATGCTGCTCCACCATGTCCACCGTGACCTCCGCTACTCACTTCTTTGTGCCCAGCATCGCAGAATCCTGCATTTCATAAAAGAACTCTTTCATTCAAAAATACTGTCACCATACATTAAAGTATAGTTGAGTTAAGTAATAAACGTGGCTGAAAAAACCTAAAGCTCACAATTACTCAAAAGTAGAACACAGATCCACTTCCGTTCAATCGAGTTAAAATGCACATTGGTCACAGCGAACTTCACATGAATCCACATTCCCATTCCCTAACTTCATACAACTAACAACAATTAATTACAACAATCGATGATAGCTCACGTAAGATCCTATTGAAAAGTTCCCTGAATCCATGCAATAATAACACACATACTCGCATGATCGTCCGGCCAACGAAATTGGCTAATGAATATTCATCCCACATGAACTCAGATATGGCAGACAACATGCAATCCTGGTCAAACAAACGCGTGCTGCAAACAATCTTTTAGGCTTACCAAAGGCTGCAATCACCAGAAAAAATATTGCGATTTCCATGTTGGGCAAAGGAGTGTCTGTCTGTCTGTTGATTAATGAGTTACCAGATGGAAATACAGTTGAAGACGGTATGGCGTCTCCTAATGCAATCTTTCTTCATTTTATACTAAAAATTTTGTTCAATCGAACCTTTGTCGGTGTTGCATGGCGTTTTGTTATAAAATTTCGAATAATAGCTGTTATAGCACTGCTACACTTATTGGCGGTCGAAGTGGCGCTGGCCAGGCCCAAAGTGTGAGGAACACGCTGATAAAATGAATCCAACGGCTTCAAGCTTTAATGCCTCGAAATAAGAATTTATACGCTTTCGCGTTCAACAAAAGCAAGCAGTGTGAAATGCTTCAGCTGGAATGAAACTGACCGAAGGAAAGGCCGCTTCACGTGGACGAGGAAGCGCGGAAAATGTTCACTTCATTCAGTTCAATTTTTTCTTGAGTTGGTGGACTGGATAGCGCTTAGTGCTTCAAGCCCACATGGGGATTATATTCACTGTTGTGAGCTCCAGGTTCGGAGACTGGTAGTGGTGTCGTTGGAACTTTATATAAATACAATGAAAATGCAGCAAATCGTTATCTTCTCGCTTTATCGCTTTCAGGATGCAGACGTTGCTTGAATTCAAGTACGCATCCTAATGATTGTTTAGAATTATTCGAGCCTTATTAAGAAGAATCCATAGTACTATTCAAACAAAGGCAGCTTGACATCAATAGGTTTACTAATAAATATGATGATACTTTGTTTGACATCGTAAATAATCATGAAGACCATGGTTTGCGATTAAACCATTTAAAAATTTCGATTATTAAAAAAAAAATCTAAAAATGTTTTTACTTAAGAATAGATACCAATGTGATTCCATGTGCTGACATAGGAAATAAATATAATATACTAAAAAAAATCTTTAATAATCGAGTGGTTTTTTCTTCAAAGTAGTCACACTTGTGTTGAAGGTAAATCTTCCAGAAGATTCATATCAAAGAATCTTTCCCCATTGACATCATCAATCATCATTTCCCCTTAAATCTAGCTATTTCCGAACCAAATTCGTTATTTTTCGAATTAAATTGGTGATGTTTCAAATCGAAGTGGTGCTCTTCCAAATAAAATTGTCCCTTCATGATACCAATCGGGTTGGAAAGTACTAATTTGATTTGCAAGAGCATCAATTTGATCTAGAAAATCACCAATTTGTTTTAAAAAATTACCGATTTGATTCGGAAAACTCCCAAGTTGAATGGGAAATGCTAGACTCATAGAACTAGCTATTAAGAGTTTCTAAATCAGACTAATTCAGACTATGGTGTGGCTTTAATGTAATAGTGGCCGGTATGAACAATGTAGCCTCATCAAATGTATTCTTCTCCGATCCATGCGATCACAAATTGAATGTCTTGAAGAATCTGAAAATGTCTCGCGAGACTGAGTCTGAAAATTATTTTGCGGCTAGATTGCCTGGGCCTATGTGTTTAGTTGTCTTTGAAATACCGCACCGTATTCACACAGAATGCACTCTGATGTTTTTACTTTGATTTGGCAGAGTCTGCAAAACTCTTTGTTGGTGCCTTTCACCCTTTTGAGAAGATACTTTAGAGGTTATTGACCTATTAAAAGGCCCGTCATATATCTTATATCCTTCGTTGCAAACGTTAAGAGCTTATTAAAGACGTACAATGGTACGTCGCTACAGAATCGCTGTGTGTAACGACACTTTCCACTTCACGAAGCTTTCCCAGGAGTCAATCTGTTACCACGGGGACCGAGGACTTAGGTCTTGGAAGGTCTTAGACCTCCTTCTGGTCGCGATGAGGACCCCCTTTAGGTAGTTGTGAATGTGGTGGATGTGGCTAACACCCATATCACAGATAGAGCCCTCAGAGGCGCGCCTTGAATTCGTCATGCTTCCGAGCATAGGAACTTTTGCTGCAACTCTGGGGGCTCAACGTGGAGTTGCGTATCAACCTAGTGCCGAGATCGAGAGATTGGCAGAGGTATAGATAGGCTCCCTACCACCAGTAAGGTCACTGCGGCTGCACTCAGTAGATGAACTAGTACTCCCACCCCCGAGTAGCAGAGCATTGGTAGCCAAATCGTTGCTGCCCGTTGTCCAATCGTGAACCATGGAGGGAACCTGGGTAGTCTTCTACGTTAAACACCGAAGATCGTTTTGTCATCTTGGATCCATCTATATAGCAAACTATAGATTTTTCTTCCAGCCTAGAATGCAATTTTTGCCATGCATTACATTCGCTGAGTTTTACTTCCAAAGGCTTTATGAAGATCAAAATTTCTAGCATTTTGTCTGAACGAGTATTTAAAATATCGTCTACACAGAATACTTCGCACAGAATTTTCAGGTACCGTTCGAAGTCCTCATGTTTGAATTTTGGTGCCTTTTGTGGTTAGATGGTGTCACTGACTTCTTCATTCTTTGCTTTTAAATGATGACGTGACATACTCAACAGGACTTCCTTCACAGCTTTTTCCCAACAGTCTCTTGGTTCGCTATGGTGCATTTTTTATTCTTGCGTTTTTCCGAACAAGACAGCTTTCTACGTAGGACATGTTCCATGATGATGTTGCTACTACTAATTTTTATGATTTATCATTCTTTTCCTTACTTAACATTTCCCTGCAAGTATTGCCAGTTCGTACTTTTCACGTTTCTTCGTTATATTTGCTTAGCAAGGGATCCTTCAATGGTAAATGTAATTTAAATCTATGCCAGTTGATTGATTACTTCTTTAATAGCATTTATGACAATGGGAGCATTCTCTTTATTCGCTATTTCTTAGCACTGCGCGGTTCTAAATTCTTAAAGTAACTCCCGTTTACAGACTAATTGAAACAGATAGGAAATCAGAAAGATTAATATGTATGTATTCTGGGTTTCGTTAGTTAGTTCTGAAATTTATCATAAACGCCGTAGTGGCGGAATAAGTTAACTTCTTAGCGAAGAAAATAAACGAAGAGTACAATAGACACAGATGACACAAACGAAGGAATATCATTTACATAATAACATCCCAACAATCAGGGGGGGAATCCTAGAAGTTAAATCCTTTCATTATGTATGGCAGTAGCATTAAAATCATAAAAATCAACTCGATTTCAATATCAAGAAAAGTATTTTCCTCAAATAGTTTGAAACATATAGTACTTGTGGCAAAACATCAAATGTTACATGCATTTACAAAGGATTAAGTTACTCTCGATTAAACATTGCCGATTTTAAAATTTACCACAATATTTGCCACGCAATGACTTTGGACAGATTTCGTTTTGTGGATTAATCTTTGTAATTGCAGACAGAATAACTATTCTTCTGTTCATGATTGTCAACATTGCTTCTTCCAGAGTAGTGAAATTCTTAATTCATAAGCAAAGCCTTCCGAGTCAATTCCGTTTTTGCAATTGCCTTCTTCAAACAAAACCATTCGAAGCTAAGACATATTCAATACAAAACAGTTTATTTTGGAAACTTGAAAATTTAACAAAAATATCACAAACACAATTGCAAACTGCCCATCGCCGTTCAAACTAGTTCACTCAATGATGGTATTCGTGTCCGCCGCTGACCTCAACTTCAGCACCATACGAAGAACTATCGCCGTGTCCTGAGGAGCTTTGATGAGCTGCCGATTCGTGCAGTTCAGCCGAGGCATGAGCTCCTGCTGCAGCCGCGTTGCTTTGCGCCTCATGAGCGGCCGATGAAGCCTTTTCAGCTGCTTCGTGCGTTGCCGCGAAATCAACGCGAACCACCGACAATTGGTGCTCGATGGCCTGCAATCGTGCCTTGGCCTTCGCAACCATGGACGATTGAGACGCTAGCTCAGCAGCAGCGTGACTAGCCGCTCCTTCAGCATGTTCAGCCAAAGCTTGAGCGCTGTTCAAGGCGCTGGTCAATACCGAGACGTGACTGCCAGCTTGTGCAGCCGCCTGTTTAGCGGCTGCAGCCGCTTCCTGGGCCAAGTGCAACTGGGCAATCTCACCTTCTAGCGCTGAGTGGGCTTCTTGGCTTTGTTCTTCCAAATTCTGCAGGAGCACGCTCTTTCCAGCGAGGGCGGCTTGGGCCGTAGCGGCGGCCTGGACTGCTTGCTGTGCCAGCGTACTTTTGGCTACGTACGAAGCTTGACGAGCCGCAGCATGCTGCGAGGCGACGGCTGAATGGGCTTGCTGAGCAGATCCTTGAGCGATGGTCTTGAGTCCGCTGCTGCTGTATCCACCACCACCGCCTCCATGCCCTCCATGACCACCGCCAGAGGAGATATGTCCTGCACGTACGACGATCCCTGCAGAAATACAACGAAGACGCAGTGTTAGAAAAGCAAAAGCGATTCACAAAAAAATATCCAAAAATCAGAATTGAAGAGGAAGCCTCATGAGGAGACCAAATTCTATCCTTTTCCACTACATTTACAGCTTGATGTTTCGGTCGTCTGCCTGATTTTTACACGAAGCATGGCAAACGGACGTCCCATGAATGGGCACTGTAACAAAATCTATCTTTCTATTCCAAGTGGATGCCTACCGAAAAGAAGTACCACGGTGGTCACGATAGCGAACTGCATTCTGGATGGGTAGCGGTCGGTACTCAGGCGCGCTCGAGTTCCAAGTGAATGAGAATACGATTTAACTCCGTTTGATGTCTGTTAAATCGTGCTTACCTCAATTTATACCCGATGGCTTTCTGACCAGTTAGCATTGCCGGTTGCCTGGTAAAAGTGTTTCGGAAGCACGACTGCAGGTTTGGACCTTTTTTCCCCAAGAGCACTCTGCACTGCGAGGCATTCATTACTTTCCACTTAATCTGGCGGAGCAAAAAAATTGATTGGATTCACCCAGCGCACGATTCGTGGCTGCATTCAATCAATACACTAAATTACGTTGCATATTTGCTTATGTACCATATGAGCTGAATTTCGGTTACAGCATGTAACTAACTAGCTGTTGATCGTACGGGGCGAGTCAAATAAAGCCGGGTGTTACATATGTTCATAAGTATATACCAGGCTTTTTCGCGATACTCCGAAATTAATCGTTGGGTCATATTGCGCTCTCGAAATGCACACACGATTGACTCGCGATGAATTTACGCCGACAAAACGAATAAAACTACGAAAATTATAAAATCGCCTGTTTTCGAATGAACCGCAGGAGGTCGCAAACATGATTAAGATTGAATGGTTGTTCCATTTGAAAAAAATCGGAGCTGAAGGGGAAAGGTGGAAAAAACCCAGCCAAAATTGCGTTGGAAAATAGCGGAAACTAGACTGTGTTTTTAATGGTGAATTTAAAGCGTTGCTTCGTACAAGCAACACTAAGTTACTATAGTTCCGTGCAAAGTGAAAGGTTGCACCTCGCATTAGCTCTGATTTTGGGAAAAACAATAGTTTTGCCAGGATTTCATACTGCGATGACAATAGCAATTTGGAGCCGCGCATAATTTCATTCAGAGATATAATAATTTAAGCTGAAATCTTACCAAAATTGCGTATCCTTGCGATATCTATAACCGATAATTCAGCAACCACGATAATATTGATAACCTTTGTTTTTCTTTTGTGGCCTGACGAGGAGTAGCAGGAACTTCCCTAGTTCCTTCCCTTCCTAGTATATTAATTCAAGTTTAATTAAGCTGTTTTAAATCTCCGACTATAGATGACTTGACTTACAACATAATTGTCCATAGCTCAGGTCTTTATAGTAATTTTTTGTACTTTGTATTTGAGAAATTTCAAAATTGATTAATTTTTTTAATGTGAGCAGTTGCATAATGGCATTCTCTCGAATAAATAATATAAGGATTTGAATACTATCGTCATTCTTTACTCTTTTATTAAATTCTTCTACAGCAGAAGCAGGAGGCAATGCATGTTGAATAGTTTACGGGCTGCAAAAATCGCTCAAAGAGGAACTTAGATTGCTATCACTTTTCCTCCTTTCATTTAGCTAATATTTTATCCAATCTAGATCCAGTTTATATACGATCTACAGATATTACATTTAATTGAATATCACAATTCATTTTATGAATCGTAAGTGCTGCTTTTCTTTTTATTCTCACCATCAGCTCTAGCTCTGATGGATATATAAACGTAACACTTTTTGACCCATTCCTACCGGAATAGGAGACCCTATCCTATATTAAAATTTATGCTGAATTTTTTGAACACCGAAAAGTTTACATTTTAATCCTCCGACATTTGAAATAATCTCACATTTTATTAGCCAAGAATGTGGTGAAATCGTAACATGTGGTCTAATTTAAAGAAAAAAGAAGAAGTTTGAATATTTTTAGTATCTTAAATTTTTTTTTTAATCAGCTCACCAGCTAGCGATACATGATCTGATTAAAATGTGTGCCATCAGTAAATGCAGTTGAACCAATGCTCTCCGTTTTGAATATGTTTTCTACTAGAAAATATTCAAAGCGGATCAATATTTCTTAAGGGGACATGGCCCCTTCAATTTTCGAATTTTTAATTTTTATGAAAAAGGATTTTTTTTTATAAATATAAAAATTTAACATATCTCAATTAAACTTTTCACATATATTTTGTTAGCATTGAACTTTGCAAAAAAATTTGAATGTTTTTTGGCTGCGACAATTTTTTAAGAAAATAACACCAAAAAATCACTATGTGCACGATTACTGTTCACCGAAACGTCTTCGAGAAAACTAGGCTTAAATTATTATCAAAACCAATATAGGATGAACCACAAAAAAATTGGATGAAAAACAACAAAATGGCGGCGTTTTTTTCAAAAATCGACGTTATTACCTCAAAAATCTGCTGTATCTTTAAAAATTGTGTGGCGATTTTTTTTTCATTTTGAGCATCAATATGTTGAGATTTATGTATTGACATTTCAAAACGATCCGATAGATGGTTTTCTTATGAAACCGTGCGCACCAACTTTAAAACCGTTGTATTCAGATCAACTTCCTCCTCTCCTTGGGGTTTCCGTTCCCTACGAGCAGTTCTGACCTCTTTAGACGCCTCAGTGCTGCGTTTTTCCGCTTGATTGATACTTGCAGCATCTCGCTTCTCCGCATGTTCCATTGCACTTTGACCTACAGTTATTCCCGTAACTAGCGTTATTTTCAGTATGGATATGAGTCCTTCATGGAAAAACATGCAATTCTGATAATATTTTTGCCAAAAAAAATTTTGGTTTTTTCCAAAATTTGAAGGTGCCATGTCGCGTTAAGTGTGCCAGTTTTTCTATCTTAAACATTTTTTATAGGCAGCTAGATGACATGATCCGATTCCGTAATCAATTTTTTAACACAATATCTTCTTAGCCGTGTCATTAGCAGCACCACAAAAAAATCCAAATTCATCTTTGTCTGCGTCACTGTTTCAAATGTCCGAGGATCGTGGCTTGCTTTTTCTTTATCTAACCCTGAAACAATATGCAAAACCATCTCACCAGCCATCGTCTCAGTGCAAATCAAGCAATTTGTCAAGGGTATGTAAATTCGACAGCGTTACCAAGTAAAGTTCACAGATAATGTGATTTCCACGCATCGCTGCAGAAGGTAGCGAATAACGCGAAACATGGCATGCTCCCTATCTACCAGTATTCAAGCTATCGATAAAAGTCTGCACCGTTTAGGTAGCCGTGCCCACCACCAGATGTAAATTAAGCCATGAACTTGAACTTGATAAGGTTTCCACTCAAAGACATGGGTTTTTCTGTACACATTCAAAAGTACTTTCTCTCGTGATGGCCGAAGTCCATTTGAAAAGATTCAAATTAAAGACGGAATGGAATATAACCCGGTATCACGCTACGGCAGACTAATCTAGCCATTGTGTAATAGTTGCTTGTTACAATTTACCACGCTGTTAATTGCGCATTACTGCGAAAAATCGAAGAATAAGAAACACTCCAGTTTGGTAATAATTAAACTCGAAACGAACGCTAGATACTTGGATAATTAGCTGTAAGTATACCATTCAGATGCATGTAATTTGCATATTCTGCGTGTAGAGTAAAGTTATTGCAATCAATGGCGGCGAAAAAAATGACAAATTTGTCGGCACGGCTGAGTAACGAATTGCAGAATAATTAATTTTTAACATGCAATTTCAGGCGAAAAATTAAAGTTTTTTCAGATGATAAAAAATTATTGGCCACATTCAAAACTACACAATGACGATATAAACGTTTCATTTAGAAATTTTTTAGATGAAATGGTAAGGATCTCTAATTGCTTCATTTCTGCACTATTTGATCTCACATTAAATTAAGTTAAATTTCTTGTAATATCCCGATATCGTTCGTCGTAAATTAGTTTGCTCGCAACTTCAATAATGTTGAATAACAAATAAACAGTCAGCACAAGTGGACGAACTTTCTGCCAAATATTGCTTTAGAGCCGTATTTTATGTAAGTAGAGCTTCGAAAAATGTGTATGTGCATAAAAACAATAAAATATAATAACGCAGCAGCACACGCAACCACCAAAGGTGCCACATGCAACCTGATACCATATGAAAGTTTTGAATGGTCCTGACAGGTTTTGTTGGTTTCCAATAAATTAATACTGATCGTTAATAGTGTGCCGAAAACAAACAAACATTTAAACATGCGGTCTAAAAACTTTCGTTATGTAGCAAGACGAAACTGCTGCCTCCCAAACTTCATGTAATTTAACTATGAGCTCTACTGAACGTTTTGTTCACAGCTGAACCAATATCACGCTTTTATACTCAATCAATATCTTCTGTGCATTCATTTGTATGTAAATCTCTATTTTCAACCACAAAGAAGATTTAACGTTGTCGAATTTGAGTCTAAATTGCAGTAATTGTTTTCGGAAAAGCCAAGAAAATTAGATATAGCAGCACCATGAAATAGTTTCCACTTTCAATGAACTTTCATCTGAGATTTTTTCAAACTGCTGTGAAAATTATTGGATAGCAAAAACCATCATAAATTGTGACCATTGGAAATGACTGTGGCTTCTAGCACCAATTTAAAAAAAAGTGATAGTTTCTATTGAACAAATAATTCAAAAGCTGTTACAAGCCGCTGCTCATCGGACTGCAAAAAGACGAAAATTGCAATAGTCATAGTCCGCATAGCCATTTGAACTGGAATGCTTCAAAAATATGATGTGTTGTCGCATCAATTAAAACTTCAATTAACCTAACTATCTATAATGTTTTCTAATGATCGAGTCTTTCAGTTTCAGTCCGTTCCAATTTGATTCAAAACATAATCATCAAATTTCTAGCCAATGTCTCTTATAAATCAGCCTATCAAGGAGGTTACTGCTCTCTTTCTTGCAATTCACTAAAACACTAACACCAATGGTCCAAGTCAAATAAAAACCTTGATGCACATCGTTTTTTTTTCAACGGGATTAAGTAACAATACAAATCATTGCTCTAAATCGAAAGCCAAAATAAATCAGGCTGCAACACTACAAGCGATCGTATAAACTGACTCAATAAAAGATTAATTATTTGCGAATCTCGTTCAATCAATGGGATTGAATGCATGTCGGGCAAGGAAGTTAGCAATATCCATTCGCACGAAATGTTCGATTTTTTCAATTGTGCATTTTAGTGATAGACTGTTGTAAATTAGTGAAACATGAAAGCTTTTTATGTTCGATTTTATAATCCAAACAAAATTCAAACGAATTTGATTTTGCGCAATTAATTGAAAGCGCCAAACAAAGTAAATGACTCTTTTACTTCTTTCGAATTACGATAAAAACTATTTCAACACATAAAGTGTCTGAAACAAATGTACCTTAAACTGTGGGCATCATGCATTCCAACAATCTAACAGTGGGTACTTTTACACTGCGTCAAATTTTGTTTGCTACAAAAAACATACCTAAAATCAAATGAAAATGAAAACAATGCGGTTGAAACATTGAGTTATTTAGAAATCTTAATATCTGTCATATTCGATGTTATTTATGAGCGACAACAAATCGCATCGACTGGAATCTGGATTGAATAACGCATATGAAACGAAAGACTTAAGCCAGTAACCTGAACAACATTTGAACACTAATTTTAGACTGTAGTTTGCTGCCATTCATTCTCGTTTAAATTATGAAAAAATATTTTCTCTACGTAAAGGAAATACCTATACCAAAAAAAATCTACTGATCTCTCGCTGAAAACAGTGAAATCTAGAAAAGATTAACAAAGCTATTTATTGCCTTGGCCATTGACGAAATAGATAAGTGCCCTCTTTGCAAAACTAGAACCTGCAATAAAATCTCAAAGTCAGCATTTAATAATCCAAATGCAATCTACTATGAAAACAGTATGATTTTTCTTCATTTCAGCTTAAAACAAGTAGCTCTCGACTGTTTAATACGACCTTCCCACACTACTGCCATTGGCACTTCCTTGTGATAGTGCAATTAGTGCCAGCAATTCCTGTTGACTTGAGTCACGTTTCATACAAAAGCAAGCTATCAGACCAAGTTCTTATAATTTCTTGGGTTTTTCAGATAAGACTGTACACCTTAGACGCCTACACAATTCTGCTCGATTGATCTTTATTTGGCCGTATGAACATTTTATTCAAGGTGGAGCATATCGTGGTTCCTAAGTAAACAATAATTGCATTTTAAGAATAAAAAAGCATTGAAGAGTTGAAATAATACAACCAAAACATTTAGAGTTGAGGCTGATCGTTATATTGGCTGTACTAATAATAATACAGATAATAACAATAATAATAATTACTTATTTAATCATTAGTTCGTACTTAAATAGAATATAACACAACATAATTGGTATTGGTTACTGTAAATCAAAAAGAAGATACAATTATTAGACGATTAGGTTTTCAAAGTATTTATAAAAAAGCGCGCTCTGATATTCCAGCATTTTTTTAAACAGAAAAAACCCAGCTCCATTTGTAACTCAGCAAAATGTTGGTGAAATTTTCATATTTCAAATTATGGGAATCGATTAGTTTAGGAGCTGTTGTTGGTAACACCTTTTCTAGTGGTGAACAGCAAGGCAAATATGCTATAAACATTGAATTTTTCTGTTCATTGAAACATTTTGATTGATTATTCTGGCAAACATTACATTGATTCCCCTTTGCGGGTAACTTACAGTAAATTAGTATATGCATCAACAAAGCCTTGGAGCCTACAGAGATTTTCCATTTTTCCTGGCAGAATCGATCAATATTGTCGCTGATGATCCATCAGCTCCTCAATCTATTCAACGTAGATTATATGAATATTATGGAACCAGTTTGGTTGTCTCGAGCCGTCAATGTCTTTCAACTGAAAGAATGTCTAAAAAAACATCAGAATATTCAAAATTAATCTGCCAAAGGGTCAAATTTAGACACTGATGATGAAAACCTTGAAAAGATTACGACAGTAGCAGATCCAATTTGGTCTGATGTCTGCAGAAAATATTAAGAAATGCTCAATAATACCATGTAGTTACCCAAATTTTCTTTTGGATTTAGTTTTCTTCTAAAAGAATTTAATGAAAAATCATCATTTTTAAAAATATTTCCATGGAAATGTCCTTAAGATAAAAAGTCTTTGCCAATGATCTGAAAAAGGAACTTGTCCCAATGTTCTAATTACAGCTCACAATGTCCAACTTTCAATAAACCTTTAGAAAATTTTGAAGGAAACAGTATAAATGCAAATGTTTAAATCTTTAACAAACCCTTAATTTAAGAAACAACTTTTAAATTTCCCGGCAAATGTACAAACAATAGACATCTGTTCAATTCAAATAACAATCAGAAAAATTTTAAAACAGTTTTAAAAAAATATACTTTTGTGCAATGTTTTTTTTTATTTGCAGGGAATATGGCTGGTTCCTGATTATAATCACTATAAAGAAATTATGAATCCTAATGACAATAAAAACAGGTACCACTAACACAATTTAATTGTTTTTGGTTTTAATTGAAGGTTGGTTTTTCAAAATTAATGCAGTTATAAATCATTTAAATGTTTGTTCCAGATGTGGTTATTTAACACCATTTTGATAAACATCGTAGGCTGACTAATGCGCAAACAAAAACTGCGAAATCGACTTAGAAATATGGAAAATATCAACGCTACTTCAGAGCTTGGAAAACTAAGGTTTGTTATTTAAACAATTTGAAATAATTTAAATTTTTACACATTTTGAAAATTTATAGCTTTGAATCAAATATTTGTAGGATTTTTCTAGTACTTAAATCAAAATTTGCTTCATTTTAACGCTCATTGTGGATTATGAAGAATTCCGCATTACTAAAACAATCAACAAAGTCAAAATGAAATATTAGATACTCATCATTGCATGGATAAATGATTAAACATTTATTTATTCTGATTTTCATTGAACTTCACATGTACCAAATTTTTCTTTAAATTGCCCAGGTATCATGTGTGATGAAAGTGGAATTCATTTACTGAATCATAAATGTGTAAAATGAATTATATTGAAATTAAGAGCAGCAAGAATGATTAGGGAGTTGGTAGTTGCTTTCGAAGAAGTGGAGAAATTTCATCGAAATATAAATGCACCAAAGTTCAACCAAATTTCAAATGTTTCCTACAATTTTTATAGAGTTTCACAAATTCAATTGTAGCACTGTTAATAAATTGAATAAACAGTAAAATAATAAATACAATATAATGAGAATCGATGATTTTTCTATCCAATGAAACAATCAAATCAATAAATAAACGCACTCATTCATGTTATTTTAAGACTGTGTTAAAAGATATTTTCACTTAAGCTGGAATATCATTTAAGAGAAAATTAACTAAAAAATGTGCTATTATGCACGTAATATTCCGCAAATTTTATAATCTTCATTTAATTTTCCCATTTGGTACAACATTAATATCTTCCATCAAGTAATTCTTATGAAACAGTGTTCTCCTCCTTCTGTTAAAAGCTGATTCTATAAGCTACGTGGCTCCACATGTTAAGCAACGATCAAATTCCTTTTCAGTATACATACCACAAGACACCTGACTTGTGTATAATTGTTTCAAACAAACTGATTAATTTTTTATAACAGTCCAATAGAAATATTTATTTTCTAGGTTAATTGTTCTCCTGCTTATCAACCTTTATATTCATTCTCAAATTATTGCAAATGTTCATACACGCGATGCAATATTTATAAACGCTTATCGCAGTTTCATTGAACGAAGGTGTACAAACCACAAACATTCAGACATGAATTTGATTGAAAAGATCTCGTCTCATTTTTTGTTTGCTGATCATACTCAAGAAATAATGGCAGCAATATAATCCAACACTTTAACTATAACCTCTACAATTTTTTCCCTGCAGATCACAACGACCTCAAGCACCCATCACCTTTGCCGCGTGTATTTGAAAACCTTTAATATCCAATTACTTAAACGCCTTTAACCTGTAACGTATCTAGTACGAAAATTGGCCTAGAAGAAAAACTCATTGGATCTTAGCCACGCCATGCGTGGTGCAACATCAATGCATCAAGGACTCAATTCAATGCAGCGTATTCTGAACTCACAGCGGACAAATTGCGAAACGAATACCGTCGTAAAGTCGGACATTCGTTGCCAAAAAACATTTTTTGGTCAAATGTTTGACTATAATTAAGCACAAATCGCTGCACATATCCATGCTGCACACAAGCATGGGTATGTTTGTAGGTGTCGTTGATTCGACCGTGCCGGTTAATTAAAAAATTTACTTAACGTGACGTTTTCCCCACCCAGATACAATTATCATATGATACCGTATTCGATATAAATTACAGTAAATTGGAGTAACTAGTATCAATTCCAGTGCATTTGTTGACTAACGCACAACACACACGCCGTACCATGAAATTCCCAGTGATCTTTGTCGTAGCTCTTTTCGGTGAGTGGACTGTGATTGATAGTTAGCTGGATTAAAACAGTGGTTTATTGAGGTCTCGGGTTTGCCTCCACAAATTCAAACGATGGACTGTTTTATCTAATAGCCACAAAACTTACATCAGGATTTGATCATAAAAATTTACTTGTGATTTCGGATAACTACATGTGAAATAAAACTATATATTGTCCATGCTTGGAATTCGCCCAAACATTCACATTCGGTTTTACCACCAGTCCGTTTGGAAGCATTTCTATATTTTCTTTCAGACCACTTGAGACCAATCATGCTTGCAATATGTTAATGTTTTTTTTTTGGAATTCTCTTGAAGGTGCTGTAAATGCTGGTTACATTACCAGTCATTCAGTCGCCAGTGGACACGGAGGTCACGGAAGCAGTTACAGTTCCCTCGGCAGCAGTGGTCTACGCACCATCGCCCAAGGATCGGCCAACCAGGCTCACTCCGCCGCCTCCCAGCAACATGCCGCTGCCCGCCAGGCGTCCTATGTGGCTAAGAGCACCTTAGCCCAAGCTGCAGTCCAGGCTGCTGCCACCGCTCAGGCAGCGCTCGCCGGAAAAAGCGTCCTTTTCCAAAACATTGAGCAGCAACACGCCGAAGCCCAGGCTGCACTTCAAGGCGAAATAGAACAATTGCATTCCGCTGAACAGGCTACAGCCAGCGCCCAAGCTGCCGCGCACCAAGCACAGGATCATGTCAACCTATTGACCAGTGCTTTAAACAGCGCTCAACAAGTCGCGGAACACGCTCAAAGAGCTGCTGCATCCTCCGCTGCCGAGCTTGCCTCACAAACGGAAATGGTCAACAAAGCCAAGGCCCGTCTTCATGCCCTTGATGCCCAATTAGATGCTGTTCGTGGTGACTTTGCCGCAACTCACGAAGCTGCCGAAAAAGCCACCCTTTCCGCCCAAGCAGCCCAGAACAACGCTGCTGTAGCTGGATCACGTGCCGCCCACGAGCTAGAACAATCAGCTGCTTCCATCGCAGCCCATGGTACTGCTGATAATGATGCTTACGGTCATGCAATCATTGCCATCAAAGAAAGCTACCACCATCATTAAATAAACCCCATGCTCATTCAATGTGATCAGTATTAGCAACATTGTTAATAAAAAATGTATACTCATATTTTACCTAAGTATCCTGTTTTTTATATTTTAACATGGCCAATTCCTACATAATACCTAAATCAAACTCAAATTCTCGTTGAAACTCTACAAAAATTATAATTCAACGTAATTTTATTTGATTATTTAACCTTTCAATTAATTCCAAAGAAACAGCATATGCTGCTTATTTAAATTTAGCTCAAATTTGTGCACAAAGTTCTGAAGAAGAAAAGCTTAAATATCTCCATTTTAATCGACGTGTTTATAAAAATATGCATGCTCATTTGTTTGTTATGAAACTCATATATTTAAAGTCAGGATAATTGTAACAAAAAATCAAACATATCCTTGAATGAAATCATAGACAAACCTAAATATCTTTTCAAAATGACTTTTCCGTTTTATGATTATTATCTGTAGATAATATTCCTGAAATGTGTGTTATTCTTCAAAGCACATGACAGCGTTTACATTGTCAAGAAATCTTACTACGTTTTTTGTGCTTGACGGATACACAGCAACTTTTTGAAGGATTCTGTTTTGTCCTTGTTGGTGGAACGCGCTCCGGAAAATTACTCCAATTTCACCTTGTTGAGGGCGTCACTGATATCACTATCGTCACTTTCATGTAAAAAGTTTTCTAGTTTTTTACACATATGTTTAATTAATTTGAAGTTTTTACATGAAAAAGTCACTAAATTTAATAATGTTTATTATTTATTTGCTACTTTCAATATTTGTTGTACAAACTCAAACAAAGGATTTGCTAGAAGTCGCTTTATTGCTAAAGAACTTGAAATCGCATTCGAAATTGCAGAAAAACTTACTTCGGAAAACACCAGTTGTTTTCTTTTGGAAAACCTTTCGGAACCTGGAAAACACCTGGTACAAAATGAAAATTTTGGGCAAAAGAAGAAAGGGGGTGCTACCCTTGAAGTTCATACTGTTAACTTCGCAGTAATAGGATATAAATAAATTTTCAAAATATTAAACACAAAATTAATTAATAATACCACTTTAAATAATAATAATGGAAAGTACTCATTACAGTAATTGGAATGAGCTAATATTAATCGTATCACCTTAGGAAGCGTCCATAGATTACGTAAGGTTTTTGGGGGATGGGGGGATCGAATCTTTACGCTGATCAATCGGAGGAGGGCCAGGTTACAAAACCTTTAATATGTGACTGGCTATTTTTATATCCACGCTTGAAAGACGAAAGGAAGCTAGCGAAAATGTTGGCATAATCGGAGTTTCAGGGTTATTAAATGCAGTTTTTGTGTTAACACCATCTGAAAAGATTTTTTCACGTGATGGTCATTTTGAATAGTCGCGTCGGAAATTTACATGGCTGCTGCATATTCATTGAATTTGTATATTTTCAACCTAGTAGCTTTAATGAGATTAAAATTTTTTTTCAGTTAGTCTTGACTGAATATGCAGTAAACAATCGCTGTTGAATTTTATGTTAAAAAAATACAAAAGACGAGTGAAGAAATAATTGAAATCTTGCGGACCTTAAAAACTAAACTAACAAGCCACGGTCAACTTCCCAGTAATATCTACATAAATATTAAAAATATTATATACAAAAATAATTATGAAAATAATACTACTTTTTAAGGCATTTGATCTTGGAAAGTGTTGACTGCAAAACATTTTACCATTCAAAACGTTGATTACCACAAATGCAAGTTTGATTTGATTTTTAATGGTTTTCAAAATTTAAGCAGTTTTTCTCATTTAAGTTAAAACACGATACTGTGAAAACTATTCAAAATCTGCTCAAATTTTGCAAATACTATGAAACTTTGATTGACTTCACTACAATGTCTTTAGAATAAGACATATAAGGTATAGCCATTCGTATGAGCACTTTTTACATGATGATTGAATGATTTTTTATTTTTAATATTTTTTTTTGGATTCATGAAAAAAAATTTTGCAGGTTTCTTTACAAAAATCAATAAAAGTTTATAAATTTTATGAAAATTTATTATTGCGATGTGCAAATTGGGTTAAAAATTTATTTTTTATGAAAAGCCTCTAATTTTCCACATTTTTTTATTAAATTGAAAAACGGCTCCAACGGTTTTTTTATATAGTTAAAAACAGCACAAAAATGTAAGTACACGTCGATTGACACCTTAATGATGCAAATATTATATTTGGTTCGTGAGATATAGTGAATGACAAAAATGACCTTGCAAGTCATGATGACTTTTAATGATTTTTTATTTTTAATTTAGTTTTTTTTGTAATCATGAGATTTTTTTTTGCTTTTTTACAAAACCTATTTGGAGTATTTAAATTTTATAAACATTGATATCAGTGCTTCGCAAATCAGGTTAAAAATTTGTTGTTTATAAAAAACTCAATTTTTTTGGAATTTTTTTAATAAAAATAAAAAACGGCGCTAACAATTTTTTTAAATTTTTATAGAAATACACAAATGTTAATACGCGTCGATTGACACCTTAACAATGCAAAGCCTATGTTTGATTCAAGAGATACAACAAACCCACCACGATAAAAAAAAGACTGAGGTACATAAAATGGTCCTTCAACTATTTAAAAGCAAAGATAGAAGTGCCACGAAAAGGATGGTATCAAAAAACCAATTCGATCTGAGGCTCATTTTGGGCCTTTGCTATGTTTCATATTTATGCCTTTCTTCTTTAAGGAGTAACAAAATACGATTGTTCATCCATTTGGAAGTAGTTTTTTTTCAATCTGTCGGTTCCACAGTTAAATCCTTTAAACGAATAAGATTGGGTCTGCTTCAAAAACACTATTACACCCACTTTCTTTCTGGCTTTTTACCATTTATGTATAGGTAAATTGCTGTTGATAAAAGAAGCAATTCGGCATCTCTTGTATAAAAAAGTCAACTTAGGAATGGCGTGGAATGTACAGATGATACGTCCGTGCATGATCCCCTTTTTTGAGTCGTTAAATGGAATGGCGTGAAGCTGCGCCACTTCATTTGAAATGAGCGTAAATGAACAGTTTTAACCATTCACATACATACACATTGTATAGGAGTAACACATACGTAAATATGGTACGAAGCATAGATGATCACCATTAATCCTTTGAATATTGCTATCATAATATGATAGCAGTATACAAGGAATAATGGTGATGCATGTCACTACGATAGTTTCATTTTGTCAAAAATGGAATTGTTTGCACCAAACACAATCTAAATGATTCCATTTAATTTTCATAACAAAGCGCGATTGATAATAATTGAATTTGAACTATCACTCAGATTTTAACTGAATCGCAATGCACTTTTTTCAATGATTGAACTTATTTATTTATCTTTAGTTTAAAACTCTCATCAATAAAAACACATGTCTTTATAATTTTTCTTACGTGCCAGAGGTATTCTGTGAAGAAATGATGAGCTTATTCGAAAAGAACCCTTCCGATTTGATGTGATATTTTCCTTAGCTACTCGCTGATCAACCTTTGTGCTCTTACTGCGGAAAATATATCCAATGGTTTATATGTAGGTGCATCGCTGTTGACTTCACCTTTAACGAAAAGATGCGCATCACACCAAGCAAAACGTTGCAACGCTCTAATACAAATCTATGAATATTTAAGAAAATTTTTGCACTAACCGAAATTTATTCATAATGTATGCGAAGCATTCACAATAGCTTTGAACGATACTACAAAAAAAATTGTGTTTATTCAGTTTGTATTAGAAATTGCACTACTTAATTTGGACGAGCCAATTAAGACAGTAATTTAGACTTTTCGACGCTTCATATCTCAGTTGTTTTAATATTCTGCTAATTTCAGCTAATATTTTCCCCACCTAAATCCAAGCGGAAACGTTGAATTTTTCGTATAAAAATACGGATAATTGTTACGGTGTACATCACTCCTCTGCAACTCACAAATCGGAGTCAAATCCACAACATGAAGTTTAACGTGATTTTGGTGATTGCTCTCTTTGGTAAATTTTTGTTTTAAAAGTATTCGCTTTCTCATGTTTTAACGTAATTTTTAAATTTTACTTCAGCAGGAGCGGCCTCTGCCGGTTACATTTCAGGACATGAAAATAACGAAGGTCGTAGAGGATACAGTGGTGGATATAACGCTATCGGTAGCAGTGGTCTGCGATCCGTTGCAGAAGGCTCAGCGAATCGAGCAAACTCGGCGGTTGCGCAACAGCATGCAGCAGGTCGTCAAGCTTCTTATGCAGCCAAGAGTACATTCGCCCAACATGCAGTTCAAGCTGCAGCCACAGCCCATGCCGCGCTCGCCGGCAAAACTGTCCTGAAGGAAAACCTCGAGCAGCAAGTTGCCGAAGCTCTAGCCGCCCTTGAACAGGAATATCTGCAATTGGAAATCGCCAAGCAAAGTGCTGTCGCAACTGCATCAGTGGTTCGACACGCGCAAGGTCAACTCAATGGTTTAGTCATCATCAAAAACTCCGCTGAAGAAGTTCTCAGAACTACAGAAGCTTCCGCGGCTGCAATAAGTACTTTTGCCTCATCGCAGGCGGATGGCTCCGGAGCTAGTCAAGGACAACTCGAAGGGCTTCGATCCCAGGTGCAAGCAATTCGCGGTGAATATGGTGCAACCAAAGCTGCTGCCGAAAACGCGATTGCTGCTGCTCAAGCCGCAAGATCAAATGCGGAAGCAGCTGCTGCCCATGCTGCTCATGAACTGGAATCTGCCTCGGCGGTTTCTTCTGCGTCCCAACACGATTCGAACGAAGGATCATATCAAGAGTCCGACATTGACGTTAAGTCTAAATGGGATTAGCAGAGTTCAGAAAATTCAGAACGTTAAACACCCAAGATTCATTGTTAAGTATGTATTTTAGCTGAAATAAAATGCGCTCATTCACATTTAACTGAAGCCTTACACTGATAATACGATATTATTAAAAAATTATTCATGCTAACCAATGATCAAAGCTGTACGCATTTATTTGCATTTCTTTTGAATTGCATTAACAAATGAGCAATTTTGACAATCAACAAATTAATGAAGAGTACATTTTTGTAGAGTACAAAGAAGAAAATGGCTGCTAGGTAGTGATAAATGTTGTTTGGTGTAAAACAAAAATGTTCATTTTGGCGGAATGTATGGTTGATTCTTCAGAAGATCTTAATAGCTGCAAATGATTTCTAAAGGATGTATCCAGTTCTACATAAACATCTGACGGATGAAGATCAAAACGCGGAAATGCGAGACAATTTTGTATGGATGTAATTTGCAGGAACCCAATCGAGTCCTGAAGCACAGTTGCAAGGATTTACGCATTGCATGGCTGCTATTCTGAGTAATACTTGGGAGTACGACTTGAATGAATTTCCTGTACTTCACAATTATTCTTTATTGTTTGAAATAGCTACTAATCAGGAGAATCCAAATACATTGTAGCGATTAAACTAAAACTAAGATAATATAACATTAACCAAACTAAATGTATTAATTACTAAAATAAAGACAAAAAGATGACGAAAGAACAATCACGAAACAATTGAAGATTAGTTAAAAATTAAGAGGAAAAACGTGATTTCTTAATCTAAGCTATAGACCTCTAACGAGTGACCAAAGGAACCAAATTGCAGAGTTGTAATGTAAGTTAGATTTAGTGTTAGGGGTAGCAAAAATTGGAAAGTTTCTACAGAGACGAGAAGATTGATGGAAGTAATGCTCGTTGCAGAGTGTTTTGTGGAGGTGGGGAGGTCCAAAAAAAACTTGTAAAGAAGAAACTCATCTAAATACAATCTACGTTGTTGTTATCTGACTAGGTTCAAATATTTAAGCCGATCGTAGTAAAGAGCGTAAACAATATTGAATTTGTTGCACAGAGTACGTGTTTACCTGCACTGAATCGATTCGACTATATCTGTATTACATTTGCTGGTTGGAATTTTGAAAGAGAAGGGAAAACGTAAGTTCACGGCATTTGCCAATAATCGTAAAATTATTGAGGTCGCACCATGAATGAAATACACATAGATCACGGTCCGGTGTTCGACAATCGTTAACAGAATTAATTGTCCTAAAAACTTTGAAGTTTTCAACTTCCAGTGCGCTGATGACTTCAGGGAGAATTGAAGTAGATCATAACCGAAAAATAGGAATAGACTCAAAAATAAACCTGGGGGGACAGCTGATGATGAATCGAACGGAGTGGAGGCATGACTGCAGAAAGAGGCGATGCGTTCAAAGTTTATCAAATAGGAAGAAATCATCTGAGTACACATCCCTAAAAGCCATAGATCTTTAGCTTATGCACTTATATATTTTGGTCAACGCAGTCGAAAGCCTTAAGCAGATCCGTTTAAGTGCAATCCCTTTTCCTTCTTCTGCCTAAAGATTTGGGTGTGAAATTAGTGAATTCTAAGAGGTTAGTACGTAAATAGCGACTCTTAACAAAACCATGTAGTACGTTAGTGTAAACCTGATTGGAACCAATAATTGAGTTGTAAACCAACCATTTCAGCAATTTGAAAACGATAAAATACCTCTACGACGACAGTTACAAGTAAAGGAAAGAGTACAAGATTTGTAAACAAAAATTGTGTGTGAAATTTCCCAAGAACCATTTAAAATGTCCCCAAAAACACTTTTGTTGAATATTATAGACGAAAACAGGCTGCAAGAGAAAGAAATACAAATCGCTAACAAGTAAGGAATACCATCAAGACCAAGATTCACGTTAGGATCGATTCCTTTCATAAGATTCTCTAATTCTGAATGAGAAATAAATAAGTTAGATGGCACTTTGCAAGAAGGACTTAAAAAGGAATACATAGGGTACTTGATATTGTGGAGAAAAATACAGATGAGAAAAAGACGGCAAAGAAGTTTACCATTTCCTGGGAAGAGAAAAATGCGAAGTTTAATTTCAGAGAATATTCCAAAGTTGAATATCATGCATAGAAACATTTAATGATTTAGGCACATCGCTTTTGCAAGCAACATGCTTAATTTTGAATGAATTGATAGTCTAACTTAATTCTTGTGTAAGTTTAAAAAGTTTCTACATAATGTAAATGATTTTATTTTCATGTATAAAATCGCTTTGTTTGCATAATTTATATCTAGAAATGCAATGTTTGACCACCCAAATTTTCAAAGTAGCCCGCCTGTGTCTAGCAGTAGTATATATTAGTGTCACTACTGCATGGTAGAAAGTTCTCCCAAAAATTATCCTGATGTCTCACTCCATAGTGTATATGTCAATCGATACAAGATCTCAGTTATACCTATTCGGATAAATCAAAGTACAATCACAATGAAGAAGCTAACGCCCAAGATCCATAACAGCTCAGAATTAATGTTACACATTCAACGTCCATAACACAGTCTTGTAACACGGTTAATGAAAATTTAATATTCATTAAATACTTCATCAATTGAATGAAGTTGTTGAGCTTCACTGAATGAAGCGAAAAAATTTAAGGGTTAAATATTTCTCAGCAATTCAATTCAAATGTTCTGCAATGGCATTTTAATTGAAAAATGTCTCTTCAAATCGCATAATTTTCTCCGCTGGGGTGTAACATAAAACTAAAATAGTTGTCCAGTTTCGATACGTGCTATAGTATTATTTTTAGCCCAAAATAAATTCACACAGCAGTACGAATGACCTACGATTTTTATATTTCAACAATATCGTTCATCACCTATGTAATTAATGATCATTCATTTTAAAGAAGTGCAATTCAACGAACAATCAGAGAGCGCGGAATGTCTAGAACTTCACAGTTTTAAAAGGACACATCCTTCGCATTTACATTGAAGTGTACAGGGAAGCTAAGATGATCTACGTTTCAGCCTAGAAAATCAACGATATCATCGATATCTTGAGGCTTGAAAAGGTAGTCGTGAAACTAGTTGCGACAACGTACTTGTTGAGAACCCTGAATCAAAGCAAACTGTATTTGAAAGGTGTCTCACCACGGACTTCATTCCTTTTGAATAGTTTGAGTGTTTGAATGGGAATATGTATAATGGGATTCGAGCAGATCGAACGCGATTTTCCTTCTCGAATTTTCATGTTGAGTGAAGTGGTCGCGATCGTTGTCGTTTTTAGTGGTTTCGTGACAAATCCGACATAGTTCAGACTAATATTAATTGTAAGGACACATTGTAAATAGAATGAACTAGTTATCATTATTACTATTACATAGTTTGTAAGATAGGTTTAGTTGCCCGCGGGAGGTATTCACACTCAAAAAAGATAAGCTACGTAAGGTAGGAAAAAAACTAAATTTGACGAAACATACAAGTTCAGCAAGTTGATGCTTCGAGTGTCCTAGCAGCCATTAAATTTTTAAGCGAGTTGTTTTGTCTAGTTGAAACAATTGTGTAAACCAAAAAACGGTCACTTATTCACCCAGAGTAGGAGTTAAATCAAAACATTTGAAGTTTTTTGAAACAGTTTCCTGAGATTCCATCAAATACCATATGAATCGTCATTTCCGAAGAAGTGAACCAGCCCTTCGAAAATTCCGTCTAAGATTTAAAGTGGACTCCATGAAATTTTGACTAGCTCCGTTCTTTTTCAGGTAAAATGACCAGAAAAGAATGATCCGTTTCAATTTAAACAGTAGATCTAAGATATTAGCTGTATCAGGAAAAGACACGGAGTTATTGTTTCGTATGTGACCACAGCATATTCAACTCTTAGCGGCTTCAGCTAAAATCTCTGAAAATCTCAACAAAAGCAGCATGGAACGCGTAAACAAAAACAATTTCATTTTTTTGCTGAACAAGCCAATGTTGTGAAGAGTTGTTGACTTAAACATTGCGTGTACATTTTTTTAATTTTTGCTCTGAACGTTTTCAAACTATATTAATTTTATCTGTAATATTAAGTTACCTAAGAATGGGAAAATTAAATAGAAAACATTGAAAGGAATATTGATTTAATCTTGTGGAAACTTTAGACAACATAGTTAGAGGGAAATGGAACTAACTTTTAATCAGGAAAATTTGTGAGGTCTTCAAAACAAAAGACTTTTTGTATCTGAAAATAACATTTGAAAATTAAAAGCGAAAATGATTGTATTTGATTTAAAAATTGGAAAATATTAAGGTCAGTAGTTTTAAAAAGTGCGCATTGTATGAGATACTTTCAGCTAATCGAAAATATATCAAAAATGTAAACTTTTTGGGGTTGATTTTTCTTGAACTTACTTGGAAAGTATACATGTCTAATGTATAATGCTTCTGAGGGCGATTTATCGCGCAGTTACGTAGGAATATATCATGAGTAAACATTTAACTGGCTTCCCCTAAATTGTTAAATTAATATCATCATGTGAACTTTACTTTATGGACAAATTTCATTTGCTGTCGAAACAAAAACATCTACATGTCCATAATCAGCTCGAGATTCACTACCAATATTGAACAGCTTTTATCCGCAGAATAAGCAATCAGTTGTTATGCATGTTAGCTATGGACTACATTATTTCGAAGTGATTACAATTTCCAAATGAAATTTATTCAAATTAATTTTGCCACGATTGGGAGATTCCATCTCGCGCCAAGGTCAAAAATGCAAATCGTTAGAAATTAGTGGGCACGTCCATTTGCTTCTTGGGCTTATCAATGTAAGCAGACGTTAAAATTTGATAAAAATAAATTCAATGAGTGTTTGAAAGTTTTGCTAATGTAATTTTCGAATTTTCGAAGCGCACACCGTTCGGGCTAATTTATATTAATACACTTTACAAATTGCATACATATAAACATGTGGGAGCATAGGTGTCCATTGCGGGGAGGATTGCTTGTTTGCCAAACACAGCAGTGTTGAAGTATATCAAACTTATTCAACTATATTGATCTGGAGATTTTGAAAGCAGCGTCTGGTATTTTTTTTATGTTTTTATATATTAAATGCCAGCTGACCTCTGCCCAATATGTGACAATGAAATACATAAATTTGAATTTTTGTATAAATTGGCTGAATGAAATGGTCATCATGTCATTCGTGTGTTACAACTCCAGCCTACAGCGACTATCAGCCAAAGACGTTCATTTCACAAAACGATAACCACCAACATGAAGTTTTCAACTGTGATTTTCATTGCACTTTTCGGTAATAAAACTCAAATGCGTATAATTTTTACTTATTCATTGGAAATGTTCGGAATAGTGTTGTTCATCAACTTTGCCTGAATTTAGACAATTTTGCAATGGAGTTTTGTTCAATTTGATCGATTATTTATTAGACATCCATTTTTCAGGAGTAACTTTCGCTGGTAATGTAAGAACTGTGAACAAACGATATGACAACACCTTCGAGGCGCACGTTGTTGTTGCAGATGCACCAAGCTTCGGCCATGGCGATTATTCATCACATCAATTCGACCACAGCAGAGGATTTAGCGCTGGAAGTGGGTTACGCTCAATCGCCCAAGGATCTGCTGATCAAGCCAACTCTGCTGTTTTAAATCAACATGCCGCAGCGCAGCAAGCTGCTTACGTAGCTCAAACCACCCTCGCCCAGTCAGCCATTCAAGCCGCCTCAACTGCCCTTGCGGCTCTTGCTGGAAAGGAAGTTCTCGTCGAAAATCTTGAGCACCAAGTTGGTGAGGCACATCATTCCCTTGAAGGTGAAGTTGCTCAATTGGAGACCGCTAAAAGATCCGCCGGTTCCGCCAAACAAGCTGCCGAACAAGCATCCAAACACGTTGCTCTTCTTACCGCGGCCCTCAACAGTGCGCAAGCTGCTGCTGAACACTCTGAGCACGCGGCTCATGAAGCCGAGGCCGAACTAGCCTCACAAACCTCCATGGTAGGAAAGGCCAAAGGACGTCTCAATTCTATCGCCCAAAAACTGCATGCTGCCCAAATTGATTTTGAGGCCACCAAAGAAGCAGCAGCCAAGGCCACTTCCGCCGCCCAGGAAGCCCAAAATAATGCTGCTGCTGCCGGACTATACGCTACTGCTAAACTGCAAGAATCTGCAGCTCACGGTTCCCACGTCAGTCATGAAGTTGTGGGCGTCGCCTCGCACTATAAGCATTAAAATTAAAATCCCTGTTTCTTCTTTTGTAATTCGTGTATATTAAATTATTGCTGTAAGCTGACCGAAAAGTTGATGTTATATCCTATCCTTGCGGATAGTCCTAAGAATATCACCCCAGGATAAAATGAAAAGAAAATCACGAGCTCCAAACCGATTAACTAGGACATTCAATTGAAATCCGCGAAGCAGTGGTCCTAAGTTCCAGCCACATTCTCTTTGTTGGATCTTTTATCAAGTAATCATTCAACTAGGAAAAATGTTAATGGGGTTTTTCGCAGAATCAAAACTAGCTTCCCATGGAATTTTACAAGAGGACGAACCATGAAAGAGAAGCCTGATTGTCGGAATTTCGTTACTGCTAATATCAATTCGAAGTATTTAACAGGACGTAAGTCCCTTAGTATTCGAATGTTTGTATTTGCCAAACAAATAACTGTGAAACTCCTTCTGCATAAAAAAGTGATTAAGAGCAAGACCAGACACTAAACATTAATAACTATTGAGTTAAGGTAAGCTAGCAAAATCTTAAAACCTCCATTCTCACCAATTTCTATCATGCTATCAAAATAGCCTAACTGGTTCAAGTTCAGATTTGATTTTATAAGAAGCATTTCCTAAACGCTTATCATTTCTTTTATTTTTGACATGAATAATGTATCAGTAACATAATGATCAATGAATTAGGTAACTGAACAGTGAAAGAAATAAAGGCTGTGAAACGGTCCTTACGTCACGCCACCATCGGATCAATGGCCTTCATTTCAAATATTGGCGGCAAAATGTGTTTGGAAAAATGATTTATTTCATTGGATTCGATACTATTTTGCAAAATTGTGTGTGTGTGTGTGTGATAAAAGTGAAAGTTAGTAATCGATGGGTTTATTGGTTGGTGAAGTATCTGAGTTCTGTATTAATGATATTGTAATGAATAGCTGCAAAGGATGAGTGATTCTTTTTAGATTTTCGTAATTTGAACACTGAGAGCAAAATATTCAAAAGGTGATGTTCAAGATTCGATCAGAACTCATTTAATATGCTTCATCCATTGGAAACAATAATTTTTGCTTTTCAGTGCAACTTCAGCCAGCTTTTGGACTTTACTTTTATTTGATGTTATTCTTTTCATCCTTCCACTTGTTTGGCGATTTACGTATTTGTTGAAATATAAATGGAGCACAGCTCAGCTAAGCTTTCAACGATAGGAAATAGTAAATTAACCATTACAATGAAAATAATCACAATAATAACATAAAGTCTGGCTAGGTACAAAAAAATTGTTTAAGTCCTATTTATTTGAAATCTAAGTTTTTCATCCGTATTTTAGTCAATGACGGTTCTTATATACAGCATATCCCGATTAAATTAAAATCCATCCCAAATAAAAAACAATATTTTTCCCGAATGTAACAATCATCTTTACAAAAGAATTAAACTTTTTCCCGAATCAAAAAACCCTTTTCTCCAAGCGGCTAGAGAGTTTACAGAGTGATTCTACCGACGTCTGCCAACGGATAGTAGGGTAGGGCGGGGCTAGTTGAGCATAGGGGCAAGTTGGGCAATCGAAATATCTCGCAAACTATTCACCGTACACATAGGCATCGTATGTAGGAAAAAAGAGGTCGCGGGAGGGGTAACCACCACGGTTCAACGAACGAGTGAAGCGCCCGTGCGTTTTGTTTATTTTGTGACCAAAAAGTAAAAATGTTATCTGTTTTCAATCAGGTAAGTGGAAATCTTCCAGAATATTAATGTACTTTTGATATGTAGAGAGGTTCTGGGCATAGTTCTTACGATTTTAACCTCACTTTTGTTTTAAAATTTCGGGCTGGTGTTAGTTGAGCAAACAACAAAGAAAACGAGACGATCGTACTAATACAAGTATTTTGTCCAGAAATTGTGTGACCATACCCAAACGCTGGTCCTAGACTAACAGAAGCAGCTAAAAATAACAGAAGAAAGAGGGAAGCTGCAATACTAACAGACACTCCCGAAAAGAACGCTTTAGAAGAGCAGCAAAATAAAACCACAAAAAAAGTTAGAAGCCAAAGAAGAACATGGATAAGAAAAGAAAGAAGAGTGTCTGTAAAAGTATACTCCAGTCAAATGAGAAAAGTGATGATGATGATTATTCCTGTTTGGTTGCGAAGGCTATGCTGAAAATTTACCAGGAGAAAGTTGGATCCAGTGTCAAGCTTGCAGGGAATGGGCACATACAAAATATATACCAGGTGCTGGACTTGCTTTCGTTTGTATCAATTGCAACAGTGACAACGACGATTAGGTTGCTAAGATCTTATTAATATTTTCTTTTAAGATATTTAACTCTGTTTTTAAACAGAAAGACTGAATCTAATTCTGAAATTAATCTTAAGATACGTTAATGTTTTGTTGCTTCTAGTTTCGGTTAATTATTCAAAGAAAAATTCTTTAAGTTTTGTTGTTCTGTCACTAAAAGACTATAAATTAATATCTGATTGTCTAACACATATTATACTTCATCTCTAGTCAACATTGAACCCATGGTTTGGCTAGACATTCTTAGTGCTCAACTTGCCCCATACCCTTGCTCAATTTACCTCACCTATGGGGTACATTGAGCGTACTTGACTTTCTGCATTTAAACAACTGTAGCTCTTAAATTCGACTTGTTACAAAAAAATACTATGGACACTTTTGCTAAGGGATAAATAACTAATCCATCAGGCTGCATAACAACTCATTGAGACTTATCATTGAGAAGCTATATCAGCTCAAGTGAAAAATCGCTCAACTAGCCCCGCCCTACTCTATACAATACCTTGATTCGGCCTAAGTAAAAAAAAATTTAGAACATACAATCTCGAATTAGCTCTGTTTATGAGTTACAACGGTTTTAAAAGTGATCGATTTTAAAGAGAATGGGTTTTAAGACGAAGTATTTTAAATATGCCGTATTTTTAACCCACTTTTCATCACCTTTGGATCTAACCAATTCGAATAACCGCCGTCCATTAAATCCTTTGTTTTACGTTGGGTATTTTTTACTCGGAATGATTACAGCTATTGCATACTATCCATTGGCAAATGTCAGTAAAATCACTCTGTATCCTGTGTGCTTGATATGAGCAAAGGGTTTTTTCATTGGGGAGAAAGTTTTTGCAATTGAAAAAGAGTTTAATTCAACTGGGAAATGATGTGCTTTTTTGGTTAATAAATTTTTGGTAGACTGTTTATAAAAGTACAATTCTTCGCAAATTTTAGCTATTTTCAACTCAGATTTGCGTAGACGTTTCTAATACAATATTATACTAATCATAAAAACAATACCTACAAGTTTGTCATTCTTGCATCTACTGAAAATTGTACGCTCGATTACTCGTAACTGTGAAACTAAATAGGAAATCATATTTATTATTTTTCATATCGCCAAATTTCACCTTTGACAAATCAAAACAATCTTTCTGAGACTTTATTTTATCACTTAAATAAATCTAAAAAAAATTGTAAAAATTTGGACAGACTTTATGTTTCCAACGCAGAGAATGCACCAGTAATATGATAGCAGAAAAAAGGAACAACGTTATGTTTCGTTGGAGACTCATTTCTGATTCTAAGCACAGTTTTTGAATCAAGAATCATTTTTAGAAGTTATAAAATTCATTGCCCATATTAAGTAGTACCCTTATTTCACGGCACAGTACTAGCAATCAGCTATAAGGCGTTTTTAGAGGCATAAAGCTTTCCAAACAAGTAAAACGCAGATTAATTATTGAAATGGCTTTATTAGCTTGCAAATTTTAGGGCATTTAGTGTTTAAAAATGATTTCTGGCGGCGTATAATCACCACAACTGTGTCGTAGAATGTCGATTCTGTCGATCCAATTCCCCTTTTTTCAGTATAGACGGCCTTATTTTGCCTATAGAGCGTCGAATGTTGTCTTCCAAGTTGTCAATAGCTGCTGGTTTATCAGCATAGTAAGTGACTTGACGTATCCTCACAAATAGTTGTCCAATGGAGTCAAATCATATGATCTGGGCGATCACACATCCATTTCTTGAGATGATTCATTCACCAATGGTTCGGCCCAATAAAGTAATAGTTTAAGGCGCTGTATGGCATGTTGCGCAATCTTTTTGCAACCAAACGATTGACATTGATGTTGGGAGTCAGAAAATGACGAATCGTTTGTCGGTAGCAATGGACATTAACGGTAACATTGGCTCTGGCCTCAGATTTGAAAAAGGAATGACCAATTATTTCACCGGCATGCAAACCGCACCATTCAGTGACTTTTTTGGGAGGAATATCCTCACGCCAAAAATGGCTATTTTGCTTATTTACGAACCCATAAAGTCAGAAATGAGCCTCATTACTGAAAATGATTGCCGGTAAAAATGCGGTTCAACTTCCAACTCATGCTTAGCCCATTCAACGAACGTGCGACGCAACGCAACTGAATTGCTGCACTAGTTGGATCTTATAGGGCTTTAATCTAAGTTCTTACCTCAAAATTTTCCACGTAGTAGACGAAAAGAGGCCAAGTTGTTGAGAACGTCATTGAATCGTAAATATGATTAGTGTAGTGTGTAAGTGTGTAAGTGCGTAAGTGTATAAGCAGACAAATGACAATCTGCTATCCATTTAATATTATTGGTATGACATGGTCTGCTTCATCATACATCACAGTCATAGACATTGGATTACTTGTATTCCGTCCGATCGCAGCATGCCGATCAATTTAGTTATATAATAATTTACAACGCAATATTCACGCCTATGTCAAAACAAAGCAAAAGCGGAAAAACTATTTTCACAATTTTTTTCATTTGAAACCCTTTTAGTTTTGGCTAATGATCATTGCCTGACCTATCAATCACACAATGCGCTCATTCAGATTGTAATCCTCTTTAATCGTTACTTAAGTGCGAAATCAACTTCATCAACTGCAAAAACTCTTTCCAATAATGTCCAGTATTGCCACCTAGACTCCATCATCAGATCTCATGAATGATTAATGAACTACAAGATGATGCGGAAACCATTTCACTTTCCATCCCAATTATGCATAATCCACCAAATTGCTCTTCATCGTCATAGACAACAACATTGTCTACAGTTATTATTCCATTCAGACATGTGCATATGAATTTTCAAAAGCATTTATGGACGAAAACCGTATGAGAGAATGAAGACACACCTCCGTGTTATGTGTCGGGAAACGTAACTTACAATTAGGAAGTTGTTTACGACGGTACTCGTTTATGAAAACGACTTCGGGTTGTAGTTGGGTTTCGGTGAACCCATTATTCCTCACACAAAGTTTTTAATTTGTTGATTTTTGTTAAGTCAATGAACTGAGCTAATTTTCGGTGGTTTTTGAAATCAACGACCTTTTGTTGATATCAAAAGTTGAGTCAATAACCGTAGGAATTACGCTTTTTATTTTAATTCAAGCCTTTTAACTCGTGAATACATTTGTATCTAAGTTTGCTCTATCAAACTTTGATCATGCGTGAAATAGGTTTTTATTTGTTTAAAAATTCAATGACGATCATTTCAATCAAAACTTTCAACGCTTTTCTTATTATTTTAATTTGTCGATTGTGTAAGCTATTCCAACATGATTATTTTCGATTGAACACATTTTGTTGGATACAACAATCGCTTGGAGCATTCATCAAAGATGTGCTTCTGCAATGATTACTGTGTTAAAAAAACTATTTTCATATAGTGTTTTCATTATTTGTGGGTACTGGACATCTGAAAAGCTTGATATAAAAACACTAAGTACAGCTAAGTGCTTTCATTAACCTTCAAATGCTTTGCAATTCAGGCTATGCAGACTGAGAGAAAAAATAGAAATGATATATTATTTGCACACCTTCATCTATTGTGTTCTCAATAAACATTTAAAGAGATGAAATGTTATCGTTATTTTGTGGAAAATTATGTGAATATGAATAAATACATCAATAATTTTAATATGTATTCATCTAATTTGCTTTTTAATTTAAAAAGCTACCGAAGGAATATGATAAAAGCCATCAATAATTTCAAAAATTGTTTGTATGTTGAAAATATGATGGCACAATCTTAAAACCATTTCTTTTTATAACGTTCAGACCTTTGTTAGATCTGAGATCATGACGAAAACACAATTTCATCAAAACTTCAATATTTTGAATTACGGGAAATAAAGCACAAAAAATATTCAAGAGGACAACACCAAAAGTTATCCTCATTAAATGGGCCTAGAAATTATACAAAAGCATTGAGGAAAGTTTTAGTGAAACGGAAGTACATACATTCTTCTAGTTTATTTTATTCGCATTATAGTTTAAGGAAATAAATTTGTGCCTCGGAAAAATTAGAGAAGCCTGGAATTTGATGTAAAACTGTTGTATACGAAATTTCAAAATCCTCTATTGCCACCAAAAGTAGTTTTTCGTGAATATCTCACTTATGGTCATTCTTGTAAAAAAATAATTTAGGAATAAATTTGTAGCTTTAAAAATTACCTAGAAAATATATCTCATAGCATATTTTGGTTAGAAAAATCCATTTTGAGATATTTCAATCCTTAGAGTTGTAATCTTTATGATCCTCGTAAGACGGGCACACCTTTCCGGACCACCGTCGAGGTAGAGTAAAAGGTGTTTTCTTTCGGGTGGTGTCCTCAGTATGCCTAATCCATGTTTGTTTTTGTTTGAAAAATATTTATATTGAGTAAAAAGACTATCCAACGTTAGTAATATTGTTATATTAGGTTTTTTAGACAAAAGCATATGTGCTAAACCAAAATATCCTCGAATTTTTCAGATGGAAATCGCAGACTTCTGGAATTTGTCGTCCAGAAAAAGTTCCAAAAATTAATTGAAACTGTATAAAGTATTATAAAATTTTGAGAAATATTCTCAAATTTAAATATTTCTTACACACGCATCTTTGCCTACTTAGGAATCATCCATACATAGAATGAGACAATCTTCGTCATTTTTTAAATCCTTCCTTCGTCCACCTTATATTTATGCACATTTTTATTCAGTAGTTGTAATTATGAATCTTTTAATCGACTTAAAATCTTCGAAATAAAGTTTATTACTTTTGTTGCTAGGTTGGGTGCCATTAAATAAATAATATTAATTCAATTAATTAATATTTTCATAACATAAGTTTTAATAAAAACGGCTTTAAATCGTATGACATCATTGACCAGAGACGTAGCTACAATCATCGACGTGTAGATAAATTAAATTGGCATCTCAAGAGGAAGGGCTGGTACTTGCTAGGCGGCCAACTCAGGTGGGCAGATACACAGTGGTAGCTCGAGTTTCTCCAGTGCGGTGGAGCCAATGTTAAATACCGATTATACGAAAAGATTGGAGCAGTATCTGAAGCCAAAACTAATCATTATTAACTTTAGAGACTAAAACTCTTAGTTTTCTCTAAAACAAATCATTTGCTCGACAACTTCACAGTCGCTTTTCATAGCCATCTCGAAGGCAAAATTTTACTCTACTCGACGCAGACTTTAACCCAACAAGAAAATCGCTAAAACAAGAAGAACGCGCAAATAAATCAAGCATCCTGATAGCTGTACATTATTGCTAAACAATCAACGTAAGTTGAGCTCGTCTAGCATTGTTGCTGCTGCCTGAGCTTATACTGCTACGGCTCATCGGGTGCGAAAACGCGTAACCAGCACGGGTAAGCCCTCCATCTAGTTAACCAGTGAACTTTAATTATCTATCCTGTAAATGGGACGAGGATGATCTTGGAGGAACTCTAACCTGTCAATTTTTAAACCATTTTCAAAATGTGATGAAATTAAAAAGCCTACGGTTGTGATCCTTTTTGTCAGACGTATTAAATGGATAGAAATTCTGTAACATTTTGTTAAAAAAATGACTTAATAAAATGTTGTCTGAAATTCAATCATTTTAATCATACAACTACCACTACTACTAGATTTTGTACGGTACGAGATTTTTTTTTGATTTGAAGAAAACGAACAACTTTCATACATCAGTTTCTCTTGATTTTCGTCTTTCTCGTTGCTGTCGTCTAAAAGGCAAATAGACACACAAATAAAACGTTAAAGTCTGCCAACATCTCATTTTGTTGTAATTCGTACTTCGTACAACTCTTTCAATTAAGGGGGGAAACCACTGTAGGATTTTCAAGAAATTAATTTTTTTTTGTTGCTTAAATTATACCTTATCATCGTAGAAATCATGTAGCAAAGTTGCATATGGTGGAAAAAGCTGTAAGTGTTCGAAATTTTAAATTAGCGCGGTGCCTCTCAGTGCTCTTTCGAAGCGCAATCCGCGCATATCCCCGCGCATCGTTGGTATTGAAATTTAGAACAATTTTAAATATAAATTTCTCACATGCTCTGTTAGTTGAACGTTAGCAGAGAAAGCTGAAGTACGTATTTTGCAAACTAGAGGTATATCAAATTTATTCATGATTTTTCAATAACTTAAACTATAAACGCGTTAATCTGGGAACAACGTTTGCAAACTGGCCGGACTCCTTTCTCAAACAATTTTTGTTCGTTTACTTGAAATTTTTACAATATGTTAAAAACTTGTGCCTGCATGGAAGTACGTAGGATTCTTTTTTATTTTGCATATTTCAATTGTTATTAACAATTTTCGAGCGTTTTTTTACGTTTTTTACATTTTTTTACATGTTTTCAAAATGACGCCATTTTGTCAAAAATCAATTTAAAAAAAATCCTACGTGCTTCTCTGGCTGTTATTACGCTTTATCGACAATTATTTGTTTGATAACCATAACCTTAACAATTCAGGAGAAAACGGTCCGGCCTCGAAGCCTTGAAAAAATAAGGCGTTTCTGAAGAAATGCTAGGGAGCCGCCATTTTGCTTTTTGAAGTTCTGAAAAAATTCAAAGAGGATACTATTACAATATAGATCTGTTTTCGAAATTTCGATATGTTGTTTGGTTTTTGAGATTTTTTTTCCAAAAATGCTTTTTTTCTACCTCTACAGTGGTGTTCCCCCTTTAACCAAATTTTTTTAAGTACTTTCTGCGCCCAATATTTAAATTTCAATATTAATTTCTACTTATATAGATAAACTAAGATTCGAAAACGAAATAAAACATTAGGAAGGGTAAAGAAAATCTTGGATTTATACTTTAAAAATTTATCACCAATACACTTAATACTTCTGAATGAATGAAAGTATTATGTGGTAAGAATAATTTTTGAAGAGGTCAGTCATCCTTAAATTAAATTTGTGATCAATCAATAAGAGCAACAAGAATGGGATTTGATTTACAATACTTTAACTATTCTTTCTAAGAACGCTGAAAAGTTCAAAGACTTGAAAACATTCGCTTTTTCTATTGAAATGACGATTTTCATCTTACAGCTTAGATCCTCGATATTATTCAGAACCAGGACAAAATTAGAAAAAGTGCAAAGTCTTGACATCGCAAAGAAAGGTATTTCTAAGCATGCTATAAGCTATAATATAAGACAGTTACAGCCTCATTCATACCAAATGAATGTTAATCTTTTTTTAGTAGTTTTCGGAATGCGTAATTAAAAGCTGACGCAATTAGCTTCTGTTTCGTTTCCATCATGCATATGTCCGCTATGTTGCAATAAGCTCATTTCTCTTTCGTAACATGTTAATAAGTGTAATAAATTATTACAATATTCTCAAGCATGAAACGCAAAATTAAAGCAATGCAAGCGCCACTAAGCCAGAAATACGAAAATTGAATTTGAGCATTTCGCATCCATAACAATTAACCATGTTTTTTCGTAGTCCGATAAATGCGCCCAATAATCATCGGATTCGGCGTCCAGGTGTGCTTGCCGTGCCGTGCAACAAAAAGTTGTATCTTTGGTGGCCCAGGCGTCGGTACTAATGCTGATTGATAGCAATAATCGCTACAATTATTTACTATTATCCTAAACATAAAAACGAAGATCTGAATTTCGACCTCCATCTGAACTGCCACCCTTCCAGGCTTTCTGGTCGTCGTGATCGCAAGGCTTCATTATTTTAGCGTGAATATCTTTTATTTAATGTCTATTACAGAAATCCGGAGGCTCACGAAATCTTTGGGCATTTCGGGCTTATTGTGTGTGGTGCATTCAACTGAACCGCTTCTCCCATTTTGTCTGTTCGCGTGACTAAGCCCACGGTTAAATAACACTTTAAGATATTAATGTACCGAAATATTTTGCTTGAGCCATCAGACAAAAGGCAATCCATGGATTGTTCAACTTCAGTCTAACGTCGAAGAAGCTAGCGATCGAAAAGACTAACGTGATTTGTCTCTCGAATTATAGCGAGTTTCGTAGTTCATACAGTCATTGTACATATCTTGGTTGTAATCATTGAAAGTATTTTCTTTATGCAGAACCACAAGCAACGACAAACGATTTAAAGACATTAAATGTTTAAAGATCGTTTATAGGCAGCAATTTCAGTTAAAATACTTACAAGATCGTTAAAGATATGATAGAAATTTTTAAACGATAATTTGTTCTTGTTATTTACAGAATTTATTTGTTTATTTATTTCTTCAAAACAAAGCAGTTACAATATAAATACAATTTAAGTGTAAATTATTGTAAATAACGAACAAATAATTTGAGTGCATTGTTTAATTCCATTTTAAAATTGAATTTACAAATTGGATGGAGGTAATGTTAGCTGACAGAATTAAAATTTGCGCAGTATTGGTTCGTTATCTGCGTAAGCATTGTGATGTTGGTATTTATTTAGTAGACGTGTGTTTAGTGTGTCTGACCGTTTAACAATGTTATTTTAATTGAAACTAACGCGACACTAATCACTTTATTGATAATATCAAAAACAAAGCAAGAATTCAAAACAGTTCTTCTAGACGATGTGGAGTCGAGGAAAGATTAAGTAGAATTAGTCTATATTTGTAAGAAAAACTGTGTGGGATTAACGTGGTTACTTGTAAAGATGAGCCTTATCACCACGACTTCTTAAACACGGGCTACGAAAAAGCTAGCACCAGAGCCCCTAAACGAGTACTAGCCAGTAGCCATGACAAAAGTATGAACACTGCTATTTTGAGCTAGGTACCAGTTTTATCCAGATCTTGCTCAGATTTCTGCATATTTTTGGCACAGATCGTATCTATCCAACTTTCTTGCCGCTATGTGAGTCATGGCACTCATGTTGAAAACGCAACAGCTTACCATTGTCCCACAATACAGAGGGAGAGCCGAATAGCTATCAATTCCAAACTGTACTCATAATGTATGCACTCCCTTTAGTACAGTCAATTGGGAGTTTAGCGTGCATTTTCAAAAGGCAGAATTTTTTTTATTGCAATGCGTGTGGAATGCTATAATTAGCGTAAGTTCAATTTCCTGGGATTCCCCATGATGGCGTTTGGCGTTTCCATCTTCAAAATAAAAGAAAGTAGGACACCGCCATATCTCCCAAACGGTGGCTCCCACAAGAAAGTTGTGTATCGCAAACTTGCGTAGAATATAATTTTTAGCAAGTTGTCCATACATAACTTTTGCGTCGTGTCAATAATAAAAAATATACAATCCAAAAACCGTACCCAAAAAGGGGGGAATAACTTTCGGGCGCCACAACTTTTTTGATTTCACGTTTAACGTGAAACATGTTGGGATACTTTTCTAAGATAATTTTGTCGCAAATCGTTTGCGGTATTGATTGTTCCAATCACTGCACATTAACGGGAGTTATTCCATCACAAAGGGGAGAAAGTCGCGTGAAAACCCTGTTTTTAAGCCAAATAATCGAGTTTTGGTGGCAAACCCCCGGTGCGAAACTCGCGGAGCATTTTGGAAGGCAGCCTGACTTCTGGTGCAATGTGTAGTATGTCTTACTGTGAGCCAAAGTCCAACTTTCTGGGGTCGCACCCCGAATCCTCTGGGCTCCATCTTGGAAACAAAAAATAGTGGGACATCCCCCATATCGCCAAAACCATGGCTCCCAGAAGAAAAATACTTGGGTACCACCACTACGTTGCAACCAACAGGTTCTTGGCCGACGCTGGCAGGGATGAAACCCTAGAGCGCCGGCTCCCTTGGTATCAGTATACCTCTGGTAAGAACAAATCTTTATAAAATTAAACACTTGGTTTTTTGACTCCCAAATTTTTATTAGCACGACGCGTTTCGATCCTTAGATCATCTTCAGGTTACATACAATGTACAAATATGTCTTGGTTTTATTCTTAAATGATTAATGGTTAAAGGAGTGGTGATTGGAAGGGAAGGGTAATATCATTTAGCAGGTTTTCCTTTCTCTTTGTGGTCCGCCTAGTCTCAAGGCAATTCAGGTATTCAGTTTTTTATCATGGGTTAGAACCTCCTAGTATAGTCAACAACTTCGTCTTCTAGTGTACTTTTGGTTTAGTTACTTGCTACCACTCTTATTGCACATTGATGGAGGTTCTTGTTTCCAGGCTTTTGGCCGGTACCATTATTAAATGGGAAGTCAAAGACGAAGTTGTTGACTAGACTAGGAGGTTCTAACCCGTGATAAAAAACTGAATATAGAATAGCGACGTAGGCATATATACGAACCAATTGACAGTCATTATACTTCGCAGATACAAATAATAAAATAATTGAAATATAACGAGCTTAACCCATCAACAAGCCTAACCGTGGTCGTGCTGTCTGGTGGCGGATGGTAAATGACAGCACCTGAAGAAGACGCCATTCGTCATCCCGAAACCACACTTCCCATTCAATTCAGGTAGTCTAGCTTTCTTCCCTTGTTTATTTTATGTAGGATATTAAGATTGTTAATACTAAAACTATGACCTGTATCTAAAATATGTTGGGCTATCCCAGAATTTGGATTTACCTCTCTAGCAGCTTTGATGTGCTCCTTGTATTTAATTTTAAAGCTCCTACCTGTTTGTCCTATTTAAGCTGCATCGCAATTATCACAGGATGCACGATACAATGGAATGAGCACATCCGAATAAGTATTTTTCCTGGAAATATTAAATTCTAATTTTGATATACGATATACGCGTAATGGTAAAATCTAAATGGTTGATAGTGCGGTCTATTTCTTTTTCCATAGTAAATTTGATGCTGTTATTGAGGCTATTTAAAAAGGTTAAAAATTTATTTAATTGACGATCTGTACTCTCCCATAAGCAAATTATGTCATTGACATATCTATACCAGAAGAGTATATTTTTAGAATGGGGATTAACTGAACTCAGAATAATTTTCTCTAAAAAAATTCATGTAAAAATCTGGTAGAAGTGGAGAAAGTGGTGATCCCATTGGTAAACCGTCTTCAAACGAGAAGTATTGATCCTCATATCTAAAATAATTTTGATCCTTACAAATTTTGTACAGATTGAGTAGTTCATCTGCTTTTGCCTTAGTTTTAATTTTTCTAAAGATAAGGTCTTTCACTACTAGGTCAAGTTCCTTAATGGGAATGGAGGAAAATAAATGTACTATGTCAAAAGAAACTTAGCTAGAATTTTCAGGAATTTGGAAGTTTTTTTAGGTCAGTTCTTGAGAATTTTTAACAGAGAATTCTGACACAAATCCTGTTTCATCTACAAGGGTTTTGTTGAAAAGTTGGCAAATTTTATAAGTAGGTGCATTACAAAAGGAAGCTACAGGTCTAATAGGAATATTTGCCTTGTGAATTTTCAGTAGGCCATAGAAAACTGGGACAGAAGGGTTGATTGTAATATATTTAAAACTTGACTTAGGGTCTAAAATGAATTTACAATTTTTAACAACATATCTTACCCCTATTTGAAGTTTACTTGTGGGGTCTTTTTTCAATGCAATAGGTTAAGTTTCATCTACTTTACCTCGGGTAAGGTTTCGTGTTTTATCAATTATTGATTTATGCAAGCACGACCACTTCTATTGAGTCTCGTTTGCAAATCTCCGGATCGATCATCGTTTTTAGGGTAGGTCATCATTTAAACCATTGCTGGCTATATACCACACCCTTTTTTATTATCATCATTTCTTGAAAAGATATCTGATTATCTGAGAATCGGGTCGACACTTCTACTCCTTTCCACTGGCTTGGGACAGTTTTCCTGGTTGATTTCGGTCCAGTATTAAGCATCTGCTAATCGACTCTTCCAGACACTCTTTCTGCAACGTACTAGTTTGGCTATGCGACTTCTCTCAAGCATACTCGAGGCTGGTGATGTCTGTCCTACTAGCGTTGTACAGCTGGCAAATTGACGAAATTCCTTGAGCTATACAGATTTCGGAAAGCAAATAGCAAAAATTGTTTGTGAATTGATTCTATCCAGTCGCTGTGAATTTCAAGAAAGGATTCCAAATAATGTAACTATTCTCTAGTAATGGACGGACAAATGTAGTGTAAAGGACTTAGTAACCCACAGATTTTTAAAATCCTTTGTACGTCTTTTAATGAAACCGACCTGCTTACAAGCTCTAGCAAACATTGCCCCAGAAAATAATTTCACAGAAATCCTTGGAGGTTAGAATCGTAAAGTTAGTCGTGTTTGATCGGCCTTTGCAAAGTCTGTGCTGTTGTTTAATAAGACGAGATAGATAGTATTGCAATACTTCTACAGTTTTCAACTGAACGCTTATCGTCACTTTTAAAAATAGGTGTTGAAGATGAATGCTTCCAAGAGGTGCTGGTTCACAGGACAGGACAGGATTAAGTGGTAGTATTTTTAAACATAGATGTAGAGTACCCAGCTGCTTTCTGTTTAGTGTTAGCAAAATCAAAGGTTTAATTTTTTTAATATAAAAATACGTAGTATCGTAAAAAAAATAGTTCTTCTAATAAAACATAACCAGTTATGTTTGAAGAATTCGATCTGAAAAGCTACCAACAAATGGTTGATTGTCGGGCGGATCTAAAGTGCGTGTTTAATTATTTTGAAATAAACCATAGATATCCAATTAAAGATTTTGGCCAAATTCCGGATTCTGACGACGACTGAATGCGCAGCCGCCCAGCACAATTCTAGAGTTTATTACCAAGTTTAGCAAAAATTACTTAAGTTGTCATAATAATCCGATTTTGTAAAGTGCATGTGATAGGTGAAGTGCTCTTTTATATGTGAAAAAAAATTCAAACTTTTATAAGCTTAAATTTCTGACTTGAAAGCTTTCAATTTTTTTAAATAAATTTAGATTGCAAAATTATTATGGGCAATCTACTGAATCGATTTTGATGAAAATTTATTTGCTGTTTAATGATGTTGTAAAAATTTTTTAGGTGAAATATGAAGGTCCTAAGTGCATTTTAAGTGGTAAAAAAACAAAAAAGGCTGTTTCCCCCTGTTTTTTATATTTATTGCAATTTTCGACAAGGGTTAAATGTTTTAAGATTTTTACCCCATCTTTTCTTATAGAAAATTTTATTACGCAACTTTTATTGTCACACAACTTTGACCTAAGTGTGCGAAAAGTAGGAAAAAAACGATTTTTTTTAAAAAAGTTTAAACATTTCGATTTTTTCTTTAATGTTCCCGACTTTTTTGAGAAGGAGCGTAAGTCAATTATTGTTATACGAGTTATTCCCCAACTTTTCCCGCAAAAATCAGTGTGCCCCCTCTCAACAGCCAACTGAAAACAGATCCACCCTGGGCTAATATGTTTTCGCGTGGCAATGTTATATCGAAATAAAATCGTGCCACGCATGCGTGATATCAACTTTTATAATGGTGGGCGTAATAAAAGCGTGAAAATCGATAAATTTAAAATGTTCAGTTTGAAGTGTATCGCTACAATGGTGCAAAATAGGCATTTAAAAATGGATACAGTTTATGGTGAAGCTTTCCCTGTGTTTGCAACTATTTACAACTGAATAAATGAATTTAAACGTGGCCGAACATCAACTAAAGACGAATATCGTTCAGGACGTCCTATAGAAGTGAGTGCACCTGAAATGATCGAAATCCATGACATTGTGTTGAGTGATAGAAAAAAAAATTGCGCGAAATAGTTAAGGCCATGAGAGTGTCAAAAAACACCATCATTTAAATTTTACATGAAAAATTAGATGTGAAAAAAAATTCGGCAAGATGCGGCGCGGCACCCATCTTTGCTTCAAAAAGGCGGAGACGTTGAAATCGGCCGGCAAGGTTATGGCCACCGTTTTTCGGAATGCACGTGGAATTATTTTTATGAACTATTTGCAAAAAGGAAAAACAATCACCGGAGATTATTATGTGTCGTTATTGAGCCGGTTGAGTGAAAAATTAAAAGAAAAACGGCCTCATTTAAACAAAAAATGGCTATATCGAAGGACTTTCAAAATCATATATTTCTGATAGCTTACAAAAATTGGAGAGGTGCCTAGAAAAGTGTATTGATTTAAAAGAAGATTTTATTAAGGGGTTATACCTATGTGAATTTTTTTTTTCAATTTTTTTTATTGGCTAAAAGTATGCTAACACATCCCTAGAATTGAAATCAAAAAGGTCCAAATACTAATATACTTCAGAAAAATTTTGAGAATCAATTTTCTGAAGCAACTCCAATGCTCGAAAAACGTAAAATTTGCTCGCTTTATACTATATACTAATTAATATACACTGTATATGGCACGTTCCTTCGTAAACGACGCTAGGAGAGCTTCTGTTTACTCGATCGACTACACGTTGCATTTGAGGTTAAAGTACTATGTTTTGATTGATATTTTTACTGTTGTTTTGTATAAAAAAGTGTTAGAAATGAGTAGTAAACTGTACAGTGGTCGTAAATGCAGTAAAGCAAGTAGTTCATCGCAGAAGCGCAGCAAGATGAGCAACAGGCGTCCGCCTAGTCGCCATTCGTTTGAGACTCATTAGGATTGACTGCAGGACCTAATTTTTACAATTTCTGCTTAGAAACAGACGCCGAGCGAATAAAGGCTGCTGAGCGCTCAATTTTCGACATTGTAAAAGAGGCGAGACGCGGCCTTTTAGCATCAAGAAAGGACGAGGAGGAGAAATCCACGGTCTTGGAAGGCCAACTGCATGGTTCTGGGATAGCAGAGTAAAGGTTAAAAAATTGTATATAGTACAATTTTGAAAATTCACAACTTTATAAGGTTTTGAAACTTCAAACGCGTTTATCTCGAAAGTGTATTTTTGAAATTCGCCGGAAACGAAACTCTTTCAGTTTTCATCCGATTGACTTGCCGTTTTAAGTGTAGCTTTAGATATGATTATCTAGTGAAGTACACACGATTTTAGCGATTTGTTTTGTTTAAAAAAAGTTATAAACAATTGAAGTAATTTTTTTGGGTCGGAAATGCAATTTTTTTGTTAAATGGTCGCCATTTTGCGAAAAATCGATATTAAACTATTATCGTGTGTACTTCACTAGCAAAACTCATGGAGTTTATGAAAAAAAAATTTATTGTTCCAGATGCAGATGGGGCTGAGAAACTTGTCCGGCCGCGGAACGTCTTTTGTAAATACTAGTGACTTTGACGTGCACTACAGCCGCCATTTTGTATTGAATTCAAAATAAAAAAAAATTTTGCACTCCCGAAAAGTTGCCCTTTATATTGATATATTATTTATAAAAGTTTTTTTTTCAAAATCCTCGAAAAAAAATCTTGAAAAAAGGCTTGTTTTTTAGCCTTCACAAAGGTATAACCCCTTAAGAAATAAAAAAAATTAACAAAAAAAAATAGTTTTTTTCAACTCTTTCTAAGGACTTATTGACCCACCCTCGTAGTAAGTTTCGTTGCATCCAACTAATCTGCTTTTATTGCTTCGATGGCATATTGGCCTTTTCTTTTTAAATCGTTGGTGGCCACTCATTTGGCCATTCTCGTGAATTGACCCCCCGTATCAATTTGAATTGTCTGCATTATTTTAAATAATGTCTTCGAAGCAACATTGAGAAATACATCAAGTCGCAATCTCAAGTTGATCAAAAGTTGTTCAGTTGTGAGCTTTTTCTATAGTAGAAAACTGTACTCGTCAGTGGATTGAGGACGACTAACGAATTATGTGCAAGGGTCCAATATGTCGTCGAAGTAGGTGCACGTATTTATGAAATAAATTTGGATTCCTGAAATGCGGGATGTACGATCCACTTTTAGGGGCACAAAAAAGAGACTACTAGATCCTGATACATGAGTCTTGTGTTGTTTGCAATTTAGTCAATTTTGCACGTTTCCAAATTAAAATTTTCCAGCGTTACGTTAGTCGAAATATACAATCGAAAAATGGCATTTTCAAGGAATCGGTGTGCAAAAGATAATTTGGATGCTCACCACATATACCTCATTTTTTGAGCTACATCTCCAACAGAGAGATTAAACTCACTGATAGTTAAAATTGTCTTTACAAATATCGAAGAGTTTCAAATACCAAGCATCTTCATTGATCCAAATTGAATAACCCACTACCAGGTCTCCTGATATCTTTGCGCAACTTATCTATGTATGTAGATATATTTATTAGAGAAAGTAATTAAAATTGGGACTACCCTCATTAAGATTGTGTCATAATTGAAACTAAAATAATATGTAAATTATGTATTATGTACATATTTTGTTTACGAATTTCATTAAAACCAAACCTATTTCCATGGAGCTTACCATGAATAGGAGATGCTCATCAAAGGGCATAGTCTGTTCAAGGAATTGTGCACAGCAAGGTTATTCAAAAAGCCGCGATGCGCTATGGGTCAAACCAAAAAGATCTCAATTGTTAGCCCACGATTCTGTTATAATACCATGAATTTGACCTTAAACTAAAACTCCATTCCCATTTCGAATAAGAGATTCAAATTCGTAAATTATCCACGCGACACTCTTTCCTCTGAAGTGTTTAAGTGTTTCCTTGCCCAACTCCACCAATATCGCATCGTTTCATCTATTTATCTGTTGCGCGTGTCTTTTGGTGTATTTTCGATTTCACGACGAAGACAATGCGAAACCGCAAACTGATACCTCTTCGTTCGAGCCCAATTAAATTCGCTCGAGTGTACCATTCTCTTTTTGCTCGGCCCGCACCTGTGCCAAAAAAATTAACATTTCCAATTGGCCGAAGCAGCTCGCGGTTGATCAACTTGGAAATGTAAAATCGCGAGGCAACCACCAGTGCACCGGTGGAGACTACCAGCAAATGAACATAATAGTTAGGAGCCTGCCTTGCCACATTCTGGACCGCTGGAGTTGCGATTGCACACGAACAACGTAACAAGAAACTTCGACGGGTGGCCCGCCCAGTTCCCAATCCGCCCAAGGACTCGTCTCGTATCGTCAGCCTCCCAGCGAGCCGGGAAGAGATGCTGTTCCAACGAAACATCGCGTACGCAGCGGTCGTGTGTTTCCTCGGTAAGACTGGTTCCCACATTAACTGATGCAAAAATCAGCGATTAGTGGTCTTATCTCTCTTCCCCAGTGGCGATAGCTGCGAGATGTGTGGCGAACGGACTCCAGCTGAGTCCTTTGGAAATCAATGAGCAAGTGGGCAATCTGCTGCAGGACCAGGAAAATGCCATATCCCAGGAGAGCGTCATTGGGCCGCTCCCAGAGGAGACCGTCCAGCCCTTGGTGTTCGTGATCGTGCCACCAACGGACCCCACTCCCGACCCAGCACAAGCCCACATCGCTTTGGCCAACCTCGGCAGCTATTTGGAGCTGTTGAAGCACGAGCAGCTGGAGGCTCGTTCTGATCTGCAGGATCACCAGGATCGGCTGGCTTCAGTCGAGAAACTGTCCATCACGGCGCACAGATCTGCCGAGGAGGCGCTCCACCAGCTTTCCAGCATCACGTCGGCTCTGCACAACTCGCTGGAAGTCTTTCGACATGCCAGCGAGTCTTCGAGGCTGGCCGACAGCAAGCTGGACCAGCAAAAGAGCCACGCGGACAGGGCGAGCTCGCGCTTCCAAACGGTCAAAGTGCAACTGCAGGAAATCGTATCTGATTACGAGGCAACGAAAAAAGCTGCCGAGATAGCCGCGGTGTCGGCCAAGGAGGCGCAGCTCATTGCTTACGGCGGCAACGATGCAGAAGCTGCCACTCATTAGCCACCGCTGCGGCTCCGATTCCAGCCTCAGAGCCCCAGCCTCAGCCTCAGCCTCAGCTCGAACCACCACGCAAAATCCGCGCATTTGCAAAGTTTCGTCCGAAATGTATCTTGTGTAGCGCCAATGTAATTTATTTTATTGCACCATTCGCAGGTCAACAATCTGGCGAGATTGCGTGTCTATCTATTTTAGATGGCAAATCCAGCCAATATTTATCGTATTTATGTTTCAATTTGTTAAAACTGTAGGTAAAACTCTAAAAGCTTTTAGTTTTGGAAAGATAATAAATCTTGTACATAAACGGATTGTGTTTTTTTATTATTCATGCAACTCAACCGTATTTTCCGATTCAATCAATCTTTGTATCAGATATCAGGTAATAGAGAAAAATCTCCTGATTTCCGTAATTTTTCTTGATGAAATGGCGCCCAATCATTTGATACGTGGAAATGAGCTGCACACGAACATTTAACCAAATATTTCTAGGAACATTGAAACCTTATTATTAGGGATATACTGACTATTCATCGTCAAGTCGGATAATTCGGCTATTCGGCCACATTTGGATAGTTCGGACGACAAACACAAGTCTATAAAATAATAAAATATATTTGATTTTTGGTTTTCAGATCATAAAAAATTTCTTGGCGATGTGCTTGCTATCACATACCCACCTTTTTCCGAGAGATCAACTTTCACCCCAAAAACACAATCCTTAAACTTATCAAAAGCGAATTTTTGTGTAATTTAAGATGTACATAAAAAAACATGACAAAAAGACAGAATACTAATGTATTTTTTTATGGAAACAATCATGAAATAATCTTCGTATCATATGGCAATATTATGTAACGTGCCAATAGTGCACTCCGATATAAGACCACACTCACCAAGAACGACAATAATTTAAAGTCGTTATATGACGATCAGCCATGAGGATATATTTAGACCGAGCATGCGCAATTCACACATGCCACATAATATAATTCTAGTTGCCTTGCTCAGCGCCATTTATCACTGGACAAGTGTAGTGAGATGGCATGCAAATATGTATGACCCTATAAATTTGAACCATGGTTATGGGCGTTATGGTATTTCGTCATGGAAAAATGTATATTCCATGACGAAATACCATAACGGTTAATTTTAGAATCACATAGAGTAAGAATTTTGTGCATAGATTTTAGAATAAAAGAACTTCTAGAGTAAGGAAAAAATTAGAGTAAAATGAAGTCAGACCGCCAGACTCTCTATTCGACAAAACGAGCCACAGTTGGCTCGACACATAAAAATATCGGCATTAGCGCCTATCTTTTCCTTGTTATACGAAAGCAAATATGATTTTTATACGGCACGTACAATAATGATAAAGTAAGAAATTCGAAAATATGACAGAATCAGACGCCAAGTTAAAAATATTCTCTCGGAGAATTCGGGCAAACGTAGAAACGGCGTGTAGACCAGGGCGGATCTGTAGAAAAACGACTGCATTTGGCCATTGAGAGGGGACACGCTGATTTTTGCAGGAAAAGCTGTGTAATACCTCGTATAACAATAATTGATCTATGCTCCCTCTCAAAAAAGTCGGGAACATAAAAAAAATCGAAATGTTTAAAAAAAATTAAAAAACCGTTTCTTTTCTTATTTTTCTCACTCCTAACTTTAAAACGGTTCATTCAAGAGCAAAGTTGCGTGAGAATAAAAGTTGCATGATAAAATTTTCTACAAGATAGGATTAGTTTAAAATTCTAAAACATTTAACCCTTGCCGTAAAATAGCAACAATTAAAAACAAAAATGGGAAAAAACCGCTTCTTATTCAATTTTTTTTTTACCATTTTAAATAAACTTAGGACCTTAATAGTCCGCCTACAAATATAACAGCACACAAATTTTCATCATAATCGGATCAGTAGATTTCGCACAACGCCTTGGCAATCAAATTTAATGAAAAAAATTCAATATTTTGAAATATTGCAAGTCTGAAACTAAATCCCATAGAAGTTTGAATTTTTCTACAGCACTCAAAAATAAAATATTATACATATGGATTTTTATAATTAGAAAGAAATTCGAGATGCCAGCACTTTTCCTACCCGAGACATGAACATTAGCCAATACGGCAATCGTTTCGAGCGCAAAGAAACAGTTATAGCCAATTTTGCAACCATTCTACATTTCATACACTTCTAAGCTGATACGCGCATCACAGAGATCACTTCTGTTTGGGTTTATGTCTGAATAGCTGTCACAAATAGTCAAGACACATCCCAGAGTGCAGCAAGGAACGTCGAAAGCAGAAACGGCGTAGTCTAGCCAAACACGGCATTGAACGTAGTACGTACGGTATGGCGATCGATGGAGTTAATGAGATAATTTTCGCTGCGACATTTTCGGGTTATTTCTCACGTTACAGTCGATTCACCGGGAAAGTTTATACGGAAAAGTGAATATCCAAGTGCCAATCGCCGACAGTAGCGTGTACGTACCGAAATACCTCGAGAACGTGTGGAAATCGACCGAAAATCGTGGTGTTTTGTGTGCCCTGTGTATTTTCGCATTTTTACAAATGACAATGGCGTCAGAATGATGTTGCGCTCCCGGGGTGTCGCACATTGCCTGGCGTCAGGCGTTTTTCTCCATTAAAATCGACTCTGCCGCGTGCATTCGTCATGGCCCGCTATACGTTCTGTTGATATAATCTCTTTGGAATTAATTGCGTCTAGCGCGCAGTGCGTTTCAAGCAGCTCCTTTTCGAAGTGGGGTGACGAGCGCGTGTTGTGTTTGCGGCAAATTCTACCGAGCGCGTACGCGAGAGATGGCGAGCTCGGTGTTTGCCGACAGCCCCGTCTCGTCGAACGAGTCCCGGATGGCCGGCGAGCTGCAGTCCGACCTGGTCGTCGTCTACGGCAAGAAGGGCGTGAATGTGGACAGCGCCGCGCTGGACAACTTGTTGGGTAAATAAAGAAGTTTCGCTGCCATTGCTCGTCGAAGGACCATTGTGTCCGAAGTTGCCGGCTCCCCCCGCGATGAAAAGTCATCACAAGCAGCTCGGACAATTGTAAACAAATAAATATTGGTTGTGCCGACCGCCAATCTTTCCCGCCAAATGTCACTCGTCGTGGAAATGACATCTGGAAGACGGCAACGACACGAGAAACGAGAAGTGCGCACTTTGACTCCTCGTGTCTTCGCACCAATCCAACATGTAAATATGCATAATTCTCGTCGGCCGCCCGTGCCTCCCGCACGTTGCAGAGTTACTTGCACGCGGAATATTTCCGCGGCGTTATGTAATTTGCTTGCAAATTCCAACACAGAAGCCGAGGCAGTCTGTTCTGCTTGCGGCGCCCCAGTTCAGAAGAAGAATTAAAAATAGATAGTCAGGAAATTTTTATCTGGAGTATTTACGTGTGGCTTTTTTCCTACTACTTTAACTACGGCCGTCTGAAGTGAACTGACTAAGGAACACGTGACACAAATCGGGTTTGAAAAGTTTCAGTCACTGTTGCAGTGTCCAGCGATTGCATCCTTTCGCAGATGCCTGAAAACTCCATAAGAAAACGAATATGCGTTATAGCGCAGTTTATGCCGAACTTATTCCAGAATCATGCCCAAATATTCCGTTAGAATTTTATTTCTGTATCACCTTACTGTCTGGGGATAATTCCCTTATAACTTTAACCCCCAGCGTCAATGAAAACTATGCTTAAAGACAATTTACATTGCTCCGAAAATACGTATTTATGATTGACGCATTTCGAAATGTCTCGGACTGTTTACATTGCGTTAAGATGGTTCTATTTGTCCTATGCACATTTTCGACAGTTGCAGTCTCGAAAAATGGAATGTAACAAATTTCCTCTGAGAACCAATGGGAAAATCGTTGGAAATATATTTGAAGTGTGTTTTCGGTTTCACACATGTTTGGCTTCGATTTTTCTTGAAGTGGACAAACTCTTGTTAGGAACACTGCATTTCCTTGACATATTGTGTCAAACAGAGTGGTGAGTTCGATAGTATCTACTAGCGACATCTATTGCATTTGGCCACATCGATTATTACCTTGTTTTGATTCATAATTTTGTCGCAATTACGTTCTGGAAGAAATTTGGAAACATACGGAAATTTCGTAATTTTGAACCCGATAATGGTCAAAATCAAGAATGGGGCCATAATGTGAATAGACTATTACGTGTAGATTCCCTAACACAAAACGAATTCCAATCTTTTATATTTTTTAATTGAAGGTTAGTATCCTAGTTTCTACTAATTGCTTTCTCTACTCGACCCTTTTCTGTTTGCACAGATGGTCACCACTCATGCAGATGTGTTAACAGTGCTGGTCCCTTTTTTTATTGCTGTTTACTCATGACGATACCGAGACATCATGCATCACAAGAAGAAGATCCAGTAGTCTTTGTTCCTAGAAACGAAAATGGTCGGACTAGCAAGCAAGGCTTTCGCTTGGTTCATGGCATATGAAACCAAATTTCAGTTTGACCAAAGCATTAGACAGAAAATCTTCATTATCCAAAAGGATGGCAAAAGCCTGTGGTCTCTATTAAAATATTCAAGAACAATTTCAAATCCTGCATATGGCAACAACGTGTACAGACAATCGCTAGACAATGCCTATATGTTTGCATGCTAACTCCAATTCTCACTGCAAAGCTAATAGTGATTCTTCTTTATTCTTTCACCAGGCGGATGTTTTTAAAGTACTCGCATTAAAATCGGTTGACCCTTATAGTCTTTTGCTCGAAGGTTTTATCGACCGCGCCTCTTCTTTGGCTTAACCCCTGCGTAAACTTTATCACTCTACCTGCCCCTTAATAGTTTATTCTGTCTGATTTCCAACGTCCTCATGTTTTTCACTTTCCAAAAAAAGAAGTCCGTCAACTGCCGACCAATTTTGCGCACTTCCTTTCTGTCTAAGGTTTTAGAAACACTCAAGAAACCCAATTATTGAAGTGTCTTAACGCATACCGCCTAATCAACGACTGGTAAGGGTATAGGTATCGTTCTGGGCGCTCTACAGCAGATTAGATAGCAGAATCTGCCGGTTAATTTAAAGTGAAGGGCTACCCAGCACCTCCTTGGATCACGAGAGTGCTATAATGCGGCTAACATTCGACGAAGTTCCTTTCGAAACGCACTGAGGTACTATTTTCCATAAGAGTGTGTGGATCCTTCATAAATTATTGGTCACAGCGAGGCATATCTAAAATTTTTACAAGATCTCAGTCAACTTCACACCTAGATTCCGCGGTACAAAAAATATTCGGAACAGCTACCGAACTGCATCACAAGATTCCTACCTGTGATATAGGTGTTAAACCACAGCCGCCACCCTTATATTTACTAAAGTGGCTTTACAGAAGCCAGAAAAAGTTTTTTTTCTCGGGATCGACACCCATGTTAGCAAATTTAGTCCTGATAAGGCTTCGTTCGTTCGAATCTAACCCACTTTGATAAGTCCCTTAGCCACCAGGATATTGGGCCGATATGAACCTCGGTTGGCATTCTCCGAAAATTTCAAATCAGCAAAAGGGTTACATTGCTCCTATGATTTAAATTCATCTGTAAACATTCTGACACCACTGTTAATTGTTACTTCGGAACAATCGATTATCCTGAATTCTTTTGTAGACTGTCTTAGGACAGTCTACGAGTCATCGATCGAAGAAAGAAGCTCATAGGATATCGTAGGTAGAATCAGTGGCGTACCCAAGGGGGGGGGGTTACGGGTTCAACCCCCCCCCCCCCTTGGGTAAACAAGTTTAGCCACGTAAATGAAACCAGACATGCAATCGGGCTAAAGTCTGCCAGAATTATTTTTGGAGGGCTCTAACTTTGACCGGTGAAAAAGTATGATTAAGTATGATTACATAATTATATCTTCATATCTACATCGAAGCACTAGCAAACGTACCTAGTCAAGACTTCAAAAATATGAACCCCCCTTATCAAAATCCTGCATACGCTGCTGGGTAGAATGGTATCTTACTGAGCGATTGGCATCATTGTCTCCATCATTATGGTAAGGCCGAAATTATCGTTGTTGATATTTCCGAGGCTTTCGACAGCTACTGACTCCCTATCCACTTAGCCAAACTGAATGCATATGAGATTGTTGCTAGACTCATAAAGCGAAATGGAAGTGACATTAGCCGTCGTTCTTGACGAACTAGAATCAAATCTATATAACATTTACATCCACCCCGCATGAGAATGTTCTCCCTAAAAGCCTTTTTCTCACATTCATCATTGAACTCTTATTTATTATTCGCTTTCAATCTGATTCATAGTTTTGCTAAGGACAGCACTGTTGATTGAATGATGAACTCTACGCATCAATCAAAACCGTATGTTTCACTTATGGAACAACTTGATCATTATTTTTAACTGAGAAACGAACCGCGAAATGATCAATGCTGTCTCATTCCCAATAAATTGAGCGCTTCGCCGCCAACAAAATCTGTTCTCTTCAATGGCGTCAATCATAACTACGTCTTTTCGGGGCAATGTAGATGGGCTATTGGGTGGACTAACCACATCTCCAAGATATGGGCTGTAGAAAAATCACCCGAAGATTGGCACAAAAGCCTAATATGTCTCATATACCAGAAAGGAAACAGTCTAAGCTGCGACAATTTTTGTGGCACAACATTGTTGTCTATGACGTCGCTCTGACGAATGTAATTAAAAATAAGGATGACATCGTACCTGAAAAACTTGTTGGTAACTGTCAAGGTCGATTCAGATCCGTCCGAAAGTCATTGAACCAGATATTCTATACTCAAAACAGTACTGCTTTGCTAAGCAGATGCTTGAAAAGTGTTAGAAACACAACGTCGATTTTCAGCAAGCATAAAAGACTATAAATGGGATTTCATTTCCCGGTTTATGCCTTGCTTACATTGAACTCGATCTCAATTTCCTATCGAAACTTTTCTGGTGAATTACTTACAATCAATGCGAGGCGTTCGAAGTCCTAGACAGTTTTGAAAATTTGATTCGGCTCATCTTGTCTTGTGACTTAAAATTATGTGTTGGCATCCGGACTAATTTAGCGGATACTTCTATATCAATAACCGATATGAATATCACATTCCAAATGTTTGCGCTTAGCTTAGTAGCGATTTGGCATTTGCCAAACGCCTTGTTATTCGCTGACGGCTTTGTATGTTCGAATGCCTGAAAAGGGGGACGGAAGGTTGAATGATTAAGGCGGATGGAAGAAGAGTACATAGCCGAACTCACATAGAGTATACAACTTGACTATGGCGCATATCACCCAAAATTGTCATCAAGGTGAGAACGTGACTATTCATCTATGTTGGCGTTCTCTTTATAAAATACTTCTCAAGCTGTTGCTTAATATAAAACAACTCAATTCTAATCGATGGGATATGTAGCAATTCCCAAAGACTGTGATTCATGCTAATATCACCTCATATATCGCAACTTACTCGCAGTTGAAATACCTGAAACCTTTCTTCCAGACACCCCATTTTCTTCATTTCTTTGTTTCTTCAGTTTTTGCATAACAAACTTCCCAAAGAATAATCTCCGTTTATAATCAGTGTAAACTAGTTGAAAACCTTTCATGCTTAACTGGTACCCAATTGCAGAGCATCATCGATTCCGCGGCCGGCTAATGCTGTCCATATTTTTTTTTACTAAATTTGATACTAAAATGTCCCACAGGTCTCTTGGTGGCCACATAATCTAGAAGAATATTTTCGTCTTCTGGGCAGGCGCAGAGTCTTGTTGGAAAATCCATTCTTTATTTTCAAACATGGTTCGGCTTAGAAGCTCCACTGCCTTCATTAAGATATCCGACTGATAGTTTTTGGCAGCTGTTTTGACGCCCTTTTCATAGAAATGGATAGAAGTGACACCTTCGTAGGACACTCTCCACCAAACCATCAATGATGCTGGATAATGTCCTCGTTCAACCCTCGGGATCTTTTCTGTAGCCTCCTTAGAAGACCGTGCATATATCCTATCTCCAATTGACTGCTTCCAGTTTCAGAATGATCTAGACACGCTTATGCGTTGGTGTCAGTCTAATCTTCTCCATCTAAATGTGTCTAAATGTCATCTCATGTTTCTCTCTCTCAAAATCTCGCCTTTTTTCTTTCCTTTTAAACTTAACGATTGTCCTTTACTTCCAGTTGGAGAGGTCAAAGATTTGGGTGTGGTATTCGACTCTAAACTTAAATTCAATACCCACATCTTTCAAATAACAGCCAAAGCATCACGTATGGCTGGTTTCATCCTTCGAATGTCCCAGTCCTTTAAAAATATATCCTCTCTAGTCCATTTATTCATATCGCTTGTTCGTCCAATCCTTGAATATTGTTCCCAAGTTTGGTCTCCGCATTTGTATTGCTTAATATCCTTGATCGAGTCCGTACAACGTAAGTTCACCCGTCAACTATTCTTCAAATATGGTATCACGCATGTGTCCTACATAGATAGACTTTCCTTTTTTGATCTTAAGTCCCTTCAGTCGCGTCGAGTTTATCTCGATCAATGTTTCCTTTTCAAGCTGTGCCTTCATGGGAGTTCGTGTAACTTGCTCGCTACTCTTAAATTCCGCAATTCTTTGAGACAATCACGTTCTAATGACGTTTTCGAAATTCAGTTTGCGCGTACTAATGTGCGCTTTCATTCCCCAATGCTTCGGTTGCAACGAATGCATAATAGCTTGGAGCTTGGTTCTTTCCCCCACTCGTTGTTTATTTTTAAGGCGAGGTTGCTTGCGGCACTAAACCGTTATAATTTTTCTTCTTAACTTTTTTTTCCCTTTATTCTGTAATTTGTACATATTTTTCTTTATGCACTTGTCCCTTTTTTGTTTTATTATTATTATTGTAATTTGTTTCACTTTGTAATTGGTTTAAGCTGTTAAGTGAAATGAAATAAATAAATAAATATCATTTTGTTTGTTGAAGGATTTCTCCACGGTAAAAATTTTCTCGTCGGTAATAAGTATTCTTACTGTACTGCCCTTTACCGTACCTCGATAACAGCTGTTTTGACTTTTCTATCCTATTTCGTTTTAAAGCGGCATTGAGTCTTTGTCCTGTTTGTCTTCTGAAAGCTGCAAGCCCCAAGTGTTCGTTGATGATACGACTCATGATTCTCGGCGCAATATTCATTTCACGAGACATGATTTTCTGATTGCGGACAGGATTTCTTGCGATTCTGGACCTTACAGCTCTGTGATGGCTTCTGGCTTACGAGCCGAGCGAGGTCTGCCAGATCTTTTACGGTCTATTACATCTCCAGTACGAATGAATAACGCTATAGTTCGATACACGAAAATACGCGTGGTTTTTAATGGCTTTAGTGTTTCGAAAATTCGGTCTTTCTCCATTACACATTTGTGTAAAGCAATCACAGCGATGCGGTTCTCTTTGCTAGACAACGCCATCGTTACGGCTAAAGCTACACTGACAGGATTTGGCGCATTTTTAGAGCATATGTCAACAATCAGGACTACCAACATAGTAATTAGCTACTTGCAAGCTATCATCCGCAAGGGCCGCATTTACAGTTGTATCAATATTTATGGCATGACTAGGTACAACCTGACTGAAAACACTACCTACGTACTGCGAAAAGGATGCAATTCAATTGAACTTTATGATCTGATCAGGTGATGAGATAGATTTCTACAACGAAGAAGAAATCAAAAATTTGTTCAAGTAAAAACCAACAAAATTTCATATTTACATCGACAATACACAAATAATGTCGATCGCATTCTACTAGAAGGACATTAGTAGACAATAAGTGAGCTATCATGGACTACAATATCAGGAAATAGCAATGCACGAAACAAACTGTAAATAAAAGATCCCAAATGGAAATCATCCCTTAGAACTTCCAACTCAAGTCAATATTCGTGGACAGAAAAAACTGAGTTTCGACTATAAAAATACCTCGCAGTGTTTGGTCAATATTGAAATTGAAATGATACCTAATTTTGCGTAAGGAGACTGGTTTTGGCATTTCACAAAGTATACGCAAAAGCCTCGCATTGTATATATGACACTTATCAAGCATCCTTTATGCAACAAAATTGGTTTTGTTAGTTTATCGAGAATTTTTTTATGGGACGCATTTCTACAAAGTTCAAATTAAAGTTTTCCAGCTTCTTTTCTAGATATGATATAATAATTTTCATTCAATCCAAAGTATCCTTACAGTTGAACTTTCTTTGCAACTTTGGGTCATCCTCATAACATTCTCACATTTTGAGGTCTTTGAAATTTAACCAAATATTAAGAACTTTTTTAAATTTAGTTCTCTAATTTCATTTCGTGGCATCTAGAAGTTCAATTTTTGCTTCAATTTGCAGAGAATCGAAACATTTCATCGGTAAGCGTGGTGCGTTTAACATCTCCAACACCCAGCATGGAGGAAGAAGAGGCACAACACGAGGATGAAGGCATTGGTGGCGATGATTCCGACTTGCTATCAACGCTAGAATCAAAGGATTCCAATGATAAACCTGAAATAGTGGGCTTGACTGTTGAAGAATTCTATCCAGAAGACGAGGCAAAGCAACTGGCAAAAGAAATTCTTAGTAATAAAACTTGAAAAGTATTTTCAAATCAGCTTTTTTCAATTGATCATTTGCTTACTTGCAGACTATGCTGGAGTCGCGAATCCGCTGCAGATCAAAATCGACTATGAGTTTCAAAGGTTCGTCATTCAAAACGATCATTGTTACACACCGCTAACGTCGCCGAGCCAAAGCAAACCCCAATCCCTGGTCAACAGTTCGTCGTCTGCTGAAAATAAGCCCACGGCGGTTCGCCAATATACTGGTGCAAACAGGAGTCGTAAGACTGGCGACGGGTCGGCTGAACTGGAGAGCAACAAAAACGAATCGGAAGATGAGGACGACGATGAATATTCAGATTATTCTGACTCCAGCCTAAGTGACTCGGACAATGATCGCGATAGTGATCTGGACTTTAGTGTGAACGCTCGCGGAAGACGAAGGAAAGCGAGCACAAAGAAAACGAGGAAATCTTTAGCTAAGACGCCTCGAAAACAGCGGCAATCCATTACTGAGAAAGACTCTCAGGCTGAGGATGAACAAAAGAAAACAGTAACAGTGCGTAGTGTCGTTAGGCAATCTCTTGCAACGCAAACTATAAAAGCCGGACAAAAGGCTGTAGTAGCTGTGAAAACTATCACTAGACCGGTCCAGCGGTTATCTAGCATAGATACCGATAAGGTGCAGTTACCCGATCAAAAATCGCGAGTGGTTCAAACTAATACGATGCAAAAGGCGTTGCAACAACAACAGCACATTCAACAGAGGCAATTGCAGCAACAACAAATCCAGATGCAAATTCAACAGCAACAGCATTTAATTCAGCAACAAATACAGCAGCAGCAGAAGCAACAACAACAGCAGCAAAAGCAACAACATGTCCAACTTCAAAACGAAGCGCCTAAACCACAAGTTCAGAAGGTCTACTTATTTAAAAAGGAAGTCGTGCCCGCTGCGCGAGTTTTGGAAAATTCATTAAGTCAGCCAGAAGCAGTTCTCAGCGCGAAACAAGTCATCCTAGTCGAGAGTCAGCCTGAGACCAGAAGCCAAACAATTTTGGCTTCCGCAGCACAACATACACCCCCGATAGCCACAACCCAGTTTGTGAATCAGATTTCAACTAAGGGATTCATGCCGTTGGGAGTGGACACCGCTGCCAAAAATCAACTGCCAGCCCAGATATCGATTCAAACACACACGAGCTCAACCGAATTGGCCATTGAGAACGATAAACAGCTCGACCTTATAGACTCCATAGTAAAAGATGAAATGCAGAAGCCAAACGTTGTGATCAAGCATAGCCAGGAGACAAACAAGGATATCCCGCAAATAGTAAAAATGCTGGAGAGCACCGAAAGTGCAATACTGAATAAGAAACCGATTGAGGTTAGCGGGATCGCCTCCACGTCGGCTACATTTACCAACCCCGTCGAGCACTTCGATATTGCGAATGCTGATCTACTAGACAACCCCGATGATGATTTGTATAAGGACCTTCTGCAGCATGTGGCGGAACTAAGAAACGATAAGCAATTACAAGAGGTCATAGAAAAGCAAGGCTATGGCGTGGGAACGTCCTCGCCCCTGACAATTTCTGATGCCAACAATTTAATTGGATTGGCGCAATCAATTCAGCATCAGGGGTCTGTTTCCATTTCGGTGGAGGCTCAACAAGCTTTGGAACGAAAGGAGTCGATCAAAATCGTCAGAGGCGATGGACGCGTAATAACATTGCCTCCAATCGAAGCTCCCACAACACGTGCTAAGCGCAGAGCTCAGTCCCAATATGTTGGTGCTTCACTTTCGAATGCAAATAGATCTGGCGTTGCCGTTGTAAAAGAAGAGCCAATGCAAAGACGGGAATCTGCAGAAAATCGCGGAGCTGTCGCCGCGAAGAAACGCTCATCAGTATCATCATCTCAGGGCACTCACAAAGATGAAGGAGGCGAAACTGAAGAGAGCCAAGAGGAAGAAGATTCGGAAGATGATCCAAATAAGTGAGAATTAGCAGTGGCTCAATTGCCCAGAGACGTCATCAACTAATAACCTTTTCCATTGCAGGCTTTGGTGCATTTGTCGACAGCCTCACAATAATCGATTTATGATATGCTGCGATAAGTGTGAAGATTGGTTCCATGGTACTTGCGTGAACATCACGAAGGCGATGGGTCGGGAAATGGAAAACAGCGGAAAAGAATGGACATGTCCCAATTGCATTAAAGATAAAAAGGTAAAATATTCAGAATTACCATGTCGTAAACGGATTTAAAACTATATTTGAATATGATACTTTATTTCACAAAGAACAGCATCAAAAATTGCAAGATAGAGTAAACCTGACGCTGATCATAATTTTCAGACGTTGCTAACATAAAATCATTGATTACTTATTTTGTGCCACCCCTCTTTAATCCTTGAATAACTGCCTATTCACAGAAACCCATTCAGAAGAAAATAACGGAAATATTTGATAAGAAACCAGTCAATCAAATATCCACTCCAAAATCCAAACCGGATGTGCGCAAGCCTGCTCCAATTACAGTGAGAAAAAGTTCCACCAAGAAGACGAGCATCGAAGCGCCCGGGAAATGTTCCGTCGAGCTGATTCAACGGAAAATTTCGGAAGCAATTAAAACAAACAAAGTAACATCTGGACCTCCGCCACTCGTGAAATCCGTAGAGGTGATTGTAACAAATTTGAAAGTTAACGAAGGCGTGGCTGTCCATGAACGACAGCAAACTTCCAAACAGGACATTTCAAAAATCAACGAGCCTGCTTTCGACTGCATTGTGTGTCAGAAACGATGCCGACCAAACTCGATTTACTGCAGCGACGACTGCATCAGGCGACACGCCCAAAACGCCTTGATAACTGTGAACAAAGCGGCAAAAGCAGCGGCCGCAGCAGCTGCAACCAGTACCACAGCTCCCTCAACACCCGACGAAAAGAAAAAGAAAACGCCCAGTTCGTTTGAAGAAGCCCTCGCCAGAGCTGCTGATCCAACTGTGCAGATAAAAAATAAAGTGGAACGGGTGAGGTTTCTTTGGATTTGTGCTGAAGCTGTTGTTAACATCTGATATTTGCAGGTTTACGTGTTTGAACGGAAAACCGGCCGAATATTAACTGGAACTAATGCCCCAACCACTGCCAATTTGAAAAAGTGGCTGCAAGAAAATCCTACTTTTGAAGTGGTTCAGCCTGGTAGTCCAGAAGCGATGGCGATTGAAGTAAGTTCTTCAAATGTATTTCCGAACAATTAAAAGTCATGCTTTTTTACTTTACAGCGGAGCAAACAGAAGCACATTAAAATCGGACCGTTGAATATTTCCGCGGCTAGCGTCCAAGTAAGTCCTTCAGCGCCAAGTAGCGCAGCAACTCCGCCGCCTCTTAAAAAGATCACTGAACCGAAGCTCGAATTGAAGCAAGAGATGAGTCTTAAGTTGCATAAAGCTCAAATTGTAGACGTTGGTAAAGGCCCTAGAGCCAATTTAGTGCAAAATGCTTTTCGCTCGCTTCCGCAATTTACATCAGACGGGTTGAACAAACCATTGAAAACAACCAATTCGGAAGTGAATCCTCGTCAAGCAGTTGTCATTACGCAGACGCTCAAAAAGTATCCGCAGCAGGTATCGATTAAGCCGGTGAATTCACAACCACCAAGTGAAGCGAAGACTCTCGCGAAAACGCCACGCAAGCTTCCCACTCAGCCGGTGGAGCAAAAACCCACGGCACCGCCCGAAACCTTGCCAAAACCGGACAACGAACCCATTCGACTGAATGTGCGGAAAACCTTAAAAGAACATTTGATCAATCGAATGAATGAAGTCAAATTTCCAGGCATGAATCGCCTGAGCACCGCTGCCATAGAACATTTTGCCACAGAGGTGGAAAGTGAAATGTTCTCACTCTTTAATAAAGATACTGGCACTAAATACAAGGCGAAATATCGCTCGTTAACGTTTAATATCAAAGACAAAAAGAACGACACGCTCATGCAGAAGATATTAGAAAGAAAAATTGAGCCTAGGCAACTAGTTCGTATGTCGGCTGAAGAGATGGCCAGTCAAGAGTTGACACAGTGGCGACAAAACGAAAACAAGCACCAGTTGGAAATGATTAAAAAGTCTGAGTTGGACTTACTTTCCTGCGCGAAAAACTATGTCCTCAAGACGCACAAAGGAGAGGAAGTCATCGAAAGCAAATCAATCGATCGAGTTTCACTCGACATAACGATTCCAGTGGAAGACGTGGTCACTGTCCTAAATAATTCGACCGTCAGCAGTACAAGTGAAGTGGATCTGCTGTCTCCAGGGAAAGATTCGAATAGAACTCAAAGCATGTCTGATGTGTCACAAGACGCCGACAGTAGCTACAATACTGCGGCAGAGAGCACGAAAGCTTCAAACTTGAATATTTCAAAAGAAAAAAAGCAGAGTAAGCATGAGAAGGAGCGAGATCGTCACAATAGAACAAAAGAGAAACATAAAGCTAATAGAAAGCGAAGTCGCAGCAGAAGTCGTGATCGACGGCATAGAAGCCCCCATCGGGATGAAAAGCATAAGAGCCCCAACCGCGACGACGGATATCGTAGTCCAACACAAGAAGATAAGCGAAAAAGTCCACTAAGAGAAGACAGACACAAGAGCCCTCGTCGAGATGAAAAGCATAAAAGTCCACATTACGAAGATAGACACAAAAGTCCGCTTCGGGAAGAGAGAAATAAAAGTCCTAATCGGGACGGGGGACACAAGAGCCCGCATCGAGACGAAAGGCGCCGCAGTCCACATCACGAAGAACGGCATAGAAGTCCTCATAGGACTGAGAAGCATAAAAGCCCCAATCGCGATCAGATCGGGAACGAGAAGAACGAAGGCGCGGTCAAATTGTTCCTACACAGAAAAGACGATAAAAAGGACGAGCAGCATCGGGAAAAGGCCGCAGAAAAATCAGTTGATCTCAAAGCAAAAGGTATTCCTAAACATGTAGCGAAACCGAAAAACAAGGAACGTAAAACCGATGAAGTGAAGTCAAAAACCGGAGAGGGCATCCAGAACTTCAGTCTAGTAGATAAGATCATTGAATCATCTAAAACGGTGGAAGAAGCTGCCAATATCAGCTCCGAGAAAGATAAGACGGAATGCAAATCGCAGGCATCTTCATCAGCGGTAAGCACAACAACAATACCATCAATAGATAGCACGTCATCCACGAAGGAAGTGAAAAAGGAAAAGGAAAACTCCGGCGGCGATAGCGATCAAGAGCCTTCCAGCACAGTGAATATTCCCTCGCGGCCGGAAGATCAATACAGAAAGTATGTGGGCGATTTATCGTCAATCATATGGAGCGGCAGCATCAACATGATAGACGTGGCGACTTTTCAAATTGTGATACAACCGGTTGTAGGAGTTACATCTGAGATTGAAAAGCAGCTGGCCGGGGAATTGGATGTCGTTGGGCGCATCAGTCCCGAAACTGTGTGGGACTACATTTCGAAGATTAAGAAGAGTCCAAACAAGGAAATTGTAATAGTGCGCCTGGTGCCATCCTGTGAAACAGAGAATACCGCCTACTTCGCACTGTATAAGTATTTGAATAGCCGCCGGCGGTTGGGTGTAGTGAAGACCGTTTCACCCAACATGAAAGACTTCTACATCTTGCCATTCAGCGCAGGAAAAGCACTGCCCACCATACTGCGACCCCAAGATACAGTTGATTTTTTCGATGACGACGCGAGACCCGACTTGTTGCTAGGCATTATAATTCGCATTATGAGTAAGCGCAGCTCAATGGCTTCCGGCCATCATAGTCAATCGAAGGTAATTAGAAATATTTGGTTGCCTTGTTTGTAGACAATAAAAAATAGCTTTATTTCATTCATTTCGTCGCTGTTCAAACGTTCAATTTTTCTGAGATGCTTGTCGTAGCTTTAAATTTTTCTTTAATAAATCGCTGGATATGTCTCCAAGCTTCTAACATGTTTCTTACGTGTGCGCTAACCAATACTTAACGTATGATTGATGACTTTGTCAATCAAAACAGGTTGCGCGAAAACCAGAGCACGAATCTGTGATATCAAATCAATCCGCAGCAGAAGAAAATCGTTATACGCCTCCATCGAAAAAATCGGAAAAGAGCATCATCTCGGCCACGAGACTGCCGCCCAAAAGCGACGATTCGATGAACATCAATACAATGATGAATCCGACTGGCAAAATGTCTAAAGGTAATGCTGCTAGCTTTGTCTGAAAATACATTAAGTTCTGATTATTATTATTTTTCATTTGCAGCTGCTTACACAGCTGATGATGCAGATGAGCCTTATTCTCCCGGTGGAAGCACTGACGACGATACGCCCGGCCTGTCGAATGTTGGCGCGACCAACGCCAACACCGCAACGGAATCTTTAACAGACGAGGATTTGAAACGAAAAATGGACGAGATAAATCGCCAAATCGAGGCGAGAAAGATGGAAATTGCTGGAATGCTGGGTATCGATCAATCTTCGTCGGTAATGCAAAAAAACGTTATTTTTCATTGAACAATTTAAAAACTTTACCTGCTTTGTTTTGCAGTCGTTCAATTCAGGGTCGGCCGCTGAGTGCAAACCAGCCCTGGCGAGCATATCAATTCCTTCAAATCTGCAACAGATATTGGCGAGCATAAAGCCTCCCCAAGATAAAAAGCATGTGGTCCCACCGCCTCCTTCAATTGGGCCCCTACTAAATATTGAAAAGGATGAAGAGTACGTGCCAGAGGCAACACCAGTAAATTCATTTAAACCACTTCGTAAGCAACGATTTAATGCAACCCGAAAAATCTGTTTAACATAAAATTCTCCTTCATTTAGCTCCGCCCCCTGTTCCGCCCACTGAACTGCTCTCAAAGGTTTTCGCGCCAACTTCTAGCAACAGCAGTAGACTAGCACAATTAAGTGAGGCTGAACTTTTAAGCATGGTTCCAGATGGTGTCGACCTTGGCATAGAAAAGAAGGCAGCACAAAATTCAAATAAAAACGATGCATCTTCAACGGCAGAGCCGCCTGCGAAACGAGGTCGTTGGATCAAGGAGCCGCCACCGCCTGGTCTGGAGGAGGAATTCATTTAAAATTAATTATGAAAAATACATGAATTATGTTTCGATTTTAAATTAACACATTTATAAATAAGCAAGCAGTAAATTTAACAATTAGATATTAAACGTAGAAAGTACGTGATGCTTATAAAAAATAAGAACATTTGTTAGATGGGTGAACAAAATAGAGTGTTTGGTATATTCTGCTCACTATGGAATGTCCGTAACATGTTTCTTTTTTATTTAGATCTCACAATTTGTGGAAATAAAGTCAGACAAACCTGTATACTAAGTTATTTGTGGTATTTCGAGTAGTGAGTAGGTCAACAATCGGATATGGCTTGTTTTTCGATGGTAATGAGAACGAGATCAAACCGAACAGTATTGCTGCATAGCGTTGATTGCCTATTTGTATATGATGCATTATCGATTAAAAAAGTTACTGGCATTTCACATTGGTTTTTCAATTCACACTCAAAATTTGTTGTTTTTTGGGTATTCATTGATGCATGCGAAGCTCAAACTATTTGTTGGACTCCTTAAATTCGTATGTAACGTGATTTCATGTGACTTAGTACTTTATGCATTACGTGCTCATTCTACTATATATCCTTTGGAAGAATTCAAGTGATGGATGGTTATGTCCAAGGATCGTGTATAATGATAAGTTGAAATGTTTTAAAATCAGCTATTTGACATTCCAAAAGATCAATGCTTGTTTCAATAAACACACTTAAGGACATATGTTTATTTTTAATTTGACTTGAGAGCGAATTGTTACTGCTATGTTTTAAATATAATATACTTAAAGTACGAAATTCTGATAACGACTTAATTAATTATTAATTGTCTGCATTTCTCGCAGGTCTAAGTACCTCCAGCATAAGTGAGCCGAAGTACGCCAGATCAACGGAAACTCGCAATTTGTAGGAATCGAAGGTTTTGCTCAGATATTTTATAGGTTCACTCACCTTTGCACAAAGGTTGAATAATCAGATTGTCAGTATGTTTCAGATTAATTTGTGATACTAGTCCTGGCTTTGCACGAGCGTTTTCTTCTTCGTTTCATTGGTTCTCCTTTGTAAATTAAGAACAAAGTAAAATGATAAACGTCGAATATATCTGATGAGAAGACCAGCTTAATTGAACTTGTACATCAAATGGTTCCCAAGCAAGGGTTATTTTGGAATACTGGTCAACATGAAATTTCAACAACTGCAATTTTCATTGTTGAATGATGCGAATATTCAAAAACTATTTATTATCGTATTTTATTAATTATTATTATTTTCAATTATTTATCATGTCGTTCGAAGCAAGAAAAAAATGCAAATGATTAAAAAAACATTATTTATTTTAATTTTAATCTACCTTAACTCAAAATATTCAACGCTAATTTTTAAAATAACTGCCCTTGCACATTTGTATGCCATCGCGCGAAATTCATAATAATTCAAAATGGTTTTTGAGTTCCATTGTCGAAGTAATGACAACTGTCAGATTCGTGACAGCTCCGTGTTAAGTGACAATAAATTCCTTCCAACACGTGCTTATAGATTGCGGCGCAAGATGCGTTTGGTTGAGTTTCCAGAAATAAACTTGGAAGAATTTGCCTCCAAGAAGTTGTCCTTGCCTGCGCTGCCATCCCGATTTATTGAAACTGCGTCCAGTGACGAAATATGGGTAGGTTTTGATTAATCACATCGTTGATTGGAAAACTTGTACAATGCAGTTCAATTCTAGGATGAAACGAAGCACAAAATTGAGCATAATTGCTTGCCTTTTGCCCGGACAAGTATGTTGGAGCTTCCTATAAAGGCGGCGAAGGTACTATGCGATGATGAAAGCACCAAAAGAGTTATAGAAATCACTTTCGAGTTTCAGGTAAGACCGCCGCAAAACAATGAATGTAACGTATATGAAATCGGAAGTCGTTTTCAGAATCCAGGAATAAACTTTCTCCCGGGAGATACGATAGGAATTCAACCAGCTAATAGAACTGAGGATATATCTTTCATGCTGGAATCTCTCGGCCTGGCAGCGGAAGCTGATGCAATGACGAATCTATCGATTATGAAAAGTACCCAGAAGAAAGGGCCAAAGCTTCCGACTTATATACCCAAAACTACCACTTATCGAAAGATACTGACTCATTATTTAAATATTTATTCAATTCCGAAGAAGTTGCTCATCCGTTCGCTAGTAGAGTTCACCCAGAATGAAAGCGAACGATTGCTCTTACGAGCACTTTGTTCGAAAGAAGGTGCAGAGCTGTACAGCAAATTTGTGATTGAAAAGCGCTTCACATGCATCGATCTGCTACGAATGTGCCGTTCCTGTAAACCTCCAATCGGAATATTGCTAGAAAATCTTCCCCGACTGCTGCCGCGACCATACTCAATAGCAAATAGCTCTTTGCGAACCCCCGCCGAGCTGAAAATAGTATTTTCCGTAAATCGCGATGAGAATGAAAAGGGATTGACTACGGGCATGCTGGAAAATCATGTCGAAAATTTCGTATGTGGTACGAATAGTCCGTCCACAATAAATTTATATTTCCGCGAGGAAACCAATTTCAAGTACACGGAGGACGATCTTAACAAAAACGTGGTAATGATTGGAGTTGGATGCGCAGTAGCGCCTTTTGTAGGATTTATGGAACACAAATTCGAATTGGAACAGCAACGAAACAATACTGCAACACAGAATTTCAGAATGTGGTTGTTTAGTGGGTCCAGATTTCGTCATAACGCTGTCTACAGACGGGAAATACATGAATATTTGAAGCTGGGTATTCTCGATGAATACTTTGAAAGTTTCTCCCGCGAAGCTGATACCGAGTTCAAATATGTGCAACATCAAATTGTGAAGAATGCCGAGCGTTTCGTTAATTTAATTTTGTCGCCCGAAACGAAAGTCTACATTTGTGCGGATGGACGGGAAATATCGGAAGATATCTCAAAGGCTATTGTTGATTGCATTGTGTCCGTATGCGAAATTTCATTGGAAGAGGCCAATGAAACATTGAACAGGATGCGAGCGGATTGTAAATATATTGAAGACTTGTGGCTGTGATTATCTATTTACGCTGAAAATTCAGATTATGACATGGTGCTGTACAATCGAGTTACTAAAGTAAAATAAGCTAGTATAGAACTGTGACAAGGCGTAACGCTCCCAAAATATATGTGATTAAGAGAGCTATATTTCGTGTTTTTATTAAAAAGACGTTACAATTCGGTTTGGTTTTCACAATGCAAAATTTGTGTTACGCTAGTAAGCGACATGCTTGTCTTGGTCTCCAGATGATTTGTTTTTTTTAAAAATATTTACACAATTTCTACAATTAAAAACTAGCAGCACCGATGGACAGTAAGGCGCTTTGTGTAGGAACCGATGCCATGGTTGGAAAAGATTGACGTTAAACTAACCACTCACAATCGGGCCGAACGGAAAGCCGTCGTCCAAAAACGTATCATGGGTGTGAAAACTTGTCTAGGTTTACATAGAAAGACGTTTCATCACTCGCAATCCCTTTTTCTAACACAACTGGCCGGAATTTATTTGCTAGATTAAATTACTTATGCAGTTTTATTTGCTTAATTATAAAAGAAAGGCATATTTGTACGGATGTTCTTCATACTGTTCTTTATTTACAGACTCTTTTGAGCTTTAGATAAATCATTTTTGCAAATGGTTCGAAAAATGATGAAGTCACAGTACTTGTAAAATAATATAAATGAAATGAGCGTCGCAACACAGTAAAGTCATAAAATGCACTGTATGTAATTCTGTTAGAAGACAAAAATGCGAACCAGGAAACAGAAAATAAAATTAGCAACTTTAATTATATTTATGGCAACAAATGCATAATATTTTGTGTAATTCATAAAATAAACAAAAAAACAATCCTGCCATCAGATTCAATTAATCCCTCAGATAGATAAATCTTCAAAAAGTTGGTGGTATTGAGAACACGCTATGCTGGCGGAGATAGAACCAGGCAGCTATCGAAAGCTTCATTAGTGTCTCTCACATATCTCAATTTTATTGGCAAAAAATCTGTTACATCTTCTATCAGATTAGTTGCGTCTGCTGGAGGGTTAAACGCCGCGATATACATACATTCAAAAGTTTTGGAATTCACCCTTTCGCTCGGCGCCATTTAGCTTTTACCGCTAGCGCCAATAGGCTTAACTGATAGGGTACTTGATCCTGGTATAGCTGCCTTGGTGCATGCACCCCTGGAAGAAGTGGGGGGGTTGGCTGAGCATCGCGGTCTTCTTCCCACTAGAAGGACGCGTCACCTTCGTCCACTTCCCTTCCGGGCTGATTGGATCTTCCTTATTCATTGCAATTTGGGTCCCCCCCTCACAGCCGCTATCTCCACTCGTTGTGCAGTTCCCCTGAGACTCCATGGTTATCTATGCCGAAGCAGAGTGGCCATGCGAGGGTTGGCACATTCCCTAATGAGAATAAGTGCTCAGAGTCGGGTCAGGGACTAATCAGGAGTCTGGACTCAACTGAACCTGCACGGCCAGACTAGTGGCGACGAGTTTTAAAAGTACCGCCAGGCCTGGCAGGGTTTTACCGGGACGGAGGCAGCAGTGGCATTAGCCTGAGAGCCATTTCCTCAAGATGTCACTCTTGCGTACTCAGGTGACAGAATACCACTGCTACCAGCCCAAAGCATCAGATATAGTCGTTAAGACGAGAGTGTTGTCCAAAAAAAACAATCGAAAGTCGTGCCGTGGTAGATCATTTAGCGTTATCCAGGATGCACCACGAGGAGGCGATCTACCCTATATGCCTATGGTCCGTGTGCATGATGCTTCTTTTATTCCCTTTTTGTGAAAACTTAATTTCTTAAGACATTGTGTTGCATACAAACATTCAAATATTGTTGATGCAGAGCTTAAAATAGTCGTTTAGAGATAACATATGTTCAGAATGAGTATCGTATCATAATAGTCTACCCTCGTTCAGTATTCTGGGCTGCATCAAGTATAATGAGTACTTTTGGTATTACGGGCAGTCAGAGAAACGGAAAAGACAATCCTCTGAACAGAGTAACTGAATTAGGGAGAAGGATTGGGAAACGTCAATTAAGGTAAAATTTCGATGAAAGAAGAGGTCGTTTACCCTTGGTCCCGATCAAGTTCACAAAGGAACTTAGCCAAAAAATTCAGGTAAATGGAAATATGAGAATCTTGCTGAAATATCACACTTAAAGATTACGAATTCATACAAACAGATAATAGATATAAATATGTTACTTTTTTATCAGATCAATTAAATTAGGTGTCATAATATTATGTTAAATACAGGAAACGCTTAAATCCGTATTAATTTGTGCGTTATTTTGCATGATATCTTCATAAATGAAGTACCAAAAATGAAATATAACCACATCATATAATCCACTGTCACTGTTTTCAGATTCTTAAATTTTTCTACGTTTTTTCAACTCTCAAAATTCACGCATAAAATACACCTATTCTATAATAAATTATAGAAAAATTTGAGCTGCATTTCAAAGTAATTCTTCTTATTTTCCAAAAGCTCTTTGCAAGTATTTTTCAAGGAGATAACAGGGATATATTTGATTGAGTTGAATTAAGCCAGTTATCCAACTCTACCGATAATTTATTTTCAATTTCCTTTAAATGTAAACTATATCAGCATTTCAAATACATAAGGTACGTCTTTTCTGAATGATTGCAACGACTGTATGTCCTTTCATTTTGTTTACAAGTAATATTTGTATCTCTAAACCGATTACAGTCAAGCAAAATAACCTATTTATTTATTGCTTGTGTATACAAATAAAGGATCATCCACATGTCCGAAAAAACGGTTTAAGCAATAAGAATCAAGGTATATCCTTCTGTCCATATTTCCTGTTGTAATTCTTCAAACATCTTACCGATAATTTTACTTTTAAGTGTGTGAAGTGCACGATTTAGCTACCAACTTAGCCGATATTGATCTTTTACGAGGGCAAACGTTTGTGTACAATATACGATTTATCTGCCAAATTTGTCGGTCAATATTTTTCATTTGAAAAGGAAATTTATTTCACCGCAGCTAACTAGAAGATAATTTCAATCAACCACCCGACAAATCGTTTGAATTGGCCAATAAATTTGCTAGTGTATAAGGTTCTAATGAAAATTTATTCAGATAATGCTGCTATCCAAAAACATTCCAGAAGTTATTCAATTAGAAAACTTTTTGTTATACCGCCAGTAAGTGAAAAAAATATCTATCGAAATCTACATAATTAGGGGGAGGGAAGGTGGAAACGAAACAATTTTTTCGGTGATCATGGATTTGATCCATACTCAAATCATATCGCTCGTATCTTACGGATACCCATTCACGACTAACAATATAGGTTAGCATGCTGTATTGAAATCGTTCTAGTATTTTTAAACAACTTTTTTGTGATAGTTTCAATCTTTTCGATTGTTTAATAAAACCATAATTATCCTGGAAATCGTGTTTCAGTTTGGATTCGCCACTAAATTAAATTCGAGGGCATAATATATATTTACAAATTATCGCTTTAAAAATGAACCAGTTCTAGCGCGCAGCATGTGGGTTTAAAGTATAATTTTTGGTTGTACAGAAAATTCTCATATTCTAGAAAAATAGGTTTTCTTGTTTTAGCTGAAAGAACAGGTGAAATTATTTTACTGTCCATCAATCGAAATGGACGTATCAAACGAAATTGCTCTAAAACACGAGACAGTAATTAAATTAATTGATGATTGGCGTACAATCTATTTCCGAGCTTGGATGATGATGAATGAATCGCACAGACTTTACGAGCTTTGCTTACATCAACCAACGCTGTCTGACGAGTAAGTCTATTAAGCAATATAAACATTAACCTGAATCAATTTTTACAGCCAACATCTTATTGAGTCGTTACTTTCGCAGAGCTGTCCCATAAATTCGTCAAAGCAGATTTTTTCTGGGTTGGTCATATAAGAATTATCTATCTTTATTTGAATGAGAAGCTAAGAGCTTCCGTTTGTACTTCGGTGAATAAGATGGGAGTTTAGTATATAACCCTGTATCTGGCTTATAAATAAATTGTTTCATTTTAATTTCCGTGGTGATTAATTCATTGATTGCGTCGGTACAACCAGACTGTTTATATTTGGTTGAGTGATTTTCGAAAAGAATTTCAAGTCCAATTTACGAGCCACCATTATATAAGGAGTGTATCGAAAAAAATTGACCTTTATAATTAATTGCTTCATCGGATTAACTTTCTTTTCTTTTATTATTTTATTATATTAACTAACATTTACTTAAAATTTCAATGAATTTTCATTTCAAGGAAGAAAAAATTCGGACCTTTCCGTTAACTCCACGCATAAGGTTCCGTACAACGGTGTGATCGATCATCTAATATGCGTTTCTCCACTTATTTTGAAAATCCTTTGCGGTTTTAGCAATTTTGTTTGTTTTCTTTAATATTTTATTCATTTCAACCCAATATCTTTCGATTGGTCGAAGTTCTAGACAGTTTGGAGGGTTAGCTGTTTTTGGTACACGGAGATGTTGCTGTCCTCATACCACATGGTTTTAGTCGCTTCTCTAAACACTCTTCGATGTATACTGCTGAGTTGATGGTACCCTTCGCTACAAATTCCTCTGATCTGAGACCACATCGACATATTGCCTGCCAAATCATATACCGCTTAGGAAATTTGGTGCTTTTTTGGTTTTATGTTTTGGGCCAACACCACCCTTTGATCCTGCTGTATAGAAATCCTGACCAGGCAACTGTGCGAAATCGGCCTTTACGTATGTTTCATCGCCCAACACAACACAAACGAATGTTTGCACTTTTTGAGCCATATCTCGAATGGGTGTGTTATTACTCTGCAAAAATTTCCTCTATACTTTTCGCCTCAAATTTGTATCGGATGGACATTTTTTTCTACCTGATCCTGCCTTTCTAGCAACAGGTAGGCAGTTTTTGTACTTTATAATCGTTCGTTTCGCTGTTGTAATCGACAAATTGGTCTCTTTTGTTGGTATCGAATATTTACGAAGAGGATTTTCCAGATATTTGCACACAATTAAACTACGCACTTTTTCTTGATTTGATGACATCTTTTCAAGAGTGATCTTACAATACGAATGGATTAGACGTTCTTTTTGTCGCATTTCATAGTTAATTTTGCATACCCGATAAAGAATTAAACTTATCCCGAAAACAGGGGATATGCAGGAAAAACTAAAGGTCAATTTTTTCCGATACAGTCCTTAGATTGTCTGGAATTCATTTAAGGTACTAGTCCACTTTATAATTTTAAAAAAAATGGAAATTTTTCGACTTCTTAGAACTTTAAAATTGGCCTCCAGAAATATCTTTTCGAAATTCGAAAGTTTAATCTATAAATAGCAACTTTGAATGTGTGCGCGTTTTCGGCTGTCGGCCGCGTAGCCTCTCTTTCATTCCCCTTCTCTGAAATACCGGTTTCTCTTTTATACATTATATTTGCGGCTTTTTTACGTATGCTTAGTGCTAATTTAGACTTCTACATATCAATTGTGTGTTTTTGAAAAAAATGTCTAATTTTTCATTTTTCAAACAATATTTATCAGCAAAATGGAACAAAACCTATAAACGCGTTTTTCACAAAACAACGTTTTTTAACATGGCATAGAGATAATCTCCGGATCTAACGAACCGATTTTCGAAAATTTTGATTTATTTGTTAGAAATTATTAAACCGTAATCCACCAGAATATGAGGAAACAAGCCGCGAAGTGCGACCCTTGAGGTCCACACGGTCAACTTCCCAGTAATATCTAGATAAACATTAAAAATATTAAACACAATAATAATTTTGAAAATAGTACTACTTTAAATAATAATAATGAGAGGTATTCATAGCAGTAACAGAAATGAGTTAATATTAATCATATCATCTACGGGAGCATCCACTGATTACGTAAGGCTTTTGGTGGATGGATGATGATGATTGATTACCACAAATGCAAATTTGATTGAAATTTTGATGGTTTTCAAAATTTAAGCCGCTTATTTTAAATAAAAGACTGCAAAAACCATTAAAAATCTGCTCAAATTATCCAAACATTTTAAAACTTTGATTGACTTCACAACAAAGTCTTTAGAATAAAAGATATAAGGTTCGGAAGAACCCTTTTCATATGGTAACTTCAAATGATTTTTTATTTTTAATTGAATTTTTTTCAGAATCATGAAAAAAGTTTTGCTGGTTTCTCCTCAAAAACTGATAGGAATGTATAAATTTTATAAACATTTATTACTGTGTTGTGCAAATCAGGTTAAAAAAATATTTTTTATGAAAAAAACCCTAAGTTTTCGCATTTTCTTCTATTAAATTAAAAAACCGCTGAAACGGTTTTTTATAATGTTAAAATAATCAAAGAAATTTTAAAACACGTCGATTGACACCTTAATGATGCAAATATTATATCTGGTTCGTGAGATATAGTGAATGGAAGAAATGACCTTGAAGATCATGATGACTGTTAATGATTTTTTATTTTTTATTTAATGTTTCTTGTTATCATGTGAAAAAGTTTTGATGAAGTTTTTTCAAGCATTGCTTGTTGTATATAAATTCTATAAAAATTGAATACTGTCTTCCGTAAATCAGGTTAAAAATTTATTGTTTATTAAAAAAACCTAATTTTTTGCACTTTTTTTCCTTAAATTAAAAAATTACTGCAACGATTTTTTTCAAAGTTCGACAGATTCACGAAAATTTTAAGACGCGTTGCTTGACACCTTGACAGTGTAAATCGTATGTTTGGTTCGCAAGATATAACGCATGACAGAAGTGACCTTGAAGATCATGATGCCTGTTAATGATTTTTTATTTTTTATTTAATTTTTTACTTGATCATGAGAAAAAGTTTTGATGTTGTTTTCACAAACACTGTTTGAAGTATATAAATTTTATAAAAATTGAATACTGTCTTCCGTTAATCAGTTTAAAAATTTATTGTTTATAAAAAAAACCTAATTTTTGCATTTTTTTTTCTTAAATTAAAAAACGGCTCGAACGAGTTTTGCAAAATTTTATAGATTCACACAAATGTTATAACGCGTCGATGGACACCTCAACCATGCAAATCGTATGATTGATTCGCGAGATATAACGCATGAAACAAATGACCTTCAAAAGGGCAAAACAACAAACCCCCCCGACCGAAGTATCCCAAAAACTAATCAGCTCTTAAGATTGCAAAGACGCTTCGATTGACACCTTAACAAAGTCGATACGACTTCGTTTACGTGAGTTATGCTCGTAGAAAAAAGTGTCCACGAACGTACGTACGTACGTACACACACACACACATACATCTCCCTTTCTAAAAACACTTTATATATACTCTATAGACCTCAAAACGTAAAGAAATGTTGAAAATTTCAATTTCGATTTTCGAGGCGATTACAAGAACTTCCCATATACTGGGAAGTTAAAAATTGAAGAAGAAAAATTTTGGCGTTAAAAAACTACGAAAAAAGGTCGATTTTTGATAAATTTTTTCCACATGTCCGCCATTTTTTGAACTGATTTTTTTTGGAAAACGGTGTAAGAGACCTTTCTTTTTAAAGTGCCGTTAAATTTTTTTTCAGATCTATCAATCCATAGATTATCTCCCTGCCGTGAAGTAACAATTTTTTCAGAGCTTAATTCAAGCGCCTTTTATAAAAGAGAATAATAAATAAAAAAATGACAAATTATTTTTTTGTATTACTCAAATATGAAATAGTACTATAAAAAAGATTTATGCATAATAAAGTTTCTGAGAAACAAACGCTTGAAAAATGGGCTTTTTTCGCCTTCTAAAGTCGACTGGTACCTTAATATCACCTTCAAGCCAATTATAAAAGATATATGTAATGCAAAATTTCATTATTTGTGGGGTTTTGATTTTGATTCTCAACGTTGAAGATATTAGTAAAATACACAAAAATTCCATTTATTTACTATATAGAAAGATTGCAGCTTAATAAAAGTAAATGCATTTCTTACTTGCAAAAATTTTGTATGGTTTTGATATCAAGACAAAGACATTCTTACATATCCGAGATACTTTCAAAGAAGGCCTGAAGCTCCAACTGTTGAAAGAATAATAAATTGAAAACATTTTTGCTTCTTTTTTGGAAATTTCGAGAATTCGCAAAATTATTTACCCTTTAATGAAGAGTTCTAATTGTAAATGCTTCAGATGACTTGTAACGTCTCTGTCCATGGATTCGATAATTCGTTGTCTCATTTCGTTGAAGAGAGTGAAGTCTTTGAAGAACTGAAAGACACTTTTGAATTTCATTCCATTGTGTAAATGCTTGAAATGAACGACAGGTAGACATTTTGCTGTACTTGACTTGAATAAATACTAGAGACGATAAAAAGCACAGCGCGAAAGACATGAAGCACCAAACTTGTAAACAATTTCGAATTGAATTCTTCTCTTGAAAATAATTCGTACGATTGTACGTTTTGAAGTTGCCGAAATGAAATGATGAAAATATACGAACAATGATAAAGTGCCAAAGAAGTAGGTGGAAAAGCCGCTTGAAAAATTCATGAAAGTTGGAATCTAATTATAATTTTCTTGGGTTGACTGTGGTAGACTTATAAAAATAGCTTCCTTTTCAGCAAGTATTTGAATGCCATTATTATAATCTTGTTACTACGAAGGAAGTTTCAAAGTGCAATAGACGATATTAAGCATGGTGAGGCGAACTCACAACATACTAACTACTATTTCAAATCTTTTTGTTGGTTTATCCCAAGAAAACACATTGTTAAGTTCGGTTTATTTAATAAAATATATCCATCATGCACTTCCAATCATTAATATAGCATCGACTTATAAATAGTATCACTGCGCTCACCAGAATAATTAATGCCTCATAAATCCGTTTATATTAACCGATTGCTAATACCTAAGGCAGTTATTTTGTGTACAAGTTCAAATGTATTTTACCCCCATTTACGGCTTGTGGTCATAATCAGCTTAAGTCTGTTAACAATCAGCTGCTGAGGTTCTAGATGTTTGCCTTAATTCGTGACATGAATATGTAATTTGGTGCAAAATCCTTTCAGATCGACCTAGTAGCGAAAATGATTTACACATTGTATTAATTGCTTATTAGAAAACAGCAATCATAGAATTGGATAGTTTTTTGCTTATAGAACTCCTCATAAGATCAATTAATTCGATTTAGGATTAGTTTCCGCAAATGTGTGGGAGATAAGGAATCAGTTCGGTTCGGAACGTATGAAAGATATAATGTAGTGATTATTTGGCTTATAGTAGTAGACTAAAGTTTGTAGAAGTCAATTTCCCAATCAATGTAAATAAAAAAACTTGATTTGTGAGAATACCGTGGTTTGCATTTTATTTTTATTAAATGTATAGTGGCTATGCTACGGTAAGTAAGTCTTTATAAACAGAGTCTCAAAAAATACACCTGCATCACATATGATTTCTATTTCGAAAAAGAAATTTAGTTTTAGCTTTTCACGTATAACTGTGTTTGTTTCCCTTAATTTGGAGTTAAAATAAAAAAAAATAGTTACGATAATCACCCATGAAGCATTTCAGACTCTACGAAAATGTCATTAAATGCCATAATACCAATATTTGGTTTTTATAACAGCCATGTTTGAAGTTATTTCATTGATTTTTGTAGTGCTTATGAAACATTCGGTGATTATGGTTCAATTTTGAAGCTTTAGGCTACCAAAATTCAGGTTTTTACAAATATCTCCAAATCGGTAAATTTTGTAGCGAATGCATGCATTCGCGTATATATACTGTGCAAACTTTTAGATAGTAATTATTTTTCAAAAAAAGGTGTTAATATTTCCACATCGGTACCTTGGATGTACATAATGTTCTTTTTACGCGGAGTCCATTAGCTTACTTTGCGGTCAATTCTGAAAGTCAAGAACTATATCTTGCAGAGAATGTAGTTATTTTCGTTATAAGTGCGGAAGATCTGTTTTACGAATTGGACTGTATGAAACACGGCTTTACAAGTTTTGAGCGAGACCGATAAATCAAGTGTTTGATACTCCAGTTACAAAAATAATATAAACACCTTCTGTGCTGAAAATTTGCAGTAGCTTTTTCTAAAAAAAATTACCGTTAATGTGACATACACGTGGTCGATTTTTGATTTCTTTAACCTCAACTTACATAATTTAGTAAATGTCATTTGATGAGAACTTTTGACGTTTCATTAATAGTGGTATTTTAAGGATTTCTTTATATCTTCAGCTCTAATAAATTTCTGAGGCTGAATGTTAATTTTGACTGGCGGAATCTTATTTTTAAATTAGTTCAGTTTTTTTCGGCTTCGAACTATTATTTGTAGGGTTGTTTAAATTTTACGACACATATATGTAGTTAAAACAGTAGCGTACGCAGGATTTTGATAAGGGGGGATCATATTTTTAAAGTCTTGACTAGGTACGTTTGCTAGTGCTTCGGTGTAGATATGAAGATATAATTATGTAATCATACTTAATCATACTTTTTCACCGGTCAAAGTGCTCTCCTCAAAAAATAATTATATATGTTTTAAAAATCTTTCATTCAATTGCCCCAAAAAAGTATTCAAAAATGGAATAAATGTGGATACAAGGAAATACTTTTCCAGTGTGATTAATGGCAAATTTACATTTACTCGATTTTGCTGGCGACCTGCTTTACGAGATATTTGAATAGAGGTTTCAAGGGGGTTTGAACCCGTAACCCCGCCCCCGGGTACGCCACTGAGTTACAAAATATCAATTGAGTGCTATTAAAGGCTGGGGAACAGTCAAGCACCTGAGTTATCACGAAGACATTTTGTCTCATAAATGCTTCAAAGAGTAAGATGTAAAAATTGTGCGCAAATCACAGAACATATATGATATTCCCCGCGATTTCACATTTTGGTTCAGTAGTTTATTGTAAGCAAACATTCATGTTTTGAAAGTGGAGTACAAAACAACACTTTTAACAAATATCTTTATTATGACTGAGACATAAAAGGGTTTTAAGAAGGATTATCAAGAACGACGATTTTGTACCTGTTAACCCGGCTGATGTATTTTTGTACTTCAGTTCGATTTAAATTGAACTATTTCCGTCTCAAAATATTGATCAGCTTAATAATGTTACCATACATACATAATATGCATTTAAAAATATATGCAATGATTATAAATACTTGGAAATGGAATAAAACCTGCGAATATTAAAAAATAAATAGGCTTTATTATATGATAACAAGTCTAATGACTATACTATAAATTTTTTTACAGATTTGAACATTTCATTTTTATTTCATACTATATGCCAATCTCCCCTATTTTGCATTGAATTTAGCTATAGTACCTGTGTAATAAATTTCTTACTTTATCAAAAAAAGCATTTCAATGTACTGTTATTTTTATATCTTGATTGATTTCGTTTATGCTCCTTGGCGATTGAAACTAATACTTGCTTTTAGGCTGAATCAGGCATGAAACTGCTAAAGTAGTGAAGAGAAATAGACTAAGGTTGGATTAAATCTCAAATTAATCTAAGTTATATAAGTTATAAGTTATTATATATAGTTATAAGCTCAAATTTTAAATTTTATTTTGTTTGCTGCTTATCATATTACACATTATTTAAAATTGCTGGTAGCTACAACAACATGGTTTTTGTTGTGTTCTGTTCTGAATAAAATTGTGACAGTAATGAAAATTGATTGTCTAAAAAACTGTTTCATATTAATAAAAAAGAAAAACAACGAAATCCCCCAGAAACTTCTCATATTTAAAGTAAACTTTAACCTTTCGCGCAAATATAAAAAATGACAAGGTTTCAGGAATATTATTACTTTCAACATTGTTACAACACAACTACCCTACACCTATCCTTGACCTCTACATGCTTGCGAAGAAAAATACCCAATAATTCCTTCTGTTCAGCTTCCTTCCGCCTGAAAGCTTTGGTCAAGGACATTTATGGGTGTTATCCTTATGTTCGGTGAGTTTGTTTGTCGACGGATGGTATCTGATTGTTGTTCTACCTTCTCATACTCAGTGAAATGTGAAAACCTGAATCCTTTTTCTAATATGCACATATATTTTTATCATTTAGAATACAGATGTGTTTTATAATGGCAAATGGCAAATATCTCTGTTCTATGAAAAATAGACTAATGTTAAGGGTCAAACGGTTTCAATATAAAAATTGATCTATCTCCATAAAATTCCAAATACGTATTTCGAATGTTTCTTATTAAAGACAGGTTCGAGACAGCAGATTTTGGAGCCGTTGGAGCTATGATTCTTAAAATAAAGTCGGGAAAATGCCACAGAGCTTTTGTATATCTAGAGGATGCTATCAGCTGAACAAAAATATCTAAATAAAAAATACTATACAGAATTTACCAAGAGCCAATTATACATTTGGATTCACTCCCGTAATATCCTTGCAGACCAGTTTCAATATTATGTTCATAGACAATGCGTTTGCTGGATAATGCGATTGTGAGACAGTATCCATTGATGTCAATATCAAAAGGATGAAAATAATCAAATCAATGGTGAAGATCTTACCAAGGATTTGCTGTGCCTTTACTGTCGACATAATGATGTTTATATTGAGATCTTATCGTTGAGAAAATAATGAAAAATAATAAAAATTGCATTAAATTATTTATTACTATGAATCTTCATTATTTTCGTTACTGAATGATTTTTTTATCAATAAATATAAACAATGTTTACAAAGGAAACACGTGTCTTACCAAAGTAAACAATTCATTCAAATCATCTTTGTATTGCTAACTTGGCTGATGCGGTTACAAATATATAATCTTAGATACATTTACTTTTCAGCTGGGAATCGCTTAAAGTTTTCCGAAAAAATCTTTGTTAAATTGCATAAATTTCTTTATTGACTTTGAAATTCTCGACCCACTACCTGTGAAGGTGTTTGCTGGAAAAGCAGATACTGTCTTGCAATGTGATAATGTAATATTATTGTACATATGTTACATACAGAGAAGACCCAATCTCCTGAATAAGCAGAAGAAGAATGAAGCTCGATTGCTGGATTAAATTGAAAAAAATCATGATTCCTTGAATTGTCAACCATAAGTTATTCAGTGTTTTCATGGAAATAAAGATTAAAATAAATGGCATTTTCATCTGATTTGCCTGTTCATCATAATTATCATCAGCATCATCAATGGTGTACCAGACTAAATCGAGCCTTGGCCTTGCCTCTCGATTCTGAAAAATCGATAAAATTCTTATTTTGGTTGACAACTTGGATGGTTATGTGAAAATTAAAAAGGTTTACACTAGGGGGATGGAAGCCTAGTGAAAATACGAGGGCATATGAGCTTATAGTTGTGCAAACTAAAAGATTAATTACTGCAAGACCACATGGAATATTTACGTTTTAAATAAGTTATTATCCTTAATAGCATTGAAATTATATCTGTAATTGAAATGTACAGATTTTCATTTGTATTACAATTTCTTACAATATAAAAATGCAAGCTTTTCCATCAAAATAATGAACGCAATGTCCATAGGTATCTTTAATTGGTCTGCAACTAAAATGGACTAAAAGTTCAGTTGTGAGATTAAATTTAAATTAATTGAAATGTAAGACGGCGGCATTTAAGTTGATTGCGATGCGATGTAGCTTGGTTTTTGCAATGTGTTTAATTTTATTGTTTACTAGTTATCTATTTCTTTTATAGGAAAAACTCTATAGGATAGGGCGGGGCTATTTTACCCAATTATCACTTCCACATCAGAAGCTTCCAAAGGATGCGTTAAAAACACTAAAAGCGCGTTTATTTAGAAAAATAACGTTGTTCCTATTTGAACACTTATGAAAAAGTAAATGGTTAAAACTAATTTAAGAACTGTAAATAAGGTCTGTAATGCTACACTTGCGCCACGTGTTTTGTAAGTTCAGACAAGGATAGGGGACAAGATGGGTAATGTAAGGAATGCACTTAATACTTATAAATTATATGTGTCCATTGAACCAGCAAATTTTCATCATATACACAGTTTTATTTTAATTATTAACATTCCAAATGATCGAAGTGTATTTTGAGCAATTTTACACAAGGCGAAAAGCCGTTGTTAAAAGTAGAGTTAACTTTTTGATTATCCAAAATAATAATGTCAATTTTTCATGAATACATGGGAGATGGTGAGTAAGTTAGGAAAAGCAGAACAAATAATTTTCACATAGTAAAAAAAATATTCAGAACTACCGTTTTCTCTCCTCTTTTCTTCACATCTTCTTTCGGACGATGAGCGCTTTTCGAAATATTATACTTAAAATATGTACTTAAAGTTGTCAATAAAAAAAATGCGATAGCAATTAAAATAGTTTTAAATATATTTTCAATAAAGAATAGCCACAAAAAGAAACATGATGAAAAATAATTGCAAAATCTTTTGACCTTGATTAACTACAAACCATAATTTTTATAAGCAGTTTTCTCGGTACCAACCATCAAATTTTGTGTAAACCTTCAATTTTTTTTAGAATTAAATGGTATATGAATAAATAAATGAAATATTGAGCAATAATGTCTAATGATAACAATATTTTATTTATAATGTATTTTTTAAATTCACTTTTTCCATATAATATGCAACTATTACGAAACCAGTTTAGTATTCATTCTAAACATTTGTACTTCAATTGAAATTCTAATGCCATAAAGTAAATTATTAATATTTCACATTCTAGCAAAAACTGAGAATAATCGTCTGAAATTTACGATTTTTTTGAAGTCAATCATTATTAAATAATCTGGTTCATTGCAAAAACTCTAAAATGTTTTATCAAACTTATCTTTCCAGAGGCTATTTTATTAGGAAGAAACCCAAAAAGTACATCATAACGTCCGCAATCAAAGAAATAGAATCCTCAGAAAGGGGTGGGATTTTCACAAGCCAATGTAGCAAACTGAAGGTCTTAATCTGATCCTTTAATAAACGGAACATGAGACATTTCTCAGTTGTTAAGATATAGCATTTTCGGCTGAATAATGCTGTCATTCAATATATCCTTCGTCTTTGACCCATCCCTATTTCACTATGGACACCCAAAATTGAGCTGATTAAAAAGAAAAGTTATAAGCATTCAAGCATCAAATGAAATGAATTTTTGATGATATGGAGTAGATACGTTCAGAAGCAAAGCAGAGATAGACACTTGCTAATCATTTGATTCCACCTTGATCGCTTTATAATGATTAACAACCTTCATCCCATTAAGTAATGGCAATCGTGGCTCAGCTCTGTTGAAGAAATCAAGTCAGCTAAGGATGATTAGTACAGGATATGAGGAACTAGACATATTCTGAAATTGGGTCAGAAATAATGGAACTTCATGCGAAACAAAGTGACCAGACTGCTTTGTAATTACGATGATCCAAACTAATTGCCATCAAATGAAGAATTAGCAGAACACGAACACCTTTTTTAATACCTTAACACAATTATGCTATCAAAGGGGATCAATGGTGTGTCTACATTCTTATTAGTATGTACATGTATCTAATCAAGCTTTTCCGTTCAACGGAGAATGCAAAGTGACGAAACTGAATATTGAGTTAATGGGATTTTAGTTCGTGGCAAAAGTTTCCTGTTAGTGGCATGTGGTGAAAGTTGGAAAAGTTTGATTGGGGAATAGCAAGTGTTCGTCGTATGTACATTTAACGATAATCGGGCTAGAAAAGTGTCAGTAGTTTAGCCTTGTAGTTGACTTCTATGTAGAAGGACTTGTGATGATGTAGTTGATATGAGGACGATTATCGTCGGCAAAAGTGCCGAAGTTTCTTACTCATTTGTGCTTATTTAGTTTGTAATGATCTGTAGTTTTCTTTTGAAAATTATAGAACGATATGTAGTTTAAATCTTATTGCATATTTGAACAACGGTCATGATTTTGAAATGGAAAAGTTATTATTGAATCTAGATACCAAAAAATGCTCTCAATTCACCGCTGCTACCACTTTATAATAAGTTCAATTTTTTATAAAAACTGTGTGGGTTTGTCCTTTCTTCCTCATAAATGGCTATACAGCACATACTGTTGGCAATAGGGAATCAATGTGATGATTTTGAAAATTAAAACGGCAATTCATACTTTCGGTGTTCCCTCTTTAAATTTCTAAGGTTAATTTGAAATATTCACTTTACACTGTTATGTGACTATTGTGAATTCACTTTTCCCCCCAATTCCAATGCTTTTCTCAGCAACTGCGTCCTTAAAGTTCTGCAACATATCCCGAAAGTAATGTTGAAGAAAGTTGAAAAGCTTCGTGATTCCCCTACAGTTGTAAAATGTATACATGAAACTATTCAACTTTCATTGACGGAATCCTTTAGGGGAAAGGAAAACAACAATCTCCTGTTGCAGCGCCACACAAGTTTTCCTTAAAGTTGGGAGTAAAATTGAACAACAGAACAGTCATGAATTTTACTTCATCGTTTCAGGACGGTTTTCTTTCGGGTTCCACTAACTTTTAGGCGCACTCTAGCACTGAGTGAAAGTTGGCTTCAACAGTTTTGTTGTTGTTGTTGTTGTTCGTTGTTCATAGCTATGTATTTGAGTGCCCCGGGTGTGGAACTTTCTCTTTTGTGAATAAACGATGTCTCCTTCTACGCGACTCAAATGGTATATGGTACATGGCGGAAATTACAAGATGTTGATGCATGGCTTTCCTTTATTGTTAGTATCATGAAAATGGCAATGTGAAAAACAACTTGTTGCTTCTTGAAAAAGTTCCGACGGAAGGCTTTTGAAATAAATGTGGATGTGATCCTACAGAATTTGCATAGCAAAGTGAGAAAGTGAACGTTGTAAATGTGGTTTGTGGTGAAGGTCGCTTGTCGCGGAAAGTCTCCGTGCTATTCAAGGAAATAGTTGAGACACTGTTGGGTTATTGCACGAGGGAAGCAATAATTTATGGAATCCCCTCTTGCCGCGAACATTTTTGAGACGCTAGTGCTACTTATGTTTAATACAAATTCATCGCAGAAAAGCTATTTTTCCTACCCTCAGCAAGGCGAACTGGATTATTACTTGTGGATTCCATGTGCGGGTATATGTAAATAATAAGTAGTTTTTTTGATAAAAAATAGATTCCAGATACACATGCTTACATGAATAAAAGATTTTGAAGTTGCAAAGTGAGCACGATTTTCTGTTATTTCCATAGAGTCCTTTTACATGATCGAAAGATATTAATTCAGTTTTTCTAAGGTTTTTTGCATAAGTGTTTCTTCATTTACCGATTTTTTATATGTGACGACGTGATTTTCCCCCAAATGACAACAGTATATGTAAAAAGCGGTGTTGTAAACACAGTTTTAAATATGAAAATTTTATTCATTGACGAGAAAATGAAGTGTCTATAAATTTAGCAGTATATAAACACAGGCAGTTTTTCATGGAGCGTTTCCGTGACAAATTTCTGGAAAGTTTTTTTTAAATTTTTTTCCAACGTTTCTTTATTTTTTGGGATTTATTTATTTGTTCTGAAAATAAGTGAATTTGAGACGAAAATGCGATAGATGTATTCTGAATCACATTTTTCCATCTAATTGAAAACCCTATATATGATAAACTTCTTGTTCCACTCAACATTGCATTGTTTTAGTGTAAAAGTGCTTTGCAGAATTAGCCCTGGTATTCGATTCCGCGACAAAATAATAGACCCGGTTTTGGGAGGCTTAAATTTTTTCCTCGAGTCGATAAGCATGGTGTGAATTTTTGCACTAGGCAAATTTTTATAAAGGTTACGACTTGCGAAGAGTTACAAAAGGACGCATAATTGATATTCGATATTTTTCTATTGAACATATCGTAAAAAGGCTGTGGCTAAAACCGATCCTTGAAGAAGTCTATAAAAAGGTAGTGAAATCCACTTTTATGGAACTTTCCAAAAATCTTCGATTAGCCAGATATTCGCTAATAAGCTTACATTGAAAGAAAGAATACATATATGCCCATTTTCTACGGTTTCATACTATTCTGATCATGTTTAACATTCCAGTATATGCTAAGTTCTTGTAATTGTTTGGAACGTTTAAATTGATATTTTCAACATATCTTTACGTTTCAAGAGAGCGTATCGAAAGAGCTTTTGGAAAGACGTTTATGTACGTGCGTATGTGATGATTCTTTTCTACGAAAATAATTCACGAAGCAAAAGTTGTATCGACTTTGCTGAGGTGTCCATCGAAGCGTATTGGCAATGCAACGCTCTGATTCGATTTTGGTAACCTTCGGTCGAGTACTTTTTTTTTGTTTCGACATATCCAAGATAAGTTCTGTCACACACCCGCAAATGAAATGTTACCTTGACATCTTTTGAAACCTTAATCTCTATTAGTTAAGATGTCAAAGCGTATTTAAGTTGCATCAAATTATAAAAAATTAGGCCCAAACGTTTCCGAATTTAATAAAAAAAAGTAGGAAAATTGGGTTATTTTATGAAACAAAATTTCTTTCACCTGAATTGATCTGTTAGCACTTTTACTTTTTAAATAGTTTTTCAATTTATTATCAATTTATAAAAAAATACAATTAATAGTTAGGTTAGGTTGAAGGGTGCTAAGCCGCACGGCTTCCGCTTCACTTAGGCCCCGTTGGCCTATTGTGCCCTGAAGACATGGAAAAACTACCATATTATTCCATGAACCACCCCGATTCCTTGAGGAAATCCAGGAACTGGTCCATTCTCATAACACTTAGCTCACTTAGCTTCACGAAAAAGAAAGCACCTAAGTGTTTTTTCCTATTATTCGCTAGAGCCGGACAACTGCAGAGAAGATGCTCTACAGATTCTGTCTCCTCTTCATCACCGCAGCTTCGACACAGGTCGTTCGCTGGGAGCCCGATTCTTCTTGCATGTTCACCGAAAGCCACATGACCCGTCAGTATACCCACAAGGTTTCTTATTGCACCTCTGTCTAGGGATAACAAGCCCAGAGTGCGCTTTTTGTTATAATTTGGCCACATCTGTCTAGCGGTACAGCATGTGCCTAAATTTCTCCAGCGCCTCAATGCTAGCTCATAGGCTGATACCTTTATATCCTGCCTAAGAACTTTCATTGAGACCCCTACCCCCACTTTCTCATGCAGGTGCGCCTCACGGGATCCCTCCCTAGCGAGCTGATCCGCTTTTACATTTCCGTGCACTTCGCTGTGCCCAGGAACCCCACACAGTTTTAAACTGTTCTTTTGAAAGATCCTCCCCAGTTCCGACCTACAGGTTTCAACTAATTTGGAGGACACTAAGACTGATTCTAGCATCCTTATGGCTGCTTTGCTGTCCACAAAGAAAGTGATGTCTTTATCGACCTCCCCTCTCTTGTTAACTTCTTTCGCAGCTCTCAAGATTGCCATTATTTCCGACTGCACAACTGTGCAGTGCACGGAGAGCTCCAACAATATACTAAGGCCCCAGTACTCGGAAAAGATTCCTGCTCCCGTGCCCGTGCTCGTTTTCGAGCCATCCGTGTACACTGACACAGTTCCTTTGCCGGCTAGCCCCCCGCTCTCCCACTCTTCTCTTGAGGGGACGACGGTCAAGAAATTTGTTTCAAAGTCCAGTGTTGGCACTCTATAGTCCATGTTGACATAGCCTTGCTTCCCACAAAGACTTTTCAGTACTGTGGAGTGCCCATAGGGCCTTTCCCTCCAGAAGCCTCCACCCTTCAGACGCACAGCACTGGCGGCTGCCGCCTCCTTGCAGTGCAGATCTAATGGAAGAAGATCCAAAATGATCTCTAATGCAGCTGTGGGAGTAGTACGCAAAGCACCCGTTATCCCCAAGCACGCCACTCTTTGGATCTTAGTGAGTTGAGCCAGGTTACATTTCTTGCTCAGCGCCTCCCACCACACCATAGCCCCATAGGTCAGAATTGGCCTGACTATAGCTGTGTACATCCAGTGTACCACCCGTGGTTTGAGTCCCCACTTAGGCCCAAAGAGCGCCTTACACGTGAAAAAGGCTACTGTAGCCTTCCTCACTCTCTCTTCCAGATTTGCCCTCCAGGTAAGCTTCTGATCTAGCACGACCCCTAAGTACCTCACCTGATTGGAGAGCGTAAGACTTTCGCCATTAAGTGTGGGCGGCCTAAAGTCTGGAATTTTACGCTTCCTTGTAAAGAGGACAAGCTCCGTCTTAGAAGGGTTCACTCCCAAGCCACACTTTGTGGTCCACCTGCTGGTTAATTCAAGGGCAAATTGCATCCGTCCGACTATGACGTCGATGAATTTGCCCGGTACTATGATGGCCACGTCGTCGGCGTAAGCAGCGACCTTGAAACCCTCCCTTTCTAATTCCGACACAAGATTGTCCATTACTACCAGCCATAGTAGCGGTGAAAGAACTCCCCCTTGAGGGGTTCCCCTGTCCACGTATTTCCTGATAGTCAGGTCACCAATGGACGAGCTAACTATTCTAGTTCTGAGCAGTGTATCAATCCATCTACAAAGGCTCATATTCACACCTTTTTGTTGAAGCCCACGACATATGGCGCCCGGCTCAACGTTATTGAAAGCCCCTTCGATGTCCAGGAATACCCCAAGTGCTACCTCCTTGTACCGAAGGGCACTCTCGATAGTGGAGACTACGGAGTGCAAAATTTCTCTACGGACCTTCCTCTCATGTAGGCATGCTGTGACCGTGCTAGTTGGTCCCCAATTTCGCTCCTAATGAAGGTGTCCACTAGCCTCTCCAACGTCTTGAGGAGGAAGGATGCCAGACTAATTGGTCTGAAATCCTTGACAGAACTGTGGTTTATTTTACCCGCCTTAGGGATAAACACCACTCTTACTTGTCTCCACGCTCTTGGGATATAGCCCAGCTGGAGACATCCTTTGAAGATTCCTTCCAGCCATGGTGCGATAATCCCGAGAGCCTTTTGGAGCATTATAGGCCAGATCCCATCCGGCCCAGGAGATTTAAAAGGCATGAAGGTTCCCACCGCCCAATTAATCTTTTTGACATCCACGATACGCTTTATGTCGTCGTCGTGCTGTCGGACCTCATTTCCACAGCTTTCGTTGACTATGTCAGAGCACCTCGGAAAGTGCTGTTGAAAAAGTGCGTTAAGCTGTTCTTCTTTAGTGTTAGTCCAGTTTCCGTCCGAATCCTGAATAAAGCTAGGAGAGCTCCTGCTAAATGAGAGGACCTTTCGGAGTCTGGACGCTTCTGCCGTTTTCTCTATTGACGCGCAAAACACTCTCCATGAGTCCCTTTTTGCCTGTCTGACTGCACTCTTAAAAGCTCTTAGACCATCCTTATATTTGGCCCAGTCATTTGGCAATCTAGTGTACTTTGCTTCATTAAAGAGCCTTCTTGCAGCCCTCCTCAAATCCTCTATCTCGTGGCTCCACCAATGCGGCAGACTCCTCGAGGCGGACTTTCGTAAGGGACAGCAGCTTTTGAAAGAATTGCTCAGGATGTTTGTGAGGGAATCGACCGCCGAGTCGACTTCCTTCACAGTAGACAGTCCTCCCAAGTGGGACCCCTCTAATCCTATCTCAACCAAATTTGCAAAACTCAACCAGTTGGCTTTCCGCGCATTTCTTAACTTGCTAGACCCAACAGTCGACGATGATACCTCGATATCGAAGTGGATCATACAGTGATCCGACAAGGATGCCCTGTCCGAGACCCTACAATTAATAGTTACTATGCTAGTAACGATAAGTTTAACGGAATAATATTCTTCAAGTTCACTTGTTCTTGTGAGGTTTTCCTGAAGTCAATTTAAACGTATTAGCATTTGTATGATTTTAATAATTTTAGTACAGCCGTTTTATATTTTAACAAAAACAAACTACGAAAAAATTAAAACAATTTCGAATTTTTTTTTTCAATCAGATTTGCACTAATGGCAATCAACGGTTTGGAAAATTAAATATTTTAAAGAGTTTTTCTCAAGCAAAAAATCATATTATTATGATTGCAAAACATATTCATTTAAAAAAATAAACAATTAATATTTAAACGAATAACGGGGCTTATACGAATAGTATTACCTAACTACACTTACTCTAATAAAGTGGTTATGGTATATATCAACCAGTTTCAACATTTGCATGATTAAATAAAATTTCCGAAAAATTCTCTGCTGCTATTTTTAATTAAAAAATTTGTTTCTATCAAATTTACACTTCTGGCAACCGATGCGTTTCAAAATTATATGTTTTAATAACCAAATAAAAGTAACATTTTTTACTCATCCAAAATATATCTAACAAATAACAATGAATATTTATATTGAATAAGGAAACGTATATTCATCACGTAAATATAATTTGAAATATTTGTGAGTTAACAATTGTCAAGGTTCGGTAAATTTCTCCCTCGATCCTACGTAAGATTTTACATATAGTCAGACATTGAATTTTTGCTGCATAATAAGAAATGATTATTGGTCTTTCAAAGGAAAAATAATGAAATAGAACAAGTACAGTGTCTTTGCAGCATTTGATAAAAAAATTTGGACGGAACTACCAAAAAAGGTCGTACATTGTGTACTGAATGGTTGTGTCAAGAGAATCATTTTTAAAGAAAATAAGATGAAATTGTGAGAATTCAAGGACCGGAAAGGGATCCATGCTTATTTACTTACTTTCATATGAGCCTTGTCGTCATGCATCCTAACCGAAATATATAATGGTGTAACAAAGTAATAAACTGCTTGGGTTTTGCATAAAGGGGTTTCCGAATTAGACGTGGGACTGCTGAAATAGGATCCACATATTTTTGCAAGGATATTGTGTTTGCCTGTTTGAAGCGAAGAAGTATTCAACACAAGACTATGAAATTCGTGCTCATGTTGGGTATATATTTTAACGACTTGATGTTAATGATAGCATCGGTTCGATAAATTATTTTGTCCTAAGGAGACAAGGGATTAGAACACCTACCATGATGCTTATTTTTTCAAGCCAAAATTGACTTCGAACAATGTTTCAAAGAGAAAAATAGAAGATTAAATTGTTATTGAGAAACATTCTAACTGCTTTGTTATTTTACAATATTGACATGTTGCCATCGTCTGAAATACTTAGTCTAGTTATACAAATTTGACGTAGGCTGCCTTGTGTAGTCAGAAATTTTTCAGTACCTAATTTAATTTTCAGGAATGTATTTTCAAATTAAATAATTTACAAGAAAAAGATTTTCTCTGCCATCCCTCGGGCTTACTATCATAAACAACTTAAGCTTCAATTTCTTTCAGTGTTTTGTCATTTCAATGATTTCTTGGAGAAAAACAAGCAAATGAACGTGAATAGCGAACACTTTAAATTATACCTAAATAAGCAGTCATAAAAATGTAAAAATTTCAAAACATAATTTAAACAATTTTGGGAACAATCTTGTAATGTTACATGTTTTCTCGCTGCCGGTTTCAAATATTCGGAAGCCTAAGCCATGAGTTGAAATATTGCTCGAGGATGAGCCTCTTCATTGTGAAACTGAACAGTCATATTACCTAATTTGCATAGTCACCACTGAGCCTGGAAGACATTTAGCATAACGCTTGGCTTGCAAGCCGGTGAAAATCAATATGAGAAGGTAATTTTCAAAGGAGCATGGATGAAAACGAAATGAAATTTGGAAGTGAAGCTAATGGAAGAATGCGGTTTAGGCAGTAGCTTCTTTGTTTTTGTTTGCTTTTCAAGTAGGGTATTGAGCTCGCATGGGTAAGTTTTTGTAGTCTAGAGTCAAGAGATGGTGGTGTGAAACCATAATGGCATGACAGGATCCTAGAAAGGTTGCAGCGTTATCCTCAAAAAGCACATTTATTAGATTTGCGTGACTTTAAGAATACCACCTGAGTAAGGTCAAAAAGTGATTGTACTCAACTTCGAATAAGGCTGAATAACTAAAATAAAACGAAGACCTTTCCCTAATGAAAGATAAATGTCCAACACAAAATTTAATTGCAGTTACTTAGTGTCATCAATTGATATCTACAATAGAAACATTGAAAGTGGCTTTGACTACTCCTAAATTAGTTCTTTGTAAAGTTCACATTGATATTCATGGATATGAGGGTTATTTTTATTTTTGGTACCTAACCGTCGGCGCAAATCTGAGTCACAAATTCTTGAATTTCCCAGAAAATACTCAACTGATCAATTCAATTTAGAATTTTTTTTTATTCCTTTACATACTGTTTGAAGCTCTTAATACATACTCGTCGATACACTCAGATTCCATTACTTTTATACCAATCAATTTAATTTTAAATTTACTGCAAAAATTGATTGAAAGCGTGCAAATCATGGTTTGAAATCATTCACGTATACTATGTATATACCGGGCTGTCTAATAAATATCCTTCTCGTAGACTGCTCAAAAACAACTCATTATACTATCCTGTAAGTTATTCACTACATATCAGCGCAGGACCCTAGATAAAGTGTGAAAGGTGAACGCTTATACATAACAAAAGGGAGCCACAACATTAGTGAATAGCAAAGCAAATTAAATATCCATACCAAATAAAAGGGATTTTTCTGTTTTCCAAGAAACGAAAGCTATTTGGGGGTGTTTGTTATCGATCTGCTAAACATTTCTCTACGCAATACTTAGACAAAAGCTGAATTTGTTATTAGATTTTGATTCATGGAAATCTGTAACTTTCTGTCCATTTCTGAAGAAAAGATGAAAGCTGATCCGAAACAAAATTAACTAGTAGCAGTTTCAGTACACATGGTGTCCAAACTGAATTTTGTATGTAATGCACAATTATTTTGCAGAGAATGCGACGAATAAAATACAAATGTATATTGTTGTGGAAATCAGAATATTGTGGCTAGTTTTCTTAAATGAAATCTGAACGGATTCTGAAATCTAGCCCCCACACTTATATTGTTGCTAAGAGTGATTTTCTTATGTGTTAAATTTACTTGAAAAATCAGCGTATACGAAATTTGTAATGTTAAATCTTATCTTAAATAGAACAAGTATAATTGTCATGCTTTTTGTGAAATTCGCTAAAACGGAGTTACACCATTCTCTGGTTTCAGTGAAGATGCATATATAAAAGTTCTTACAAAATGTCACAAACAATCAGCAAACCCTATTGTCCACAGGTAAGCGTTAGTCAAGTTAAAAGATGCTGATTATAATATACCGTGTGTAAAAAAAGTTAAGGCACGATGTACCCAGCGAGAAAAGTTTTAACTTTTCAGTGATATTTTTATCGAGAATGTTTTTATTAACTTCCCAGTATATGGGTTCTTGTAATCGCCTCGAAAATCGAAATTGAAATTTTCAACATTTCTTTACGCATTGAGGTCTATAGAGTATACATAAAGTGTTTTTAGAAAGAAATATGTATGTATGTGTGTGTGTGTGTGTATCTACGTACGTCCGTTCGTACGTACGTATGTGCGTTCGTGGACAGTTTTTCTACGAGCATAACTCACGTAAAAAAACTCGTATCGACTTCGTTAAGGTGTCAAGAGAATTGTCTTTGCAATCTTAAGAGCTGATTAGTTTTTGGGACACTTTGGTCGGGAGGGATTTGTTGTTTTGCCCCTTTGAAGGTCATTTCTGTCATGCGCTATATCTGGCGAACCAAACATACGATTTGCATTGTTGTTGTTTGCGTATTAACAATTGTGTGAATCTACCAAATTTTTATAAAAATTGTTGGAGCCGTTTTTTAATTTAAGAGAAAACAGTGCAAAAAATTAGGTTTTTTTTCATAAACAATATATTTTTAACCTGATTTGCGAAATATAGTAATCAGTGTTTATAAAATTTATATACTCCAAACAATGTTTGTAAAAACACCATCAAAACTTTTTTTCATGATTACGTCAAAAATCAAATAAAAAATAAAAAATCATTAAAAGTCATCATGATTTTCAAGGTCATTTTTATCATTCACTATATCCCACGAACCAGTTATAATATTTGCATCATTAAGGTGACAATAGACGTATATTAACATTTTTGCGATTTTTCCAACATTATATAAAAATTGTTCCAGCCGCTTTTTAATTTAATAAAAGAAATTGCAAAAAATAGGCTTTTAGGGTTTTAGGGTTTTTTCATAAAAAATAATTTTTAGCCTGAGCACAGTAATAAATGTTTATAAAATTTATACATTCTTATCAGTTTTTGAAGAGAAACCAGCAAAATCATATTCTATGATTATAAAAAAACTAAATTAAAAATAAAAAATCATTCAAAGTTATCATATATAGAGGGTTCATACGAATGATATTACTTTATATCTTTAATTCTAAGGAAATTGTTGTAAATTCAATCCAAGTTTTATAATATTTGCCTAATTTAAGCAGATTTTTAATAGTTTTTACAGTGTTTTAGTGTTAATAAAAAAATTGCTTAAATGTTGGAAATCCAAAAAAAACTTTCCGTAGATGATATGATTAATATTAACTCATTCCTGTTACTGCTATGAATACCTCTCATTATTATTATTTAAAGTAGTATTATTTTCAAAATTATTATTGTGTTTAATGTTTTTGATGTTTATGTAGATATTACTGGGAAGTTGACCGTGTGGACTTCAAGGGTCACACCTCGCGGCTTGTTTTCACATTATATCAGGAGATTGGAAGGTATATTTCAGTACCATAACAAAAAAACACCAATCGCACAACAATTATTAAATGTAGGGGGAAAATACGTTTCCAATCAGAAACAACGCAAAAAAAATTACGGCACACTGCAATAATTTATTTTTCTGAGAAAAATGCACCGATAGATTTGCATGGAATTTTCGTTACAAGAAATATTTGTCATTTGAGTTGAGTAAATGAACAAGGAAAGTAAATTTTAAAAGTGAGTAAATAATGAGTGCCAAGAGAATACATTAAGTGCAAAAGTTCGGAAAATTATAGTTCAGCTTTGGCAAACAGGAATGTCATATGCTACAATTGGTTTATTAGATAAAAAAACAAAATATTCTGTCAGAAACGTTGTATTAGCATATAAAAAACAAAATCATTCGAAGCAAAACCTCGATTAGGAAGGCGAAAAATGCTAACTGAGCGAGAATATAAATGGATTGTGAAAGAAATTAAAAAGGACCCAAGATTAAGTGCCCCATTTTTACGCAATAAAGTTTTAAAAAACACTTCAGAAAAGAAGTGTCTACTCAGATGGTACCAAATTTTATAAAAAGTCCAGCATTAAAGGCAGGGTTTACCGACGAAACTCGTACATTAGCGCAAAAAATGTGATGGTAAGATAACCTTTCGCGAGAGAGTACGTAAAAACACCAAAGTTCTTCAGAAAAATGGTTATTTTTGTTGACAAAACAAAAATTAACCTGTTTGGATCTGAAGGGCGACGGTATGTTTGAAGGGAACCAAATACCATGTTCAATTTCAAGCATACCAATCCCACAGTAAAACACGGCGGTGAGAACATTATTCTATGGGGTTGTATGAGGGCTTCTGGACCTGTAAACTTAGAAATTATAAATAGCAGGATGAATCAACATTACTATCTAAATATCCTCAAAAGGGATATTAAACAAAGTGCTGAAAAGATGGGGATGTTACACTCTTTTGGCCTGTACCATGATAACGATCCCAAACATACCTCGGAGGATTGTCGACTATGTACTATTTATAACTGCCCAAAAATGATCAAAACACCTGCTCAGTCCCCATATTTGAACCTCATAAAGCATATATGGTACCACCTAAAAAAAGTTGAGATTCGTAAAGTAAAAAATAGAAACAGCCATTATTGAAGAATGAGAAAATATTTCACCAGTCATTTGCAAAACGTTGGTCAAATCGATGCCGAAACGCCTCCAGGAAGTCACAAGAACGTGAGGAAAGTCCACAAAATATTAATAGTGAGTAAGTTTCTAAAATTTAACGGAAATAAATCAAACACAAATCAAATAATTTCAAATAAACCTAAATCGTGTCTTAGATTTTGGGTCGTTTTTCGATGGTAAACAAGCATTTTTAATTATGTTTAAAAATTGTTGTGTTTTTAGGATGATACTGAAATTTATCTTCCCAGCTCCTGATATACAGTAAAAGAACATCATTCTCAAAAAAATACCACTAAAACCTATGACTTTTCTCGTTAGGTAAATCGTGCCATAACTTTTTTTATCCACTGTATACTCCATTCGATGTATTCTTACCCGATTCGTAGTTAAGGATAGTCTTTTGGTCGACGTCCTTTTCACTAACCGACAAAATACATACATCGAGATGCCTAGCCTAACTTTTTGAATAATTGATTTTGATAGTCTCATGGTTTATTTGAAAAACTCCTTTTTCTACCAATTTACTATGGATCACTCGAACGTTCAAACAACTCGCCCGCCACCTGTGCTTTTTGTTGGTTGGCAACTTTACCAACACATATTTTCAACAATAGAGAGATCAAAGCGGGACTATTGCAAGAGACAGTACCTGAAAAGGATGCCAACCCTCATAATGAAACCCTATGTTCTCCATTTATTTATTTTTCTAATTTGGATACGTATAATCTTGTCTTTAACGAAAACAAGTAATACAAAAAAGACCATCTATTTAGGCAAGCTATAACTTGTATTGTACCGACGGCAAAGCATGCGAAGCGTTCAGCGTAAAATCTGCTCAGAAAATGTTCGCTATTCATCCAATTTTGCCAAAATTAATTAGCGACCACAAATGGAACACCCAAAGGCAAGTGATAATCAAACGAGAAACTAATCCTTTTTCAAGTTTTTGGCGAAAACGATTTCAGAAATATTAACATTTCTTATCCTTCCGAAAATGTTTAGTATAACTTCAAAAGGAAATCTCTTTTGATGAAAATAATCTGTATGAGGTCTCATTCAAATGTATAGTTATCTGCTAAAAACAACGTTTCCATTCGATCGACTAGTTCTTCAGATGTTGCTATAATAAAGGAAAATTACTTTTTGTGGTTGAAAAGCTACAACAACATACAAAGAACTTCATAATTATCCTCTTCCCGGGGTAGTCAATTCAACTTCTTGGGATTTTTCATATATTCATACTTTTATTGTGGAGAACAATGTCGAATGGCCCTGTGGTGATGTTAAGAGGAAGGGTGGCGAGGTGAATGTAGTCAATTCCTGGCAAAAAGTGGGAAGTGTTTTAAAGTCTTCAAGATGGCGAGCGCGCCATCTTATCAGCCCTAAACTTGAGAATGTTCAATGTTAAATATCTAATGTACTAATATATTTTGCATAAAGACTGCTTGGAATGTAGAACTGAATTCACAAGTAATCTATAAATTATTTATGAATTGAGTATAAACCTGGATGGGCGCTTTTGGGATTTCTTTTTTTTGTCTTTCGAAACAAGTCACGAAAACAGTTGGAAATTTTTTGGAAGAAAACCAACAAACCAGCATGTTCCATTTCTGAATTTTAGAGTACTTATTCATGCCTTGATTATTAATAATCTTGGCCAGAAGTTTTTCTTGTGTCAGCTTAGCAATTTGGTTGTTTAAGAAAACAGAGATAATTTTCAGTTTTTTGGGGAGGAAACCATATTAAATTATCTCATTCTAAACATATCATATTTTTGTGTTATAAGTGACACTTAGTTTTTTTCTGACAGTGTTTCCTGTTTTTAACTACATTTTTCAATTGATATTAAAAATATTTAATCAAATAATTACTTTTAATGCAACATTTACTTATAATTCTTTAATTGTTATACTAAACATCGAAAAACTAAGGGAAATAAACCAAACCATTGTATAATAAATCTGAACAATGTGTGTGCTGTAAATGCATTAACATGTAATTTTCGTTGGTGTGCGAAAATTTGAAAAGATTAATTTGTTTGTCAAATTTAAGTAGTGTCGTAACAACCACTGAGAAATGCAGCCAAATAAGTAAAAACGAAAATGTTGAGCTGTAAATCCTGGCACTTGGTTAATCATATGCCATTATTGATCACAGAATATGAGAACGAAATAATAACAGTCGTGGGAACTTATTCGAAACCCACTAAATACTTCACGTAAATGTACTTACGGGGGGAAGTACCTTTAGACACTTCAAAAAATCGATTTTTTAAAAATTGTTTTAATCGATAGATATATCGCCTAAGAATAACATGTCAAAGTTTCAAAAGCTAATTCTCAAAATTGTGGAAGAGATGCATCCCGGAAGTACCTGTCGCCGAGCTTTTTTCACTTGATCACAAACTTTAAACGGCCTTTTCTCGAAACCATGTTTTTTAAAATTGCGTAAGTGATAATAAAAAAACTAGTGAATCGATTTTCACCATCTAGCATTCATTTTAAAGAGCATAAAAAACTGTTCTATATAGACTAAAGATTAATAAAACAAATTATTTTGGGACTATTTTTGACTGGAAGTACAACGAAATTTTTCGTCAAATTCGTTATTTTTTTGAGCCTTTTTTGAAGGGTTGATTTTCGAATTTCGCAAATATTTTAGTCTATCTACTAAAAAAACCCTCTCAAGTAAGAAAATGTTTGGTTTGTTGATTCCAGATGAAAATTGCAGCCAGCATCACATACGCAATTTACGACGTCAGCGATAACATGGCTTTCAAGATCCTTGAAAAATTTGTTAATTTTCAACTTTCGCTTTTGTAGAATATGTTTTTTTTCAACCTCAATAATCGCCTAAAATAAATATTATACTGATTTCATAAGAGCTGTCTTCATTTCCCCACAAATCACTTGCAAAAATACCTTTTTTTCGGCCTCTAAAGGTACTTCCCCCCTTAATAATTATTTTCGTTATAAGTGCGTAAAGCACTGTTATTAACGAGTGCGAAGTTTATTTCACGCGATTTAAACACGGTGCGAAATGCTCGAATGACGAATTCTATTTTTTTTATCACACAAGCATCGAAGCTGTGGAGGCATGCGGGCGGGAAAATAGTCCACCGGGCGTAACACTCGCCGTCAACGACACTTAGCGACAGTCATAGACACTCGGAGACACTCAGAGACACCCGGAGAGTGTTTCACGCACTGGGATGTGTGGAACATGACTTAACGAGTCTCAAGCGAAACCGATTGCATTTGATGGTTCAATGAAAACATATTATTATTTTCGGTATGAGTGCGTTAAATGCTGCTCTTAACGAATGTGAAATTTGTCACCCGAGTGAAGCAATTAGAGCAATCACACGAGTTAAGTGCAGCGCGAAACGCACGAATGACAAGTTCTATTTTTTCGTCACACATGCATCGAAGATGTGGTAGAGTACAATCGGGAAAATAGGTCCAGGGGTCAGCAGTAAGCAAAATATTTCATACACTCGGAAACAATTGAGAAAATGTTTCGCGCACTCGAAGATACTCGGAATATGTTCTACTACGTACTGGAGTGTGTGACACCTGGAATAATGAGTATAGAGTGAGCTCGGTACAGGGGACCGTTTGATGATACAATAACAAAAACAATCTTTTTGTAAATTTCAATCCCCTCTTGTAATTTTTAATTTTAATTTTTGCGACATTAAGTTCTTTTAACTCCAAATTGTCTGGGTTTTGGCAAGTTCGTCTTTTCTAAAACCAAACTTCATGAAGATGGACGTTTTCGAAAACATAATATTTAAGTAACCAAATTATGCTACCTTTAATCCATGAAGCTACCCCAAACACATTAGCATCCGATATGTTGGTATCATTTTATCTATATTTTATTCAATTCAACTCTGCGGCTCTCGGCTGCATGTTATTTTGGATTTCATCAACCAAATTGTCTCCCTTTGCTGCTAAAAGAACTTTGGAAATAATCGTCTGGGAATTTATTCTGCATCTTAAAGAAATATTGAAATATTACTCAAGTCAAATGTGTCTCTCAGAAATTATGACACAAGAAATAAAATAACAAAGGATTATTATCAATGATCCGCTTCTAATCTAGTTCGGTGAAGTTTACCGTGAATTGAATAACATTGGTCTGTGTTTAAATAAATAATAACAAGGTCGAGCCTTATCCAACAGAGAATTTAATAAAGTCGAAGGTATTCTATGAAACAAATGTAATTTCTCCGAACTCCAAGCGTTTATGAGGATTTATTACTGGCAAGTTGAGCTTTTCAATGGGAGCAAAAAGATTTAACGCCCACAGTCCCTTTTTCACTTAAGGTAAGTAACATTTGTCGCAACTCGTGTTATGATTAATTCAAAATCCAGGATGCTCATAAAGCGTCGAGATTTATATAAATTACACTGACAAAGCTGCGATATATTTAATACGCAAATTATTCTTAAGGATTAATGTCCAGCAATCATTCTTCTCCCGTGTTTAAAATTTTCATTTCAAAATGTATTTTCACGCCAGTATATTTTTCACAAAATGTAATTTACGAAATTTGCAGCAGTTGTCCTAATTTGTGCGCTCCGAAACAAGACAATTGGATGTCTTTGATATTTTAAAAGTGAAAAGCTTATCTGCTTTTCACTTTCAAGTGTTTCATCCTTAGCAAATAGTTTTGTCCCTTTGAAATATTTGGATGCCAAACAAACATCATCACATTCAATCCGTATTGAGGAAATTCCTTTTAATGCTAGTAGAAGCTGCGAAAAAGCGTGCGATGCTTCAGATGGGGGTAGTTAAAGCTAGGCAATTATTTCCGCTACAAGAAAATCGTTCTATGAAGTACAAAAAATCGAAAAAACCGTGTGAGTTAATATGTTTTGATGTTAATTATTCCTGGAAAAAATAAAATTGTTGGATTTTTGAGTTACTGATTGTAAGATAGCTTCACATTTTAAGATGAAGAAGAAGAAAACAGACAGAAGTTGCGAAAGTTCGAAATTAATATTTAATATAATATTTAATATTTTAATATTTAATAATGTTTGCTTTGATAGCATGAAATTTTAAAGTTCCGAATTCAATCACTTTTCCTAAGAAAACTTTTGCATTTCTAAATTGAACTGAAAAATAGAAATAAAATTTTACATTTCAGTTGTATGTGAAATAATGAAGATTTTGTAAGATTAAGAAGCGTTCGGTCTTTATTTTTTCGCAATGGAAGCGTAATTGCTTTGACTTTGAAGTGGCCAAATCAAATACGAAAAACAGCAAGAAATTGAGCTGTTCACTGGTATTTGTTTATAATTTTGCATTTGTTGTACTGAGGCTAAGCAGATAAAATATTCTTGGTGGCTATTTATGCTATTTACATAGTGAGACTTTGCACAGAGATGACGTTTTATGATAAAATAATCTTCATATTCAATGGTGCAACAGCCCAAACAGAGCCTTAGTTTCCCGAAGATACGGTCTCCAGCTGTCTTGAACCAACTATCACGCCCACATTTCATTTTGCTACCTATGTTCACTGAGTCTTTGCGTGGTTTTCTTGATTTGACTTTCATGATGCGCTTGAGAGTTTTTCCATAATCCGTGCATTTCATATGGCTGACCCAGAATTTCATACAATTTATGGGCCCAACAATATTACCAGTCCGACTCGGTCTTCATTGCGCCTGGACATGTCTTCTTTGAATGTGGGGATCAAAAGATGCAATTGCCTTCTCTGAGAACTCATTAAAATAAGTTCAAAGTTTCATATTGTTAATTGAAAAAGTTCAGATTTACAATCAATAAATTTCAAAACGGCAAAGTATCTTTGATGAAACATTTGAACACACAAGTTTATCCATAGTTTGATAACGAGAAATTTCACTAACTAGGAGAGGCTCAGGTTATGGAATCTCAGATTTGGACGAAATTTGGCACATAAGTAGAAGACGTTAAGGATATTCGATGCTTAAAATATTAGAGCGCAACACTCCTCCGTTTTTGAGAAAAACGTCCTTAAAGTTTTTAGCGTCGCAAATGGATTATTAAGTTTTTACATCTGGCAGAAGCTGTGCAGTGTAGGTAGCAGAACTACGAGCTCGCGATCATGGGGTCGTGTGTTCGATTCCCGTCGGGGTATTGTTTTTCTTTTTGAATAATTGTCGTCGTCGTGTGTTCGATCACCGGTGGGTACTGTTCTTTTCAATATTCGTGGATGTAATTATTTTAAGGTAAATCAGCAATGTTCAACTGTAAAAACATTTATTTTGAGAAATCAGTAAATTGTTCGATCATTTATACAAGAAACTCATTGTCAAATTATACAAGAAACTCATTTTTGAACGGATAGAGTCTTAAAAACTGTTGTAATCGAAGCAAAATCATAGCTAATGGTAAGATCATCCTTTGTTTCTCGAATCAACCATGCTTCCTCTTCGTGCCTCAAAGCCAAGTCGGCAAAAAGCAATAAACCAGGGTGGCGCCCAACGTGGCCATGAATGCTATGGTGTTGAATGATTGACCACCATAACATTTATGACTCGATACAATGGGCGTCACCCTGGTTTATTGCGAATTTATTATCAAATATCCTTGACGTCTTCTACTTATGTGCCAAATTTCGTCCAAATCTGAGATTCCATAACCTGAGCCTCTCCTAGTAAGCTACACTCTACCAGCGATCTTAAACAATTCTTTCATCTTTTCTGCTAAGCGATTGAGCAAAATTTAACATTGGAATCAATGAGAATAATTGCAAATATTCTGCTTCGCGAATAATTTTCATTCTTTTGATCTGCATCCATTCCATTTATTACTTATTCACTGAATTCTTAGAGTTACTAAAAACTTTTCATATTTCACTCTAATATCCCTTCATCTCTTTTGACACACAAATAAATGAAACTCACAGTTTCTTCAACTTTCTTTCTCCATTTTTCAATATCCTGAAGGACACTTCAGCCTTATTGCATGAAATCCGTTTTCCGATTGACCACTTTTATTTGCGAAAGCAACTTAATATTTCATTCACGTAGTCTTGCCCGCTGAGAACGAATCAAAATGTTATTTATAAAAGAACGTCGATGTTAGGATGCTAGGATATTGTTTACGTCTTCTCGGGAGTTTATTCCAGTGATTATTTTTCATGTACCCAAATCGCCTGGTTTTAGGAATACATATAGCATCCGTTCGGTCACCCTTCGTGGGCAAGTTTGATTTCCTGAGTCCTTGTTAAGGTACTGAGTTGTGTTTATTTTCTGTCGATGAAGCTTCTAGGAATGCTTGTCGTAGACACAATTCCTATCGAAACATTTCGATTTTTCTGTCAGCCATATTTTATGTTGAATATGTCTTGTCTTGCGGTGTCGTCGCTACCCGGCATTAATATTTTATTGAGTCATTCTATTGTGAGCTATTATCTGGGATATTTACTCCTGCCTTCGTGTAATGCTAATTCCACGCATCGTTTCGCATTCATCTGAAGCACAGATGTAATCATTTTAGCAAAGTGGATGCCTATTGATCCAATACGAAGCTATAACGTCTAAGTAGCGCACGTAGCCATGTAAAATTCATAGAATCGATCGACGCTGAAGTGGATGATATTGTGTGTCGTCCTTGCATATTGAGATTAGATCAAACTTCTCTGGGCAAATTGAGTTTTTCTAAATATAATATCCCAGCTATCTTATGATTGTAGAAATGATGAAAATCGGTGATATATTGTTATTAACTTTGTAGAATACTTGGAGTGTACTGTTAATCTGTTGGTGAAGACGTTGTGCTAGACATCTGAATGTTTATTATAGCACAAGTATTTTATGGTCGATAAATATCAACAGAAGCAATATCACCCATAAATATTTATGCATACAATAATTGTGTTACGAACTTTCTTGGATTTTTTTTATACTTGTTGCTATATACTGGATTGTGGTGGTTCAAAAACACACAAAGATAATTGGGACAAAAAAATCATAAAATTTACCGGGTCCACCTTTTTTTAAATTGATTAATGGACTCATTTTGGTATTCGATTATGAGCGCTCTTTATCATGATGGAAGTCAAATCTTGTAAAATAAATTAAACTTTTATACTTTCACAAAAGTATGCATTTATGCGTTGTAGCTTCTTTCACACTCTATTTACTAATCAACCATTTAAAAGCTATACAAGTTTGGCATCTAACATTGTTTATATCATTATTTTATAAATAAATGAACAATTCAATCTTTTTGAACTAATGGAACTTATCATAAAACACTTCCGCTGCGCAACATCGTCAGTCGATGAACCGTGAACCCCAATAGCAAGTTAACGCGTTTCGTTCTGATCATATTCGAGTTATGACAATTCCCGATCACCATTCAATCTAATTTTTCTCGAATCGAAAACGTTATGTTTTTTTATTCGGTACAGTGAGTATCTTCGTTTTTTCACTAACTTATATGGCCCCGAAGGATTGGGAATTCTGCCCTTCGAATAAAATAAGGCAAACACATTATTTGACGATAAAATTTAATGTACACTGTCAGCCCATTTTTACAGACAACCAGAAATTTCCTTTTCCATCGCTCTGATGGAACTCGCTTTTCATTTTCGACTCCGCACTGACGCTCCTAGCAGATGATGTTCATGCCAGAAATTCTCGTTACCGTCACTGCATGACTGGCAGCGATCATTCCGACATCCTAGTGTATTACCATCGCTTCGGTGATAAATTTGCGCTTCCACTGGAAATATTACAAACGATGGTTTAGAGATTGGACTGTTGATCACATTCTAATCGAAGTGTCCAGTTGCAATTAAATTCATATTTAATATCATAAAATATCTGAAAATTACGAACCAAAATGATTTTCCATTATTGAGAGTAAAATTAAATAAAAAACCAATGCATATATTTTCATGGCCATTTAATGATCAAATCAAGTGATATATTGAACGTGAAATGGAAATATCTACTAAGATAAAACTATTTTTTGATAAATGAATGAAGGAAAAAATGAAAATGAAAAAAGCAGCGAATGACAAACATTATTATTTAAAGTAATCGGTAATCGGAGACTGTTTTGTTTTGCTTGTAATCAAATCATCCTGTACTAAATTGATGGATTCTACTATTTTACCGAGTAAAAATGTATTTTTAACACTTTGCGATGAAAGGTGTTCGTCGATAATTTCTTTTTTGTCTTTAATAACCACGTACACATCAGGCTTGCCACATTTGTATTTTTCTTTCAAAACTTCGATTCCAAATTTTGTCTTCATGATCTTTTATCAAATTGTACTTTTGTTTTAACGTGAGACGTGAACGTTTTATTGGTTTATTATCTTCCTTGTTACGATTCATTTTCAATAGCGACGGAAAAATGTGAGAGTAATTGTGTGGTCAAAGTGATTTACGCTCAAGTGCAATTGACAAACTGAGCAATCTATGCACTGCCTTTGTGTGTGCGACACAAAGGCAGTGCATAATTCATAGCTATCGAATCAGCAAAAAACTGAATTTCAATTTCTTAGAAGTTTTGATTACACGATGCTGTCCAAACAATAAAAAAGTCCAAACAATGACTCGAAGTGATAAAGTAAACGATACATTTTTTTGCGATGCCAAATTGCCGCAACAGAAGCGATAAATTTTGCATTTTACAAAATGAAACAGCGATTTCGAAACGATTTTTATAATCATTGGTTGTGAAATTGGAAAAAATATAGTTTCAAATGGAAAAATAGACGAAAATTTTTGTTTCCATGAATTTTTTTTCCACTATTCGGAGTTTCGATTTTTCGTTATTGACAGGTCAATTTGTATGGAAGAGCTCAACGGCCAAATTTTTTTTCCACTATTAACACGAATTCCACTATTAACAGGTTCCGTTATTGACAGGTTTTACTGTACAAATTTTCAAATCGACTTGAAAAAGCGATGGTAGAAATTGTTTTACTTGTGTTCTTTAAAGCTGTTGAAAATACTGAGCTATCCTACTCTGCTGATATTACGTGTATACCTAAAATATTGTTTTTTTTTCAACTTGTAAATTCCAAAAAAATTGAATGCTCCAGAAAGATACACATAATAATCACAATAACAGAACAGTTAGACTTGAATGGTAAACTGACTGCCTGCTGTTTGAAAAAAAATATTGAGTAAGTTTAAATTGTGGGAAAATTGAAATTCATCAATTAATACAAGTTAATATCCAACTACATAATCAAATATGTGTTAAGAAAAACGATCCGTCTTTGAACAGCATAGAACTGATCAAATGTATTGTTTTGAAAAAGTATGGTAGTATCGTCGTGATGCTTTCACATTCCTCCAGTTTCTTAGATCATTTTCGAACTCTTGTGCGGTATGTTATTCATTTCATGATCCACATTATCTCGTTTGGTTAGTGAATTGCGATGGAACCACAAATAGACCTCAGTAGTAGCCTTCGTTTAGCATAAAGCTGAGTATTTCATCTTGTACCTAATTACAAGGGCAACCTGACACTATCAAAACGAAATCTTTCCCTCTAAAATCCTTTTACAAAAATTCAAAACTTGTATTCAGTAAAAGTTATAATCGAATCCATCCCCTCCACTTCTTTTCAATGTACAACAAAGATGTAACTGTCAGCACAACGAACAAAATAATCCCGTTGGGGTTTCATGGTCTTTTTCCCGAGAAAATATACTTACAGTCTCAACCGTTTTCGTATCTTAGACGCCTGTAAAATGCGAGATGAACATTTCACGGGTATATGAGCTCCTGATGGAAAATAACATTTCGATTAAGAAGTTCAGATCCTATAAAAATATGCTTAGGAAAATTGTTTTGTTTCTCATTGGAAATTTTGTGAAGATGCTAGTGTTTCACTTGAGGATTATTGAGACATGACAACTTGATGAATTTATGAGGGACGAGTCATTTACTGGAGGCATTCCCTAGGCATTTAATTGATTCATTGCTTGCTATACTTGCATGGTATCGTTTATGGTGGCGAAGAACAGAATACTTCAATTTTGGATTTTCACCGCGTGAATTTTTAAATGGTTATTGTAAGTTTGTTCTATTAGATCTTAATAGTTTAATGAGGACTTACTCTGGTAGGTTAACTGTAATCATATATATATATTTCCAGCAATCATGCTCTTTATGGTTGTATTATGTGTAAACTATCATATTATTCGTAAAAACTGATTCTATTAATCAAAGCAAGAATGGAAGCAGAAAGAGTGAATGAAAATTAAATTCTGTAAAAGTGAAAAGTTTTCAGATAATGTAGTTTATTTTTAAGAAAAAAGTTTTTATGCTGCAGGCTCAATCAACACTTTTTTTGTTTCAAAGGAAAATGTCTCGAAAATGTATATGTATGATGATTGGAGCGCAATTGTAAAAGTTTTAACGCTTTTTGTATAGATAACCGGTACAGTCTGATACCTACATAAACTGAAAAACTAAACGCAGTTTTCTCCAATTGTTTCAACTCGAAGACCACAATTATTTATAAAGTACCCAATTCATTTCAAGTTTTGTCAGCCTTTTTCATATATAGTTTGGTAGTTATTGCTTATTGCTTTCTGTTTTTCTCATAGTGAACCATTTTAAGGTGAACATTTCATTTTCTTTCCCAACAAGCGTGATTTTGAAAATTTCCATAAACTCTTTCGCGTAGGTTATACTTAATTAAGTTGATAATCGCATTTTTTAATTGCTGGTTACCTAAATATGGGTTCCCATTGGTCACGGCAAAGTACCAAAAATAAAAGATTGTCTAAACATATTTAAAATTTTTATTGAAAACATCAAAGATTTTATACATTTTTGTTCTTGTAGGTGAATCGTTAGACCTGTAACTTTTTTTTACTTTTGCGCAAACAATTGTTTCGCAATCCGCATGTGTCTTTCATGGGTGCGAAATGTTAATTCTCTTTGGATTTAAAATTTATATTCAGTACTGTATTTCTAAATTCAAATATACGAAGAAAGACTGAAAATTTTTGAGCTTGGACTAATATTGATATAAGTGTGTAAAAATTTATTTTTTCATGATATCTCCCTCAATTTTAATGCACTTCTTACATTTGTCATAAAGTGCTTTCCACTCAGTAAACAAATATTCGCTATCTTTGCCTTCGAAATGCTCGACTATTGCCGCCACCATTTCTTCGTTCCTCGAAAGTTTTCGCCCTCGGAGGTCTTTCTTCAAGTAAGAAACAGAAACAGTGTGGTCTTCTCCAAATTTCACGAAAACACCATTCGTCCGAACGGTTTTGTTTTACCTAATTATTAATATTTTCGAAAAACAGTAACCATCGTACAAAGATTCCTCCTATAGGTATATGGTATTACTTCGTTATCTTGACATCTTCAAATATCACCTTTATCCATATCAAATATAATTTCTAGAAGATAAAATCGGCTCAAAAGAAACAATGTCTAAAAGGGGATACGACCCATTGAATTTTATTATTAGTGAGCATCATTAAAATTTTGCCTGTCTACACAAATAATGCATACGGCGTATTCTGTTACCATTTCAAGAACCTGCACGTAGATGAACATGGGAAAATAATTATACATTTTTAATACGTATATATGCATATACATACCTGTATTATGACTATATACGTTCGTAGCTTACGTGAGCTCACTTATCAATAAAAAGACTTTATTTTCCATTTATCAACCCCCTATCGCGTAAAATCAAGGTATTACCTTAAATATCAACTATGGGGGGGCATAGCTGATATTTAAGGTAATATCTACGTTGAATTCACTCGATAGGTGGGATTGGCATCGATCCGCGTAAGTCTAATTCGCATAAGTTGGTGCAATTTTCCACATGAATCTAAACAGTTGCTCAATTGGGGGTATTAAAACGTCTGTACACAAGGAAAATGTAATATATTTTCTTTATTTCTATGCAGAATCATATTACACACATTGATCAGTTATATAAATCACAGTTGTTCTGACGTTGAAAGCTTTTTGAAATCTAGCAAACTCCTCTGACCACACAATGTTACATATGTACATTCTTGTAAATCAATAAGCAACTTTGTTGAAGACTTATGAATATTATTTGAAATTGTGCATTATTTTAGTTATTAGCTGCTGGTAACATGCCTAATTTTGGTCTACGCATGGTTTTATTATGGAACCCGTGTATACTTTGCGGAGAAGGTTATATATATTTTTAAATATACATGAATGATAAATAACATAAAGAAGTCGACGTGTTGGTTTTCTGTGAAATATGGCTTTACGAGAATGAAGTCGAATATTATAACATAAAAGGTTTTAACGCTGTGTATAACTGTACAGACAGAACAGAAAAGCGAGGAGGCGGGACAGCCATATATATTAGGAAGAGTATAAACTTTAAAACAATATATACAAATATAAATTTTTCAACAATTATATTAGAACTAGAAACAGACATAAAAAATTTCAAAATAGGCACATTTTATAAATCATCAGAAAAATTCTCTGAGTTCATAGACCATATGGACTATGTTTATTCGACACACAAGTCACTAATTACAATAGCAGATACTAATATTAATCTCCTAGACGACAGCCCACAAAATCAAAATTACTTAGACACATTAACAACCAACAGTACAGAAATACTTAATCTTGCTACGCCAACCAGTTTGACTACAGGAACGCTACTGGACCATGTAACAACAAACAATCAGTCAATTAAAAACAATACCACTTATATATTTGAAGACTGGCCGTATCTAGACCATCGACTGATACGGTTAACCATAACAACAAAAATTAATAAAAAAATTAAACCAATAAAAAAGAATATTACATACATGCAAACTGATAAATTCATAAGCATAACAAAACAGCTAATTGAAAGTAGAAAACCAAATAACTTCCAGGAGTTAGCTGAGCTAATTTTTCAAGCGAAATTTCTAGCCACAAAAATTAAACCTATAAGGACGAGAAATGACACATGGATAACTGGAAAAGTAATCCACTTTTCCAGAAAAAAGCGAACAGCTTTTAAAGCACTAAAAAAAGATCCAACCAATATAATGAAACAAAAGAACTATCAAATTATAAAAAACGAATGCAACAATACGATTAAAAATGCAAAGGAAAATTACTATTCGAGAAAACTTGAAGAAGGTTCTAACAATCAGCAAAATTTTTGGAAGTTAGTAGATAAAGTTTTCAGAAAGGCAGACACAAACACTACTAAAAACCAGGATATAAAGGAAATAAATTTCATGGGCGAAAATTTCAAAGATCCAGTAAAAATCTCAAATATATTAAACAATCATTTCATATCAATAGGACAGAAAATTGTATCAGAACTCCCTAAAAATGACTCAGCATGCCAAAGCGTGTCACCCATCTGCTCTTTTCACTTAAGGCTGACATCTAGAAAAGAAGTCATTGATGTTATTGATTCTCTGAAAAAACACACCGCGCCGGGTCCTGATGGTATCTGCGTTGATGATATCAAAATAATCAAAGAGAATATTGCAGATATACTGGTTACTCTAATAAATATAAGCTTCAAGAGTGGACAATTTCCGAACTATCTAAAAAACGCCAAGGTAATACCCATATTTAAAGGAGGGCTGGAAACTGACCCAAATAATTTTCGACCAATAACATTAAACTCACTGAGTAAAATCATAGAAAAAATATTAGCTTTACGAATTAAAGAATACTTAATGCAGAATAGGATTATAGATAGAAACCAGTTTGGGTTTCAGGACGGTAAAGGAACACCAGACGCGATTGTAGAAGTGATGAGACATATCAATACACAACTGGATCAGGGAAGTTACGTTGCTGCAGTTTTTATCGATCTAAAAAAGGCGTTTGATACGGTAGTGCACGATATATTGATAAGTAAACTTGAGAACTTGGGAATTGTTGGTATGCCAAGAGAACTTATGCGTACGTACCTGGCAGAAAGACTTCAAAGGACTGAAATTGGAAACGTTAACAGTGAAATAGCGCAGATTACTATTGGCGTACCACAGGGATCAATACTAGGACCGATTCTTTTCCTGTTATATACAAACAACTTGGTGACTTCAGGAATCGACGGGAAAGTTGTGATGTACGCTGACGATACGATACTGATTTACTCAGGTAAAAATGAAACTGACTTAGAACAAAAGATAAACAATGACTTAGACAAATATTCCCAATGGCTCATACGGAACAAATTGACATTAAACACGAACAAAACCAAATACATTATCTTTAAACAAAAAAATAAAACTGATATTGAGCCACTGATAAAAATAGAAAATAAAACTCTTCAGAGAGTTAAACATATGAAGTACCTTGGACTTACAATCGATGAAAAACTAACGTGGACACCGCATATAAATGATATGAGGAAAAAAATAGCAGCTATCGTTGGTTTGCTCCATCGTTTCAGCTATTTCTCAATTAAAAATAAAATACAAATTAAAAATGCATACATAATTTCAAGAATTACATACGGGATTATAATTTGGAGCCAAACTACCAAAAATAACCTCATGAGCATGTCACGACTACTAACTAAAGCATACAAAACCATATATAACTTGCAAAGGATGACCGCTACATCTGAAGTATATAAAACAGCACAAGAACTTAACGTAGACGGACTGATTCACATGGAAAAAGGAAAATTCATTTTTAAAAATTTACACATTGAACAAATGAAAACAACGAAACTAGACATAAATGCGAGAAAAAACGACTACAATATGAGAAACGCAAATGAAATTTTAATAAAATTTGCTAGGACAGAGCGCCTGAGGATGGATCCGATTAACGCCGCATCAAATTTTTACAATAAGCTACCTCAAACAATAAAAGAAGCGCGTAACATAATGACATTTAAAATCATGCTACGTAAACATTTACTGAAAATTCAATTTGAATAATTAAGAACGGTAATTTTTTTTATTATCATTTTTTTTAATTTTAATTTTTTTTTTAATTTTAATTTTAATTTTAATTTTAATTTTTAATTTAATTTTAATTTTTTTTTTCCTTTTTTCTGTTTTTTATGTATATATATATATATATATCTTTTTTAAGAACGCTAATATTTGTTTTCCTGCTACAAATGTGAAACAAAATTAGATATATTGAACTCTGAATAAAACTTTTGAGATACTGGTACTATCCCTTATACCGATATACATCGTCTGGGAAGTACTATTTAAATGAACAAGCTTTCAGGAAATAAATTGCACACGGACAGTGCAAGCAATGAGTTATGGAGTAAAGATTTTTTGGAGGAAACGGAGGTGGTTTTAGTCGGTAGAAATCCGACATGCCGAGAAGCAGGAGCAACTCGGTATCTTTTGAAGATTTCCACCTCCCAACGACGAAAAAAAAAGATTGAACTTTGCTTTGAACTCAATATAGCTGACCAGACCAAATCGCTGATATTCTTTCCGTACTCAGTTTTTTTCCAGGGTGTCATAGAAACTTAGCCACAGGAAGATATCATCAGTGTTTGCCCTTCTCAACAGTAAACTTAACACTAGGCATCAAAATAGTATCAAAACTGTGTGAACTTCATTTTTCTGAAACGTTAAATGCAGAGCTATTTTAATTTCTAACACCATCTTCCTTAATCATTGCTTCTTTTCTTTTTATAACTTTATGAATGAGATATTCTCCTTTTATTCTCCTACAGCGAATATATTTCTATATGTTTTTCAATTTTTCTGATGACAACGTTAACTATCACTTTTCATGACCCTTATTTCTGTTTGGCTCTGCTAGCTACCAAATTGAAGGCAATCAATTATTCCATCGACTTTATAGATGCTGAATGTTTCAAAAATAATTTAGCAAGGACCCGAAATATCCTCTCCTAACCGAACTCATGACATAAATGTGCCCATTTATTATGCTTACGTGCTTATCGCTGATACGTGTACGTTTCGGAGGACTTGATCAACTTAGTTCTTTTTCCAGCATTCGTACCACGCAGTCTTGCTGTTGATTTCTTTTCCCGGAGATTGAAATTAATTATTCAACTTATCAAATAAACTACGCAACCCACCAAGAATAACACCTCTTGCATTTCACATGGAAAATGCTTTAATGATCCATCCATCAAGCTGAAACTACGATGGCCTAATAAGGGAATCCTTAATATTGAAGTGCTGACCAAACTCTCATAAGATGAAATAAATATAAGCACACGCACAGCATATCACTCAGTCAGGGTGATTTGATGAATCTTTTAATCAGCGATATGTTGTTTTAGTGTAATTGGTATACAAGTGTTTCTCTTTGTAATTTTATTATGTAGGTACTTCCATTTTATGATCTCATTTTATTTGAAAGAAACAAAGTCTTTTCTCTGTGAATTATTCTCATGCATCCTTGATTACACTTTAATTGAATTTACAGGGAAGCTTTCATCTACAGAAAATTGTTTTAAATCCTTCTTTAATGATACGATTAACGCTGAGACGTCTTTGTCTTCGATGAGAAATAGCTTCAACTTTTACTACACTTTGTACTTTTTGACCTGCCATCGATTTCAACAAAGTTGCGAAGTGTTCAGCAAACATAAAAGATGAACGTGAATGGTAGTTTGTGTACAAGCCAGGCCATCTCTCCAATTAGAAAGATTATCCCCGGGGGATTACGCTGGCCAATAAATAATTAAAGAAGGGAACAACAGACAATCGGCTAAAGCATCTCACATGCAATACGCTTTGTATTGGGCAGTTTTCGGTTTGTAAGGATTATTTTTGTTGAGATTCCTATTTTTTAATCTGTAGTCTCGTGTATTGAAGTCGATTCTGAAGTATCGTTCCAGGAACAGATTGGATCGAATTGTGATTTATATTATCCAATTGTTGAAACTAGATTATACTCGAATAGTATTTCCTGGAATCGAAATGTTTGGAAAGGCTCTCTTCCAAAGTATTTGAAAATATTCAATCTTGTGAGTTGGGGGGTATGCTCGCTTGTTTGTTTCCATAGGAATAGAATACCTATAAAAGGCGTGCTTTGATTAATTACTTCGCTGGAACGATTTGTCACTATCTTACCAAACCTGAAGTAGTCTAACGTGGAAGCTCTCGCTAACCTAAAAAATATGTATATAATAAAAGATGCGAAAAAAATCTTGGATCATTTGTTTCTCCCATGTTTGATAAAAATGTTTTTATTTATTTTTTCGAAACCGAAATTCAGCAACGCCCTGACCTTTACATCTATTTTTGATGCAGCCCACCATAAATCAATCAATCAGCTAAAAGGATTGATTGTTCGTAATAATATTAGCTTTCCTATAAACTGGACATGCTACCAAGGCTCTTTATGTCGCATAGCAGCAAATAACCAGAATTAAATGCGACACTGCCATGACGGACTCCACGGATTGATTCAATTTGAAACCTACGTAGGTACATACATAGCACCAATCAATTTGCTTCAAAAGAGCCCGGATATCAAAAATTTATTTGCATAGTACGCCATCTCTCCTCCCCACCTGGAACTTTTATCGAACAAGTGAACAAAACAGGCTGTACATTTTGTATGGATATTAGGATGGGCATTATATTTACGAGATGAACTCGAAGACAAATTGATACCGACAGGACGCACTTAAACCCTTGTAGAAAGGACAGGTGAAATAAATTGGGGGGCAATCTTCGTGCTAATTAATTTTGCTTTTTGTCGACCACTCCTACTAAAGTAAACTTTCTTGAGGACTATAATGAAAAAAATACTCAATGCATACTCAAGAAAAAGAAGGTTTAATGTCTACTTCGGGTCCAAAGGACGAGCAACAATGAGTAAAAACGCTTGCCTAATGTGTTTAACGCTGCTCATAATTAAAAAGAAACATTGTGTCCTTTTTTGTTTCTTGGGGATCGTTATTTAACGCAATCATGGTCGTGCCAGTTTTTTCAATGCGGCACGCCATAACCGTTCTGACCTTTTAATAGATCGGTCTCTAAAAAGGATATTGGAGATGAGAATATACACGATGTGTTGCCCATTTCTGCCTTAATGAATAATGGAAAAAATGTTCGGTGGAAGTCCATCCTTTAGTTTCACTAGGCATCTTATTCGCTCGAAATAATTTCGGTTAAAAGTTGTAGAAGTGCCTGTCGTGAACTTAACCCTCGTCAAATGTCTTGAGTTACATCTTCACAATCAAGGATGACCGAGCAATGACCATAAGTCATTGAGATTGGACGAATTTGAAATTGATGTTTAGTATGCATCTAAATTTTAGAATATTCAGAAAAAGTTTCCAGCATTTTTCTTATTAAGAAGATGTAGTGGTGTACATTCAAATCGATCTAAAACATGCAGATTCAATTTAATAAACAAGCCACAAGGTGCGACCCCTGATGTCCACAAGGTCAACATCCCAGTATTATTTACATAAATATTAAAAATACTAAACACAATAATAATTATGAAAATAATACTACTTTAAATAATAATAAAAATGTACCTCTCATAACAGTAATTGGAATCAGTTAATATCAATCGTATCATCTACGGGAGCTTCCACTGATTACGTAAGGATTTTGGTGGATGGGGTTGTTGAATGAATATTCACGCGAATCAATCGGAGGGGGACTGGTTACAAAGCCTTTTCTACGTTATTTGTTATTTTCATACCGACGCTTGAAAGTCAAAAAGGCGCTACCAAAAATGAATGCAGTTTTTGTTATTACGCCCACTGAAGAGGTTTTGTCGCGTGATGGGCATTTTGAATAGTTGCGATCAAAATTGCCATCACTTCGGCATAATTCTTGATTATGTATTTTTTCGAGATTTTACATCAATAAGACTAATAATTATTTCTTATTTTCTGTTGGTCTTGAGAAACATAGAATATGCAGTCAATAATCGGTTCGATTGCATGTAAAAAGTAAAATGTATTACAAATGATGATAGAGAAAGTAATTGAAATCTTACGAACACTAAAAAACATAAACTGAAAACAAGTTATAAGTTTTATAAACATTTATTACTGTGTTGTGCAAATCAAGTTCAAAATTTATTTTTTATTGAAAAAGCCTAATTTGTCGCATTTTTTTTGTTAAATTTAAAAAGACTGTTTAAACGATTTTTTTATAAAGTTGAAAACGAATCAAAATTCCTAATACACTATGATTGACACCTTAAGGATGCAAATATCGTATTTGGTTCGTGAGATATGGTGAATGAAAAAAATGACCGTGAAAATCATGATGACTTTTAATGATTTTTTATTTTTTATTTAAGTTTTTACGTAATCATGACTAATAGTTTTGCTTTTGTTTTTACAAAAACTGTTTTTAATATTTAAATTTTATAAATATTTATTACTGTGCTCCGCACATCAGGTTAAACATTTACTGCTTTTGGAAAAAAACTTAAATTTTTGCACTTTTTTTTATAAATTAAAAAGCGACTCGAATAATTTTTTTAAAAATTTAATAGAATCACACAAACATGCACCTTAAACATGCAAATTCTATGTTTGGTTCACGAGATAAAGCGCATGACAAAAATGATCTTCAAAGGGCGTTGAAAATTTCAATTTCGATTTTCGAGGTGATTACAAGAACTTCCCATATACTGGGAAGTTAAAAAAAAATTATAAAAAAAAATGATAAATGTCATTTTTACCGTAAATGTAATTAGGGGTAACGCTTTGGAGACACGTTTTGCACCCCCTTTGGAGGGCAGATGTTAAAATCGTGGCGCGAGCATAATTTGAAAATAGCGTTTCATTTCAGTTGCACCACTGCATTCGAAACATTCACATATCTCAAATTAGGGCACTTACTGTGATTCAGATACTTTCTTCTATTCGTTTTTGTGATAATAAAATACAACAATCCTATTCTATGGAAGGCTTCAAAATTTATAACTGTGTTTGAAAGCTGAAAAAAATTTGCTGATAATTTCTTTCCCATGAAATGTCTGCCAACCGAATAAGAAATGTGGACTGAACATTGTCTGTTTCCCAACATCCAATTTTTAGGCAATTTCAAAGTATAAGCTACGTCGCTTTCGTAGCAAACTTTTCGAACTAGTATACCATAGAAGCGTGTTAACTTACTGCGCCATCTGCAATTAATTGCCTACGTGGAGTTCAGGGTAAGCTTCGCATGGCTTCTCGGCGTAACAGATGTCGGTACTTATCTACTACTTTCTCGACCTACTTTTCCAGCAATTCAAATCGATAGCCATAAAATATTCATACTGAAAAGGCAACAATACGCGTCAGTTGGGCACATATTCATCAAATATTAGTAAAGCATGCACATGTTAGCATTATTCACTTAATTACACAAATCGACAATTCCATTCACATCCAATATAAACTCAATTTTTGCAGGTTCAGCGCAGACGGCAGTTAATTTCGAATCCGACACGTATTCGTCCCACGGCATCTGAAATAAGATATTTTCGACAGGGCTTCCTGGGAACGCGTTCCACGTGGGAAAACGCTTGAAGGCGACGACGAAAAGTAAATGGATCATTAAATCGGGCCCATGAAGTGTAACAAAAGAACTCCAATGATTTGTTAAATTTCATGAAATACTAGTAGCAGACGAACTGATTGAATAGCAACTCCAGGCAGCAGGCTGTAGACAACCATGGAGCAGGAAGAAATGTTTTCAAGGATCAACATGAATGTGAAATAATGGAATGGTGATGCTGGCAACATGGAAAAAAGTCATTCGAGCCGGTAAGATTGTGTTGCTTGAATTTTTGGTTCTGATTCATTCGTAAATATCGAAACATACACACAAAAACATATCGACATTCCGCTTAATGGGAAGCTAGCAGAATAAGATGCAAAGCACAAAAGACTACACTATTCTTTTTTCTGCATATGAGCGACGATTAGTTCATCCTCAAAACTGGGCAAGCTTCAAAATCAATCCTTAATATACAAGATAATAATTTCCAAAAAAATACTGAAAACCATTGTTTACGCAGCTGAGTCTGAACACTTTATAAAAATTTGTATACCACATATTGTTTGTATGGATTCAACAAGGCTGAAGTTAACGAGCAACGGAGCATTTATCTAAAGATTGAAGATTGAGAAGAGAAGTATCGAGAAGCCAGTCATTAAATACATATTTTCAGTGTAAAATATCTTATCGACAGCAAGACAAGGTCGAAGCTTAGCATTCCCCATGGAAAATAAATGAGATGCTTTCCAATGGCCTCCAATCAAAATATTGTCTGCCGATATACACCCACATCTTCAACCGTGTTTATAATTTGTCGTCATCCTTCTTTGTCGCGACTTTTACTTATCTACTGTCCTTTTATTTGTCGTTTCTTGGGGACGTAAATATGTATGAACCTATACTACTTGGCATAGAAAAATTTCAGGATGAATTTGAAAAGTCAGCGCCCGAAAAATAACGTGAGTGTGGTGCCGAAACTGAAAAAGACATTACTTGCAGAATAAAATCCCCATGGATCATATAAAATAACATGCGACACGCATCTAAGCTCTAGCTTCACTTATTTTCGAGTTGACATGGAAGACAGCTTAACTTTCTCGTGTATCCTTCGTCGTATCGGCAAAAAGATCGAGTAATCAAGGACATTGTTGGAAACGTGACGTGAAACATTTATTGTATCGTGATTTCATGGCGTGAACTATATGTTTATTCGTTTTTTTTTTCGTTTGAAATTAAATTTGGTATTGACAGATGTGAGTACTTTACATTGGTTCATTTAAATTTAATGATATTCATCTTCATTTCGGCAACGACGGAACCGAATTCGAGAACTAAAAAGTTCGACTTGTGTCCTGAATATTTGGTTGATTTCGGTGCAAGGAATGGGTGGAAAATATGTATTTGAGATGAGTAGATAATATGAAGGAAATATGTTATTTTTACTCGTCTGAAGATGAATGAATGAGATTATCTGCTCTGCAGATATAATAATGAATGCCTAGGTTATGGGAATCGTCAGTTTGAATTAGATATCAGATTTGTAAGTGGTGGACTTGAGGCGCGAAGCATTTGCAAATAAAAAGTGCTGACACTTTTCTTTTGATTTAACGACTGTATGTGAGACTTCTAAATTGGAAAAACTTACCGTCAGTTCGAATTTTTTTTCTTGGTTCATTTCAAGTTTTCAAGTTAAAAAGACTGCACAATTTAGCATTTTCACTGTGAGTAATATTTTTGTTGCAGTCTGATCATTATTAATGTTTAAAGTATACATATGTAATGGAAAACTAAACACTTGCATTTGTTTTTTTAATTTTAATACTTTATTAAAATGTTAAATGAAATAGATATAGATCGTCATAGAGTTAATAGGGCTTATCTACATAACAGTGTCGCTAGTCCCATTAGCAGTCACAATGCTGTCTCGAAGAAAAGAATTCTGGCAGTCTACCCTTGTCGAAATTTCGAATGTCCTCAGCACGTCTGCACCACGTTTGTGCGAGTTTGTGAAGTGAACAAACGTACCCGCACGGTGTATGCACGCGGTCTGCACGGTTTCATCGCTCGTTCAAACGAAGTCTGTAGCAAGTAGGGATGATCGACTCCCAGCTCCAGCTTATTGGCTTGAGGTTCTATCCCCGATGATGACACCTTTACACAGCAAATGAGTTGCAGCCAGAGTAAGACGCCTTTTAAATGTGAATCACTTCACACGAGGCAGCAAATGATATACGTGTCTGTGAGTCTGTGTGATAATAATAGCAGGATCAATTTTATAGCTATAAAATATATAATAATAGCAGGATCCATTTTATAGGTAGATGTCTCGTTTGAAAGGATTCATTTTCAGAAGGCATCTCTACTTCGGCCGGAACTCATTTGTCGTATATAGACGTCATCATTCGGGATTCAATCTCAAACTGATACGCTAGAATTAGGAACTGATCGCTTCATCCTAACCTACTATGGAGACTGTTGATAAACGAATGGTCAAATGACAGACTTAAGCTACGTGCTAAAATTCGCGCCAAATAACCGTTGCGGAATATCAACGCATTTATAATCCTGTTAGTACGAAAGAAGCCACAGACATAGTTTGTTTTTTAGATCAATCGTTGCACTAATACTGCCACATTTGGTGAAAATCGTTTAGCCATCGTATTCATAAAGATGCCATGCAGACGTGGTGGGAACGAAGTGCAGAAAAACACACTTTCAGAAAAATCATATTTTAAACTAAGCGCGGATGTGATGCAAACGTGCTGCAGGCGTCGTCTGTCTGTTGTCCAATGGAAGGTATACTAAACACTCAAATACAATCTGAGAAACCAGCAAAACTAAGTAGATAGGTACTCCCTGAACAAGAAGTGCCTCAGATGTGTGGGTGAATGAGAATGAATGGATATTATAACTACAAAATCCACATGCATCCCCATGGAAGAATTCCTCCAGCTTTCACCACTATTACCCTTTATGTCAACAAGAACATTAAACACAATAATGTAGTATTAGTCACAGATTTACGTTTCAATCTCTACGCTATTAATTAAAGCCTGGTGATGAGTTCTTTTAATAAGGGACGAAATCTTAACACAGGTGTCTATAGAATATTTTGGGATACCCTACAAATAAAAAATCCTTTGTTGAAGAATTCCTTGACTTAATTTAAGTAATATTTTGAAGAATTTTTTTTTGGTTCTATGGCACTTTAGGTTTGGTTATAATATCTTCTGTGTATCTCTTGAATCAAATTATTTTGAAAAGGATTGTTGTGTTGCAGGCCGCACTAAACAAGATCAAACAAATTTTATTTTCATTTTTATTGAAATATTTTTACAAACATTTTTCGTTTGGGTATATCTTTTTAAGTTTCCCAAAAAATAAGCTGAAAAAAGTTTTCAGTTTTTCAACTCAAATCAGGAGGATTTTAATTTTTGCAGAATTCACTACACTCCAAAAACAAGTTTTATATAAAGGCAGTATCGTGATGTAATGCCAACGATTTTCAGCTAATTTCATAGTTTCTTTTTCTATACAAAATACAATAGAAACTTTTCAGTCTTATTGTTTGTACAAAAAAAGTCCTTTTAATCAATTTAAGTACATTGTGATTGTGTTTACTATCAAAGTGGACCTCTCGAAAAAAAAAGATGAGTGGGTGGTGTGACGAAGATCTCCATTTGTGATTATCCAAAACCAAAAAATAAATATATTTCTGATTTGTGTTTCAATAAACAAAGAAATGTCGTTCTTGAAATGTTTTGTTGTAGAAAAAATCGCGTTTTTTGGGGAAAAACAAGATAGTAAGTTTTTCTATTCGTGATGATAGCTATTAATTTGTAAAATGTCGTGTTAAAATTGATTGATTGATTGTTTAGAATGCTGGTTGTACGTTACACCAACCTAAAAAAAATCGATTCGAGAAAACGCGATTTAGTAACAGATTTTTCATAGAAAACTTTCACTTATTCGTTCAAGACATTTTCGCTCTGACGGCGATGAAAAATAAAATGGTGAATGCTTAACTAGCTGTAAGAATATTGTGGTTTAAGGAGTTTTTCATTCTTTTTCTGCATCTAACTCTCAAATGGTCGATAGAAAAATATCAACAGCGTTTTCAATTAGATGCAGGCATACATGCACACACATGCAATCAGAGAATTGATTTATTAAATTATAATATTGAAATTATATTCCTAATTCCTTCAGTGATTGTACTTTTAAAGAAGTCTATGAATATTTTCTTAATTGCCTGGTGTACGATGGCTTTCAACATTTGAGCTAGCTCTGATGTAAAATGGTCGCCTTGAATTCAGTGAATTCAATTGTTTCAATTATTATTTATTGAGATTTAATTTTATTGCCTTCTTTTATCTAAAAAGGAAAAGTCGTGTTGCTTTTTACCAAAATATTTTGTGCACGTCGTGTACCAAACACTGAAGAAGGTTGCAAGTAGCAACCGAAATACGTATTTGAGGAAACACAAAATATTTCGGTAAAAAGCAACAACGCGACTTTTTCAATAATCTTAAAACACCACCAAAAGACGCTCAAAACACCCAAACTAAAAAGAAGTTCAACTGAAAATGCTACTCATGAATAGTTCTTGCTTGTGATGGTTTTAAGTATCACCATGACTATCATCGAAAATATAAGCTGATTTCAAGATTGAAAAGACAGCATCCATAGAAATGAGTGGTAATCTTTCATGAAGAGGAATAGTTGATATCCTCACATACCTTTCACCGGAGACTGAATGGACACAAAAATAATTTTCAATCGGCCATCTCAAGGGAAAATATTTTTCATTCCGAAAAACTTTATTTAGAGCAATGAAATCCTTCGGGGGTTGAATGATGCATCATCAAAAGGGCAATGAATGCGAATTATTGCTCATTACATCTAGAATTGCGTGCTAGCCAACTGGGAAGCATGAGAAGATAAGCATATGTTGCTATTCGAATCTATGTGAAAATAAAAGATTCGACATGTATGCGGGAGTCTTCAGAATTATGTTTTGAAATTTGCAATGGAAAGCATGAAATATTCTACTTTCCCTTACTTCTCTTCAACTCGCACATTTAAATGGAAATTGATGAAACGAAATTAGTGAATTATTCAGCTGCAAATTTCTAAATACAATATACATATCATACATACGAGTACATACAGAATCGACATATCTGCTTAGGCAAAACCCATTTGTACCATTTCAAGCAATTAATATGTCCTCATTGAAGCTTGAAATGAACCCTAAATCCAATAGCTTCTGGCGAAATGTAAAATTTCGTTACTAGATACACACAGAGGACTATCGAGTTACAAACAATAAATGAAATTTCCACGCAAAGCAAGCAAATTTGTTTACTGTATATGTGTACCTAATTCAACATATACAATAAAACTAATAATAGGGAAAACATTGTTCAGAAAAAAATCCAGGAAAATAATAAAATTGAATTGATACTTTCTAAGAATTCTCATGTTGTGACCATTCGTTGCCATTCTTTTTGAATACTGTTCATTTCCTTGTTTTTCATTGGAATAATGTAGCAATGAAAAATATCTCATTTTGTGTGTGGAATGTATAAAAAGATAACAAGATTGCTATGCACTCATGTAGATTAAATTGTTTAAGGATTCGTGTAAAATATTTAAATGTTTGAAATTTTTTTCCCGATTTAATCGAATGTAATGAAAAATTGTAAGTATGTAAGACATTTTAAATGTTTCAATTGCTAAAGTCAGTTTCAGTATACGTGTAAGATTATGCCCTGAAACAACAGAAACCGTTGCAAATTTTGCATTGAAACTCAATGTTTTTCACTAACTTATAAAGAATGAAGCAAATAAAATCGCGATTGTGTTGAGCAAGAATCAAACTACAAACTTTTTTGCGCCAAAAAAATACGAGACAAAAATAAAATGCTAGATATTTGTTCGACGAACAACGAATGGTGAAAAAACTGAGACTTTAGGGATATCAAGTGTTTTCAATTGGGAAATTTAAAGAAACCTAAAAAACTAATTTTTTTAAAAAACTTTTATTGGTACATAAACAATTTTAGAAGGAAAGCAACTTATCCTAGAGGAAGATATTGGTAATGTCCTTCAGCACGTATTAACACCAAATCTTAGCTCATCATATTCCAAAATATATTGAAATGCTAAACTAAACTACATATAATACTTTTAGTCTCCATATATCATACATTTAAACTCAATTTTAAAATCCAATTATCCATGCTTTCATCTTTTGGGTCCTTTGTTTGATTTCCATTTGATCTATAGTTTCTAACATCCTTAATTAATCTGGAAACTGGATTTGTTGATCTGCTTCAGTTATGCAATAGTTAATCTCATTTGTCCTTTCGATAACGGTCAGAAATCATTAAATCAAATCAATGCAATATGATGATATACGTACGTAATCAATTCGTGGATGTAAACCTCTCCAGCTTACAGTTTGACTTTAAGTTTAAAATAGTTCACATGCAAAATAGGTTTAGTGTATTACTCTGAAGTGACCATGAAATGTTGCTGTGTCACATGTCCTTCTCAGAGATTTTGTAAATTGGTGGATTTCGTAATAAAATTTTAATATTTAAAACTTCGACTGCGAAAAATTCATTTTATTACTTAGTTATGTATCGTACACGAAGTTTTTACTGTTGATTATGATTGCATCAATCATCTTGGTAACATTGACTTTCCTTCCATCTCAACATCGGTTTTTCTCTACAAATCAATTTTTGAAGTCGTTTAAATTTGTGTCATGAAAATTAAGAAGAAGAAAAATGAAAAACCTGAATGTTGGCTCTATAATGTCTTGGAAATCGTCATAATTGAAGGAATAAACTTTAAAAAATAATAAGGAATAAAGCCAACGTTATTAAGAAAAATACGATATATACGCTAATAAGTTTTCAACAAAATCTCGCAATGCCTATGATTTGTTACGTAAATTTGGTTGGAGGAAACATAATTGAGGACCCAATGAAATGCTTTGACTTTATTATTATCAAAAGATAATTAATAGGATACCCACTTATATGATCCAAAATAATAACGCCGCATTTGATTCAGAATGTATAGGGTGTTATTTTTAGGTATAGAGCTAGCTTTTAATTGAGATATCTGTCATTGCGACAGTCAAATTTTGCTGTCATATTGACACTATGTTTGAATTACATTATAAAAAAATTATCATGCAAAGAATTACTTCAGAACAGCGTCTTCAAACAGTGGAAATTTATGTTCGGAGTTCGCGACCTATGCGTAAAACTTATAGAGCACTTTGTCTAATTTATGATGCTCATAATAATCCACCTGAGCAATTCATACCCAAAATGATGGTAGGATATATGTCCGCCTATACTTTTTTGGAGAATGTTCATCCAACATGAGCTCGTACAGTGCGTACCGAAGCAGCAGTGTGACTGAGGATCCAAATTTATCGATTTGATGCCGTTCTCAACAACTTGGCTTCTCTCCGTCCACAAATCCAACTAGTAAGCAATGGAAGCTCTTGGACCAACGTTTGTGTCGTACCTTCGGTGAATGTGTCGGGAATGAGTTGAAAGGTGAACGGCATTTTGACCGTCAACTCGTTTTTAGCGAAGAGGCTCATTTTTGGATTATTTTATTTTGGCGATCGCTCCCGACAAATGATTCGTAATTTTTTGATTCTCAACATCAATGCCAATCGTCTGAGGGACAAATGATTCCAACAGGATGACACAGCATGCCATCGATCAACTATTAAACTAACCTCACAGTTCTTGTATCAGATGTCCTTCTGCAGAATTACTTCAGTAGAGTGTTTGTCCATGTAGATCATAATACATTAATTTCTAGGAACTTTGCTTAGAAGGTTTGATTCCTATCCTCGAAAGTCGTCGCGATTCGTTAAATTTGAAAGACTATTTTGAAAACCAATTTTCTATTTTCCGATGCTCCTCAAGGCAGCCATCTTGGACCTATCCTTTTTAATATTTTCATATTCGATATATTGTAGGTATTATCTTTTTTATGGTGATGACCTCAAAATTTACTGCAACATTCGATTACAATCAGATTCAAGCTTCCTTCAGTCTGAATTAATTTCACGTGAAAAATGTTGCAAGCCGAAAACAATATGAAATATGAAACTGAACTGTTATCAAAAACGAATATTAGTTCGGTTATAATTTCAAAACGGGATCAAACAGCAAATAAGATCCATCATCCATCCATAGCCCTCAATAGTATTGGTGTGTTCATTTGTTCTAACTGAAATAATACCAAAAAGCACTGAGTATTGTAATTTAATTTCAAACAATTAACAACAAACAGTACAACAAACTCCTCTTAAAAGCTTCTGTAAACCTTTTTCTTTGAATATTTTATGGTTCTTTGCAAGAAATTCATCCTCAATTTTGTATCTGAATTCGCAATTTTATTTGAAATCAAAGTTTTCAAAGATAATTCCTGTTAATTCTTTATTACATTTTAATTAATTAATTTTAAAGTATGTACTGAAATATTTGCAAGAATGCTTTCGCTTTCACTTGAACCTATAACTTTCCGGAAAAATAGGAATTGTGGAATCACCAGCCATTAAAAATACACGCAACCATGTAGATAATGAGTATGTAAGATACTTTCTTCTGCTTTATTATCTTTCATAGCACAATTTTCAACAGCAATATACCATCCCATGATTTTTTTGCTACCGAAACTTGGAAAATTCTTAGCGGTAACTCAAAGGCGAGGTCTGAAATAATTTATTCACATTTAATGAGTACTTATGGGTTGCCAAACAACAATACCCACTTGAATATTAACTTTGGCAAAAGCGTAGTATAATTAAATCGCAGTGACTTCTTAATTTAGGGAGCGATTCGTCCTATAACTCACACGGTTATGCCAAACAGTTTACTTCGACTTTGCCGAGATTTCCAGCAAATCTAAGAATAGCCCATCAACAATGATATTCTTTGCACGTAATTTGAATAATTGTAGAATGTTTTAACAGGTGAATAAATTGCTTCATCGCTTGGCACCCGTTTGCTTGTCTAACTTCTTGAAGATGGTCTGACCTTCAGTCTCCTTTAAACATGTCATGTATTTTCTACGATCAAGTCCAAAAACCTAATTTGTTGAGTACATAAATACAGATAGTAAATCACTGTGGTAATTTCCTTAGGGATATATTCTCATTACCTTTCAATTTTGCTTGGGCTACGCTCCAAATTAATGGCTAATTAAAGAGATGCGTCAACACATTAGAGACGGGTAATGCGACATCGAAAGCGTTTTGAGACTAATAGTCAACGCCAGCCTGTACAAGGACGAGTACCTTCCCCCGACGACCAACATAAATGAACCTAGCCGCACCGTCGACAGGATGGCAGATATTGAACAAGGAAGCAACAACATGAAAAGGACGTGACAATGAGCTTTCGAACCTATAAACCTTTTTGCAGCAGTACGTTAGGTGTGGGTTTTGCGTCTAGGGAATTGTTGTTAATAGCGTTTAGCACTTTCGTAAAATACATTTTTTTTAACCTTTCATCAATTCCATTGGGAAATAGAATTTTGGGAACTTGTTCAATTTCTAGAAGGTCACATTCAAATCGATTAGAATTGAGAGATTGTTGAAGTTGATATTTCAACAGTCGCTTTGAACCATTTTTCTACTAAGTAGATAAAGAGAGCACAGATGAGGAGCAAGAACTGGAACCTACAAAGTATAAATAAATAAGTGTTAAAATCAGTTAAACGCAATCATTTGGACCAGGAATCATCAACTTATTTTTATTCAAGTGATAATTTTCAGAGTAGCAAAATTATACGAAGCGCGTTTATCAAATAAATTCCTCACTATACATGTTTGTATGTCTACTTTTATTAATAACAACGTAACATTAAATACTGCCGCAATCGCTACCAAAAAGTATCAGGGTATTGAAAGCAGGATTTCGAATTTTGGATTAAGTATTATCGTCAAAGCACTTAGAATAAAATGCATATAGTTCCAAGTTATATGTTCCTTTAATTTCTCCAAGAAACTGTACGTTTATTCAATTCCTTTGTATATCTGCCGGGATATCTTCGACTGTTTCGCATAAAAATCCATACTCTAAAATGATTTAATCTACATTCAAATTTTACACTTGGTTGGTTGGTTGTAGTGGCAGCCTCCTTTATCCAAAGATGGCTCACTTAGGCCACTATAGGCCCATTGTGATACCACAAAAAGATTAGGACGGAACTAGAACCTGCAGGATAACGAGAACCATTTAGATTCTCGTATGAAGTTGGCTATGCAGCTAATATTTAAATCAGCTACTTCCGTGAGGCTATCCAGGAAAGGTTAGCCTAAGGTTTGCATGCGTTTCCTGGATAGTGCTGGGCATTCACACAGAAAGTGTTTGATTGTTTCTTCCTCGTCCCCTGATCTGCAACTTCTGCAGAAATCGTTGAAAGGAACACCCAATCTTTCTGCGTCAGACGATCAGACAGTGCTGCGTCAGTACGGATACGATGGAACTCAAGGTTTCGCGGCACGTGTTAAGGAGCTTCTTGGTGCGTTTGAATCACAGTGCGTGTCAAGTTTGCCTGGTTGTCCTACAGCTTTTTTCAAGTAGCCAGGCCCTATTTGCAGCCTCCATGTAGTATTGCTTGAGTCCTAGCTTTAAAAATTTTACACTTGGAATTGTCACTCTAATTACAGATTGATGTATCACATTTGCCAATTCTTTTGAGTTGTCTCCTAAATCATTCTTGTCAATACAGATTAGAGTATAATGTTTGAAATTTTTCCCAAAAAGACGAAAAATAACACAAAATCATGTAAGAGATTGTGATGTAGGTAATTATCTAACGTTTCCAGATTAAGTTAAACTCCATCCCGTCTATCGCAATCGAAAAAATCTTTTCCTCAAGTGAAAAAAATCGTTTTCCCAAATCATGTACAGAATATACAGAGTGATTCTATCTAGCAATACTTGTCCACGGAAAGTATGCTTTAGCTTAATTCATCTTAGGTAAAAATTGTTCTACAAAAATTTAGCATCAACTCCGTTAAAGAGTTACAATTATTTTCAGGACAAAGGATTTTTTGTCTATTTTTGACCTCTTTTGGGGCTGAAAAATTCACGTGTGAGTAAAGAGTGCAATCTTATGACACATCTTATTTTATTGCGAAGCCAATTGTTTTCCAAAACCCACAGAATTTTGACGTTAAATGCCGAAATTCTTTGAGAATTTTTCGTGCCACTCTTGATTTATTCAGCGTTCAAACGTTTCAAGACCCAATTTAGTGGTTAATTTTCATTGCAAATGGAGCTGCCGTGTACTGAATCTTATCTGAGGGCCATTAGTTCGTAGCAATTAGATAATGACAGGACGAATCGCTAGACTTTGGCCACTGCCGCCGTTCGTTGGGTATCCAACTAAGACCGCGAGTAGATTGCGGCTCGATTTTGTCGACCAAATTTTCCATTCAATCATAGCAATTTAGGAAAGCACAAATTGTTGACAAATGACCTTTAAACGCCGACTTTCCTTGACATATTTCCCGGAGAACACTCAAATCACCATTTTCCACAAATAGATACATATAAGCTTTGATGCAAACTAGATGCAGATGAGCACTCACACTAAAATGACTAGACGAAAACAAGAAGTGAAAACAAAAATATTTGTCTACAAATGAAATTCAAATGTGAGCTTATATATTCGTCCTTGATAAAATTTCTGCACAAACAAACCCAAAACATATCACAACACAATCCATCATTCATCATTTCAAGTAACAGTGGAAAAGTAGTTGAATGATAACCATATATGTATCTGACCGTTTCAGGAAAACAAAGGATGAAGGTGAAACGTTGGGTTCACAGCGGTAAGTTAACATTTTCGAAGAATAATAAAAGCTATAGCTAATAAGAATGCGAGTAACGTGGAAATGTGAGTATACTTTAACATAGTTGGAAAACATTTAGTGACGAGATAAATATCAATGGACTCGACAATGGAGGTTGACGAGATAATCCAGTCTGCAATCTTTGGAAGGATTCTGTTATAGGAAACAAAGAAGTCACTTACTAAACAATATTACTTCAAAATCTTCTGCGTAATAGATTATACGTAACATAATGGTAAAATCATAATTATTCACTTTTACTTTGCAGGCACTGCTGAAATGTTTGATGATATTCTCTGGAATTTGTTCTTCTCAACAAATTATTTGACTCCCCACAATAAAGGACATTCATATATCTACTGCATAGCCAGAAATTCTGTCAACGACTCTGTCAATTACAAATTGTTGATTTCTAGCTCTTAATTAAAAACCCTTTTTATGGGATAGAATAATATCTTTTGTCCGAATTCAGTTTAGATTACTTTATCTACATCTAGCTGTGACTAGTATCCTATAGAGGCAAAGTTCATTAGATCGATAAGAGACACTCTGAAGGTTATGATAAGGGATGAACAATTTAATTGTTTATGTCAATCCAATGTCTCTAGGAACTAGTGGCACCTTGAAAAGTCATTCAAAATTCAATCGAATCTTTAACTGGCTCATTATTATTTATGTTTATTTAAGAAATATCTACGTTATTCGTTTTATTTTGCATTTAAAATTCAAAGTATTGGCATTCGAGAATTTCGAAACACATAAATCAAACTAAATTTGTTGCAGACTTTGTGCTTTAATGTTTTAAACTGAAAATAATTGAAGACTTTTAAAATTAATAAACGAAATGAAGGAGACATAATTAAATTTCGTAGATATTTGTTAAATCTTTTAAAAAGAAACTAAGTATGCTTGGCATATTCAAATGCATACTCGTTGTTTTAAAGAATCAGTCGCTTAAAAATCGAAGATGATCTTTTCGCAAGAATATCTAGCAAACTGAACCTTTTGATAGCTTATCCATAACATTTTCATTCCAATTGACCATGTGCTTTCAAGGATAATTTTATACGGGTTCTTCGAAAACTCTGCTTCAAGAAAAACTATTTCAAGATTTTCTGTTGATGTTACTAACAGTTGCTGGACAAAATATTCCCTTTTTATTTGATTTAGAAGAATTGTTGCAATCGTATGTCTTTGGGCCTGTTCAAAACATGCTTCTCATAGCTACCTCAGGGGAGATCAATCAAAGCACTACGACTGAGTGAAAGTTAGCAAACTTAATTGTTTGACTTTGAACTTTTATGCATAAATTCGTAATCCAACTTTCTCGGGCTTACCACATAAAGTTAATCGTACACAAAAAGTTTAACGTCCTCCCAGGGCAGCCGAAAATATTTTAGAGTTTTTCTGCAAATAAAAAGTCCCTGAAGGCATCAGTAGTTTCTACAATTTCACAATTAAATTTTATGGTTTATTCTTCTTGGCTGATTTTAGAGAAATATTTAGTTAGTGTGGACAGATTGAAACTGCAAGCTATGTGTTAACGGGTACGTCCTTTTCATAGTTGAAACGGAAAGCTCAATGAACGTGAATACTTAAAACTAAAATCATAAAAGTTGGAAACCAAATACTTTCAAACAAAATTCATCGACACACAATGATGCACAATTCCAGATAATCCGAATGAAAATCATGCGAACCAATGTCTTCGTATTTCATGGATAGTATTTTTTTACGACTGATATTAATACATAGTATTTTTTCACTCCATTTTTGAAACCGTACGCACTTTTAACGCACTGATCTTCGACGCGGAAAAAAAATTAAATTAATTTAGATTTGTTAAACATTTTTATTAAATTAATTTCTTCTACTGAAAACGATATTCGCGCTTTTCCTTCAAAGTTATATTTTTAGACCCTTAAAGAATCGAAGGAAAACTTGATATGAAACGGCACAAAGGTTGAGTTCGTGGAAACAACCTGCGGATTATTGGCCGAAAAATGCAATGGGGACCATCTAAAAATATTCGCAGATTCCACTAGACAATCGAATGTATTATTTGCATTCTGATTTTTAATTGATTTTAACTATCAGCATTTTTTACATTTTTATTTGCCATATCTATGTAGGCAAATAACAACGAAACAAAATAAAATAAATTAATTAAAATGAAACTGAAATCGACGAAATGTTTGAAATTCAGTTTTTTATCCTCCATCGAAGCGTTATAAACGGAAAATTGGATCGTTACAATCAATAAAATTGCATTCCGAAATTACCCACAGAAACCGCGAAGAAGGGAAATAGGTGTGATTGTGTTTTTAACGAAATTTTACTGTAGTTGAAATTTTTCTTTAAGACATTGATCGAGGTAATGGCAGTATAGGATCTGTCCTCTTGAGTTCGCTTTTCACATGTCAACAATAATAGTATAATTATTTTTTTTTATCATTATTACTATCAACACCTGTAAAACGATTTGATAGAAAATTTCCATATGAAGAATTCTGCTCCATTTTCCAGGGTCGTCTAGATTGAAAATTGAATCAACTGAATCAAAGAGAAAACCGCATTCACAGGGACGAAATTTTGTCAATTTACTTAAACATTTTATATTTGCAAAATTTTCCGGGTTTTTTACCATAATGGATTTATATTACTCATTGTTCAAAGCAGATATTACTTCGTATTTGTAAAATTTGTGGAAAAAAAAATCTTCGAAAATATCTTCAACCATTACCTTTAAAAGGGATTTCCAGTAAAAAAAATTTCAGGACTTTTCAAGTAAAGTAGTCACAATTGATATGTGCAGAATTCTTACTGTCTTATATTGATAAAGTCTTAAATGCGGAATAGATATTTGAGTATCTTTAATTATTTTGTGCTTATTATGTATAATTAAACTATTCGTAATACGTCGTTGCACGTACTTTAGTTTTAGAAAAATATGGAGTAGAAAGTGTGCTGAGAAATGATAGACGGTTTTTAAAAATTAAATGAAAAGTCAAAGAAAAACCATAAATTTATTTTCTATGTTATAGTGTATTCATTAAAAATTTCACTGTAGCAGTCAAACTAATGATCCTAACTATAGTTGTAGCATTAGTCGTTTCGGTTTATTAGGCTTAAATTTTCAATACCAGTGGACTCGCACATCGGCACTACATAGCTCTAACATCAAAATAAAATAGTCACATACAAATTTAAACATTTATTTTTCGGATTTTTTTCCAGAGTCTACAAAAAGACATCAGCCAATTCGGTGCTCACCCTCTATTTGGGCTCACGTGACCTTATCTCACGACACGGAAAGGTAGAACCTCTACGCGGCGTCATTTTCATTGATCCTAAATATTTGTATACTCAAAAAGTTTATGGACAATTAACTCTCACCTTTAGGTAATCATCATTGTAACGCATATTTGTACACTCCTTATTATCAACTGTTATCAAGCGCCACCATGTACAGATTAAAATTTTCGGAAACTTGCAAGCATGAAAATCCTGTCTGGAATGTTCATAAAAATAGAATAATTAAATTTCGCTTGGTATTATTTTTGTTGATGCGATTTTATCGTGAAGACTTCTCATTTACATGAAATCCTTTTATCTCTTTTGCCGCAGGTACGGTCGCGAAGACGAAGAAGTTATGGGTCTTAAATTCTGTAACGAGGCTGTGATTGCATTAAAACAAATCTGGCCGAGAGTCAATTATGATGAGGACGTGATAACTCCGCTACAGGTTAGAACTCAGCGAATACTCTTTGACTGTGATAATTAGTATGCAAATGCAATTTATTTCGATTTGGTTTCATTTTCGTATCGTTGTTGTAGGCTGTTTCTTTTTTCAGGCAAAGTGTTTGTTGTACATTTTGAATTATGCTTGATGAATTCAGAAGGAAACATTATTAAAGCTAGGCTATTTATATCTGTAATTAACACCAGAAGAGGAATTTGCTGCAATCAGTTCGCATCATTAGATTTTAATATTTGCACACTAATGACTATTTGATTGCTCAATTGAGTTCCCATCTTGCAATCAAACACCCACGTATCCACACTTGACAAAACATATCAACGCACATCCTGTGTATGTAACCAGATAAGATACGCCATCACGTGCCTCCTTAGATGCCGGTTAGTACGTGCGGCAAAACATTAAACGTGATTCGGTTAGTTTGCGTCTATATGTGTGTTGTAGAAGCATGCAAGGATGTGTTCCTTTCCACTTTCAAATTCTTAGGATAAGAGGTTGAATAACTCAAAACTTTCAAATTTTCGGTACCATCTCATTCGACAACTTCCCATACAAACTCGGCGCTTCAAATCGTACATAAGGAGTATGATGAAGATAATAATACCAAACTAAAACGCTAAAAGCAATAATTATTACAAATATAACTAAGAGCATTGTTTAATGGATAAATAGCGCGAATGAAGCAGGGATTGAAATCCTTGGAATTTCAACACGAAGGAAGGTACATATTTGTTCGTCTAAATCTAAATGGATAGAACAAGGTGTTAATTTTCAAGAAGTACCATAGGGGTTAATATAAACTGAGATTAGTACGGCTGTAGGATTCATCCACTAAACTTTTAATAAAAAAACGTCAGTCTACATAGTATATCTAGCAGATACGATGCTATATTGGGATCGACTGTTACTCGTACCATCGTTAATTAAGAAATTATTGCAGGACTCTGCTTTTTTAGACTTATGTGCTCTATGTATTCCGATTGTGCAAGGGGTGCTCTGTATTCAATCTATAATAGACCAGGGCGTATCTGTTTCCATTTGGCTGTTGACAGAGGGACACTGATTTTTGCAGGAAAAGATATGGAGTAACTCGTATAACAATAATTGACATATCCTCTCTCTCCAAAAAGTTGGAATCATTAATAAAAAAATCGAAATCGGATTATTAGAGTGGCCTCAGGTATTTTTGCTAAACTTGATAACATTATCTAACACAGTGCTGGGCGGCTGCGGATTCAATGGATGGAAGCATGGCTCCTACGACTGTTTGCTATTTTATGATATTGTTATCATTTTTTAAGGCGAAATATGAAGGTCCGGAGTGCATTCAAAGTGGCGAAAAAAATTAAATAAAAAAATGCTTTTTTCTCCTATTTTTATATTTATTGCTATTTTGCGGCAAGGGTAAAATGTTTTGAAATTTTACACCAATCATATCTTACAGAAAATTTAATCATGCAACTTTTATTAGGAGTGAGAAAAGTAGAAACAAATCGTTTTTTTTTTAATTTTTAAACATTTCGATTTTTTTTTATTAATGTTCCCGATTTTTTTGAGAGGGAGGATAAGTCAATTATTGTTATACGAGTTATCTCACAGCCTTTCCTGCAAAAATGGTGTGCTCCCTTCCGCAGCCAAATGTAGTCGTTTTTTTACAGATCCGCCCTGGTCTATAATAGGAAACGTGAATGTACGTGTAATTAGTGGTGTCCATCATAGAGTTAGTAAACCCAAATGGAAATACTTTTGTTCAACGCATATCTAATGTGAAAATAGGCTGCACTGAATTTCATTTATTAACTTCCCAGTATATGGGAAGTTCTTGTAATCGCCTCGAAAATCGAAATTGAAATTTTCAACTTTTCTTTACGTTTTGAGGTCTATAGAGTATATATAAAGTGTTTTTAGAAAGGGAGACGTATGTGTGTGTGTACGTACGTACGTACGTACGTCTGTACGTTCGTGGACACTTTTTTCTACGAGCATAACTCACGTAAACAAAGTCAGATCGACTTGGTTGAGGTGTCAATCGAAGCGTCTTTGCAATTTTAAGAGCTGATTAGTTTTTGGGATACTTCGGTCGGGGGGGGTTGCTGTTTTGCCCGTTTGAAGGTCATTTCTGTCATGCGCTATATCTCGCGAACCAAACGTACGATTTTTTTAAACAAGGTGTCAATCGACGCGTATTAACGTTTGCGATTGATCCGCGTGAATATTCAATCTGTCCTCATCGACCAAAAACCTTACGTAATCAACGGACCCTCCCGTAGACGATATGATTCATATTAACTCATTCCTGTTACTGCTACGAATACCTCTCATTGTTGTAGTGTTGTTGTTGTTTATGTAGATATTACTGGGAAGTTGACCGTGTGGACCTCAAGGGTCGCACCTCGCGGCTTGTTTTCAATCTAATTGAATAAAAAGAAAATCATACACAATTAGAAGATAAAAAGTAGCCAAACGAAAATAAAAATCATTGAAAGCTAGACCATTCGCTAGCATCTTCCAATTTAATATATGTTCAGGCCAGGTAGTTAAATATTTTAGTTTAATGCTCCAATTTTTATTAAAATCTAATTCAAAGAGTGACTCATAGATATTCAGGGGAAGGAAAAGTCGATTAAAAGACCTGACTGAAAATCTATAATCAAACATATTGAGGCATATACTATAGAATAGTTTGTGAAATATCGATTGATGTTCTTGGTTCTCCTTTATTTCCTCTCCAAAATTTATCGTACTGTACATACTTTTCAGTTGAATGATATTTTCAAAAGCATTTGTTTGCTTTTAAAATATGTATGGAATATGTATATTGATGTAGTGAAAGTTTAGTTAGACCTTTAATACTTGAACGTATCCATCGATACGTAGTTGAAATATATGTATAGGATACTGTTTTTATTTGGTCTTTATCTTTCGAACCGTAACATATTTCTTTCTTGGTAATAGCAAGCATTATTGGATCGCTTAGGTCTTGGAGCGCATCCTTTTACATTGGAAATTGGGATGTTGGCACCTCCTAGTGTTCAGCTCGTGCCTGCTAAGAAATACAATGGGGCACCAATCGGAACAAGCTACGATATTCGTGTGTTTATGAGTGAGTAGATCGATATTTAGGTTTTATTTGATTTGCTACATTTTCAATAATACTCGAAATTAAATTGATAGCGAACTCTGTAATTTTATATACCTCTGCCGAAACGGAACCATTCATGTTTTCGTTGGCATTTTCCACAAAATTTACAATTTTATATCAAAATGATGCTTTTCAAATGGAACCCGTATAGCAATCATAACACATTTCTTTCAGACGATTTAAGCGACGAGAAGTTTCAACGTCGCACCACCGTAAAATTAGGAATCCGAGTCGTGCACAAAATCCCCACCGATTTAGTCGCATTCGAAGAAACTAATCCGACATACACTTCAGTCCCGAAAGCGATACGACTCAGACTATCACCCAAACAACTTAAGTTCCATCACCTCTATAAAAACCATCATCAGACATCGAAGGACTCCTCTCATTCGGGAGGAAGCAACAATAGCGGATTGGGTGGGGCGAATGAAATAGGCACCAGTGGATGTACGGAAAGTAACAACCATCAACCTCATAATCCTGCCATGCCAACCAGTACCAAAGTGAGACCGACGTCCATTATGCCAGATTTCTCATTGAAAAGGACGACAGAGGAAGCGACCCAGTCAAATGATGTAAATGGATCGTCTGCAATGGCATCGTCCAGCTCCTTGTCGAACGCTATGAAGGTAAGAAGCTGCTAATCCCTCAGCATCACTTGTGTAAATTATTTTAACACCAGTTAATGCGTAATGGCTGGCATCAGATGCTGCAAGCCATGATCTCTGATTGCTTTTTAAATAATTGAGAAATCAGGCGGAAGGAACTGTTTTATGTCAGCATGGAAACCATGAACCGAATTGCAAAACCAAATTACAAATGTCAAGTACTCGTAGTTAATTGAGTTATTTTGCTCCGAAAAATGACCTATTTCCCCAATCGTGGCTGAAAAAAGATTTAAAGAGTAACCGAAATCCGCCTTTGATTTGGGTCCACAAAAGTTTAGAGTTTTATTGACCCCTGCAGCATTCGGAAAGTGAACCGGTCTGGTAGACATCAATCAAACTTAAATGATAAGGGTCGCATGTCGGTAAATAATGATATAACTTCTCAGTCAGTAATCCTTTGAAGCCTTGTAATATTTGGATGGTCATCGAAATAAAATCATCCCTTTCTAAATATAGCTATGTCAGGTTACTAAATTCTCTTCGGTAAAATAATGATTTTGCACTAATTATCGATTGGAAAAATTTCAAACAAAAAATGTTGCTTTACTTGAAGCTTTCATGAAGACTTCTAAATGATACAAAAGAGTTGAAAAATATAAACAACATTTGAATTTGTCTTGAATCTTTAAAACCTTTAAACGATCCGTTGACCTGTATCAACGAAAATTATTGTAGACCGTTTCTTTAATTTACATTTTTTTCTAATTCAAGCGTAAATTGAAGTGACCTTTATGTATTTTTTAAATTCACGTGCTTTTCACCGAATCTACAAAAAAATTGAACTCTAGGAAATGTTAGTTCCACGATCCTTAAATCATTTTCAATAATATAATTCATTCCTTCATCTTTGTTGAACACCAGTGGAAATTTAATAAATGTGAAGAAAAGTGTCTGTTCAAGTATTGATATTTTCAAACATTTTTGAATGGAAATCTACGAATCAACTTCGAACAGGAATCCTTAATGAATTACTACCGTCCCTCTGAAATGTGCTAGTTCTGTTTAAAACCCCACAAATCAATTTCTATTTCAATCAGTGACCTTCACTTTCATGTCCAATTTTATCCAATGAGGAAATGACAAATGAAAGACATCGCACTAATTCAGCTAGCATATATTGACAAGCAAAAAGTAGTTTTATCCAAGCACTATCCTTGCAGGCTTCCTCTCAAACTTCAACTAAACGCATTAACTCGGTTTCAAACTTGTAACTTCTGTCAGCTGCAAATATTCTACATGACCTCAACATCGAGCTGAGTCGGTATTTTGAACATGGAAGTGTGCTGTGATTTAAATGGAAATAATCAAATCTAATCTACATATTTGTATGAATTTGATTACAACATAATTTAGCCCTAGGCTGAACATATTTAGGATAGTCATCGATTCAAACTCATCCACAGCTGCTGGATGGAATTGTTCAACTCTATGAATATTTTATCACGAAGTTCACAGTACGAGACTATGTGAACTTTTGAATAGCTCCCGAATAAAGTGAATAACAACATTCGACTCTAACCAAAGAATAATTAACCATACTCATTGACCCATATCTATAGAAAAGCGGCGGAGTTCATGACCAGGCTAGGCTATTCTATAAAATTCTGGCCGGAAACGATTTTAACTTCCCGACTTTCAATCCATTTAAAAATAAGTCAAGAATTTCTTTTAATAAATGTCGTCAACAATTGAAGAAGTAAAAGTTTTTATTAAATCGACGAATATGTTTTTATGTCATGGCCATTCAAACTTATTTCATAAGAGCACTGAACATGGCACACTTAGAAAGCCATCGAACCAGAAACTTTTGATTTTTGACAAATAAAAAATATAAACCGAAAAAAGTTTTTTGGTAGGAGTGATGAAATAAATATGGTTGTAAATAGATGCCCATTAAATTGAAAGAAAGCCATAAAAACTCCATTCTAAGAAGACCAACAGTAAAATAAGTATGAGTATCACTTTTTTAAAAAATTGTCTTCATTTACAAATATTAACGAGGCAATGTATTATGTGTCTCCAGCATTTAGAACAGCCTAAGTGCTGAATTGAGCTGATTCGAGGAACCTACGAATGGTTGAACTTAACATTAAAGATTATCTCAAACTTTCCGACGAAACTGTACCCATAGTCATATTCTTTCACCGCTATATTAAGTGCAAAAATTAAATTGATATTAAGGAGAAGTGCTGTTTATCCTTTCAAATGCCTTAAAAATTGTAGAGAATCTAACCAAAATTGGTAAAATATATTTTAAATTCGCTACAATAACAACACGAGATATCTCTATCTTTCCTATGTTTTGGAGACATCTCCCAAAATTAAACCAATTGGCACTCCATTGATCAAAAACGCGTTCGCTCAGGTTCGCGTGAAAATCAACTCAGGTTCGCGCGAACATCAACTCAGGTTCGCACGAACATTAACTCAGGTTCACGCGAACATTAACTCAGGTTCGCGCGAACATCAACTCAGGTTCGCACGAACATCAACTCAGGTTCGCACGAACATTAACTCAGGTTCGTGCGAACATCAACTCAGGTTCGCGCGAACATCAACTCAGGTTCGCACGAACATTAACTCAGGTTCGCGCGAATATTAACTCAGGTTCGCGCGAATATTAACTCAGGTTCGCGCGACCATCAACTGAAGTTTGCGCGAACATCAACTCAGGTTCGCCCGAACATCAACTCAGGTTCGCACGAACATCAACTCAGGTTCGCGCGAACATTAACTCAGGTTCGCGCGAACATCAACTCACATTCGCACGAACATCAACTCAGGTTCGCGCGAACATTAACTCAGGTTCGCGCTAACATTAACTCAGGTTCAAGCGAACATTAACTCAGGTTCGCGCTAACATTAACTTAGGTTCACGCGAACATTAACTCAGGTTCGCGCGAACATCAACTCAGGTTCGCACGAACATCAACTCAGGTTCGCACGAACATCAACTCAGGTTCGCGCGAACATCAACTCACATTCGCACGAACATCAACTCAGGTTCGCGCGAACATTAACTCAGGTTCGCGCGAACATTAACTCAGGTTCGCGCTAACATTAACTCAGGTTCAAGCGAACATTAACTCAGGTTCGCGCTAACATTAACTTAGGTTCACGCGAACATTAACTCAGGTTCGCGCGAACATCAACTCAGGTTCGCACGAACATCAACTAAGGTTCGCACGAACATCAACTCAGGTTCGCGCGAACATTAACTCATTAGCTCAAGTTCGCGCGATAACTTAAATATATTCGTTTTATTCGTTCTCAGGAGGATTGTTTTACTTTCGAAGAAAAAAATTCTCAGTATCAAGAAAAAAACTTCCTATAAATTAACCTGGACGGACCCTATTTACACTGACTGCCAACTTTTTGTCTTCAGAGTGCCTTTAATAATATAAAAAACCACCAAATGAGAACAAACGTCGGAAAGATCCTATTTACACCACAAAGTCTTTACATTCAACTTTCTAGATGAAAACTGTTTGGAGGAAGTCCTTCAATTGTTAATACCACAATACTTCAGCATGAACGCGTGCAATTTTGAGGCGCTAAAATGAAAAACCTACCTAAAATCATGATGATAGCTGTGGTGGTTTCAACTGGTATTGCGATGTATGTGCGATACATGACTTGTGGTGATGGCTGGGATTCAGTCCCCGCATCCACCGTTGTGGTCATGCTGCCCGTTCGTGAGTTCAGCTGGCAGTCAGTCTCGTAGTCCTTTTCATATGAAGCGGGCTTACGTGCGCACCGCGTGGAACTCACAGTTGCAATAAACGAAAGTTTATTTAAGCTTCATCAATTTTTTCTATCTTTTTGATTCTGTTCATATTGGTTTTATCAAACAAAAGTGGAATAGCTTAAACCGTTGACGCACAAGGCAGTTTATATTCTTCCGAACAACAAATAATAATTTAGATACCTCCATCAAACTTTCTTTGCGTTTACAATTCAAATCGATTGATTTCTGTTGTTCTACGGTTTCTATAGATTGTTGTTCAATGATTTCTGTAGTGGGCAGTGAAGAATGAATATTCAAATGGAAAACTGCTTTTTTGTTTCTTTTAATGGAGAAATTTTGTTTAAACTAAACTACTTCGTTCAAAAAATTATTTTTATTTTAATAAGATGACCTTGCATTTTTAGAAAACGATTATAACATTTCTACAGTGAGATGCCGTATCTATATTTATTTCATAGTATCTACCATGCAACTATAGTGTGTAATGCAGCCAATCAATTGCTAAAACTTGTGACAAGGATCTAACAACTTTGAAGCACATTGGAAAATACTTGTTATATGTGTCAAGAGTTCGCTATTACAGCAAATGTAAGGGACAAAATGCTTGTCACTTATGCACAAACAGAAGGGATTCCTGTAAATTTAATTATTTTTCACTTGCTACTTCAGATCATATGCTTTCGAATTGAGAATACTCGTCACAAACTCATTGCTTAAAGTGAAGTGTATGCAATGCAAAATTAATTAAAATCGTGAATAGGGTGCCTTAAAATTAGTGATAGTTTGTTAAACACTCTGCATGTGATTATTTTTACGTTTGCAATGGGATCGGAGGTTTGGAACGCAATCTAACTTATTTAAAATCTTGTATCTAACTTTAACACCAACGACACAAGGACCAACTCCTTATATTACGAGTACAAATTTCAAATATACTTATAGAATACTTTGATGTGTTTACTTAAATCATAATAGCATATAATTACTTTTCCTACTTTTATATCCACACATCAAAAGAGACAGTCGAGCTTAAATTAAGTATTAACACCTACAGCAGCGACAAAATCATGATATGAATATTTCTACTGTTTTATAAATGCGCCACTGCTGTTTTCCCTGAGAAAGGTTCAAATTTGATGGACCTGAAATTGTGAAAGTAGCACCTAATTAAAATTTCAAGCGTAACCAAGCAAGGATTATTTTATTTTTGAAAAAGGTCTGCACATCAACGTGGGCTGTTGTATATCAAACACAAAAACAAGGATGGCAGATGCTAATTATTAAACCCGTGGACTGTTTTAGGGTAACTTAATAAGAAAAAGAGAAAGCCATTGACTTATCTATTGTACAACGGTGCTGCTACTTTATGATGTTTACGGAAACACTTCCATCCTTTTTCACACTTACTCATCAAGGAAACAGCTTCGGAATATAATTCTATTCCCGTATTAAGTTGTAGTCGAGATCCAAGTTCTAATTAAAGTATGATAACAAGCTGTTTATGGGAACCTACATTTCGGAGGGTAGCTAAACCTTTTCGCCTATCGCGAAAGCAGTTTTAAAATATAATCTAATATTGCTGGGACCATCCCTTCTCGGTGTACTAATTGAATAATTTGTTACAGTATTTCAGGAAGAAAATATGTCCAAAAATGTAGACTGATTCCGCTGCCAAAATATTTGATGGATTGTTACTCATTTTTTGGTGTACAATTCGTGTTATGTATTGATTTTTTTAAGCTTTAATTTTGAATATCAGTATATCTTACAGCGATTTATTTATGAAATATTCAATATGCACTCAACAACAATATTGAGGACATGATAAGTATCAACGATTTTTTGATCTTTCGAATTTTGAAGATGTTTGTTGCAAAACGATATAAAAATGCCTTACTTACACCGAGTATTTGCTTCCTTAAAAGTGGATGGTCTGGAGTTATTTAATGAAGCTAGACTCTTTTATTTCTGAGAACAATTTCTAATGCATAAATGTGTGCATACAGTAACCAAGCATTATCCAGCAGCCAAGCCTTATACGTGTTTCCATTTTCTGCGACATACAGTTCCAAGTCTTACAGGTAATTCACATTGCTTGCCTAAGTACGCGGCATACGTAACATACTTACAGGACTTTAAATATTTCAATTTGTTTTATCCACAGGTAGCATCAGCCCTTGCTTAACATCCTGTAGTAAGTATATTGTGCTTCATATGGAGTTAAACAAACCTGCGTGCTATCGTTTCCTATAGCCGCTTCGCCCCGGGCAATTTCGTTTGTGAAACATTCCACATACGTTGTGATGGCTTGGAAAACAAATTAAATACTATATTATTTCTCTCGAATTCCAACAACACAGATATACAAGGCAATTTAATTTAGTTTTCACTAACATCATATGAAATTTCTTTTGAATTTTGAGACACAAATAATGAAGTGTGTATTTATAATTAATTTCTTTTTGAGATTCTCCAGATAAAATTCATTTCTAATGATTATCTATTTCGTCCAATAATTTTGTAGATACCATACGTTTAAAAAATTCAATAAAATGTCTCAATTCAAATAACAAGTAATAATCTTTGCACAAGTCGATAAAAGCACAAATCGTTCTTCTTAAACCAGTAAGACTTTTTCACTAAATTCTTTGAAATAGTTTATTGAGGATGCTCTCGTGGAGCAAGGTATATCAGAATAAAAATATATTAGCAATTCAAGAGCTTTCTAAATTGTATTGGAGGTTGAAGCGTGATCTTAAAGAAAATTGGATGTCTAAAAAATTATATTTATTGTAAAATATACTTTAATACAAACCAAGCGATTTTCGTGAATTGTATAATTTATAGTATAGATAGTGTAGTATTGCTGCACCGTGCTGTCACCGTGGAATTGAAAAGGACTTTCGTTTTCAAACTAAACGACAACAATTGATGCACCCGCTTAATGAAGTGGTGGGTTCCCAGAGATTTCATTTGGTATGCAATGTGCTTCCATTATGCTGAGAATGGCAGCAAAGACTTTTTGCATTTCAACATTTGATAAAGCAACGAACTTCTTTGGCAGTCAAACAACTAATTGTTCTCTTTACTGCAAGTTTCTTCTTTTATATAACTTATATTCTACTTCTGCAAAAAATACTTAAGGACTAACTTAAATTTTAAAAAGCTAGAGAGCTCCGTCCCCTACTCGATTCGGTCGTCAGCCCGTAATTCTCAAATTAGTGATTCGAATGCCGTGGCCGATGTTTCATAAAGTATAGCGTAAGTCGCCAAAACTTTTTGATATAATGAAGAGATGAACTTGAATTTCTCATCGTTCGTGTTGAGCCAGACATCAAAGCATTCAAAAATTTACGCCTCTAAATGTCAGGTTCCTTAAATGAGTTATTAAATTATATACCATCTCATGGAATATTATATTTATGATCAACGTTATCTATAATTATCAAATCATAACTCAATCGACAAAAAAACTTATATTGATTAGTATTTTTGAGCGAAAATTTTTTAAAGGAAGTAAATGATAATTCAAACATAAATTAAAAAGTACTATCGTAAAGGGTCATTGCAATCCAAAACCATTAGTCATCAAAACCACCAATGTCGCCAGTATCGGTGTCGGCGAATCATCGGTGGGAGCCTTGGAGAACATCGAACATGACAGTGGTCTATAGAATACCCAATTGGATCATTCTCAATGAAACGTTTCTAATCAAGTCTAACCAAAAATCTTTCTAGAAAGGTTAAATTTCTTTTCGATTACACGAAAATTTTCCATTTAGGAATAATTGAGAACTTTCTAACTAACTATAAAACAAGCTGCGTTGAGAAATTAGACCAAACCGACGGCTGAAAACGGTCGATTAAAAAAATGTGAGAATTGAGCCTCGACTAAGCTACAAGAAAAGCGTGACGAATATAATATCCGCACTATAGACGTCTGAATTTGTAAACGATAGTAGTAAATAATTAAGTAAGACTAACTATTGACAGTGTATAGTGTCCCGTGTTAGTGTAATAAAAATTAAAAGAAAAGATTGGATTAGTTCGTATTTAAGACTCGTTATTAAATATTCCTTACGAACCCATTCACTTATTTTAGGAAAAAATATCCTCAAATGATCTTTATATTTGGATTTTCAAATATAAAGCGTTTAGGTAAGAAAATAAAAGTTATCTAATCTAAAAGTCGACAGAAAAATGTGAATATTGTGTTTATAACAAGAATTTCAATCGAAAATAATCAAAAATTCGACAAAAGTCGGCAAATCAACAATTCAAAAAAATTCTTATAGTTTATGCCATTGGCTGCTTGAACGAAGAAATTGAAGAAAAAAATTAAATTTAAAGTTTTGACATGGATTTGAATGGATTTTCGTCTTATATTTTTTTGGCATTTTTCCGATTCTCATCGATTTCAAATATTTTTTTCGTATAAAACAAAAACGAGTCGGCCAAATGACAATTCCTTCAAGCACGAGTCAATACTATAAAGAGAAACTGTGCAAAGTTTCAGCGAAATCGGTCGATTCGTTCGCGAGAAATCGTGCCTACCGCACGGAAAAACAAAGATTCGAGAAAACGCGTTTAAAGTTTTCTTTTACCGCGATTTAATGAATAAAAGTTATTTTTTAGCGACTTACATCGAGTCGTCGATTCCAGGTCCATACAGTAATTCGTTCGCCTCATTCGCGATGTTCAGGGCATCCTATTGATGTTCTAATGTTTGATGAAAAAGAAAGGAGCTGATCTTACGCGGTAGAACCGCGCTGCATGCGTATAAAACGCTTGGTAAGGCAGAGCGCACGTAGCGACCACGCGGTATTCAAATCTCTATAGCTCCGGTACTATTGCTCGAATTTACTGCAAATTTGGTGTGAATACTCTTGAATTACTATACTTTCATAGGGAATATTCGATCGATTTTTTGAAAATACAAGACCTATGTAACCCCTTAAGTCGGAACTTAAGGCTAGTCACAATACCAAATTTACTTCCACATTTTGATTCACTTTTTTAATGAATTCATCATTTGGATACAATTATTTTGCTGGGAAGATTCTTATTTTTCTTTGTTATTTCTATCATTGGTAGTAATATTCTTCCAATGTTTTGATAATTGGAAGCAAAAATTGATTCTATTACATAAAAACGCTATTTCCAACTTTAAACTTTTTTTGGAATGCTCCCCAAATCATAATAGCTTCTTCTCCAGTTTCTCTCTCAAATCATACCATAAGTAACGAGACCCGTTTAATCCGCCAAAATTAGCTTTTTATCAATCGTTTGATAAATGTTCCACAGATTCCTTCTCATATCAACACAATTTTCTTTAAGAACGAGCAATTGCAAACATTTGCGGTACTTACATTCCTTTGATGTTTCTGACTCATTTGAGATGACCGTTGAAATTCAAGTGGATTAAAAGTGTGAAGAAAAATGTATAAGCCATGACCATATATACAAAGAAGAAGGCAAGCAAACGCAGATGCCCCGAATTAATTGAATTTGCAGATCTATGGAGCTTATTTCATACTTATGTCTCCTTCTGTTATGTTATTGGTTTCTGGCGTGAAAAACTCTCGAAATGTCCTTAAAACGTTTGAAAAAATTTTGTTGTTGGAAAAATCTCTTGACTATGAGTACACGCGAATAGCTTTGGCTTTGGTTGATTTTTTTTTTGTAAATCCCGTGATGTCCATACCAACAGATGATTCGCTTAATATAGAATGATTCGCGGAGGAGTCTCATCTGTCCCTAAGTTTCAATTCCACGCTGCAAAAAACGGTTTAATATACTCAGCGATCCATCTATTTCATTCGTTATTTGAATTTGTGTTACGACCAACTCTAAATTAATAGCACGCGTATTTTTTCGGAAAAAAATAATAGTATAAAGTTAATTTTATCCCGCAGTATATTGACAAATTCGTCAGGGGCTATGTCGAAAACTGATGATTTTTCGGCGCATTCCAATAGTTGCTCTACAAAAAAAATTCAATGGAAATTTATAAACGCTACAGGTAGAAATGATGCATAGAAAATTTCTAAGAACAAGATATTACAGTATATGATTTTATGCGGATAACTCCCAGAAGAAAGTTAAAGTTAAATGAAATTTTAAAACATCTTTCGTAGAAACAAAAATAATTTTATTTTAAACTTTTTTATTTAAACAATTGAAGTAGAACGTAGATCTTTAATATCCACCATCTGAAATTTCTATTTCATAGTCTTTATATTTCGTTTTTAAAATATCTCGTGTTACGGAGTGATCTGCCTTTCCAAAACCCTGCAACGAATTCGAGGAATAAATTTAAATAATATTTCAACTGTTGTCAAAATTTAAATTCACTCCAAAATAAGCTTGATTACATACTTGAGAATATCCATAGACTTTGACTTTCTTATTGTCAGGACGATGCTCGATTCTTCCACCGCCAAGGCATTCTGTATCTAATCCAAGTGCTTCAATCGAGGCACGAGCCTCGTCGTAGATGTCAGCTGAAAGATACAACGAAAAATTGAAGATGTATGATAATTTTTAATTATGTAGATATTAGTGAAAAATTGTCTGTCGACATGAAGCACTCAAAGAATTCTTATCTAAATCGAGAAATTAAATTTAAGGAAGGAATGACCTGTAGTTTCATACGAAATAAACAACATTACGCAAATGAAGATAGATCAAACGAAAAGCTTTTCGAATTATTTCCTGTCTTACAAATCCGAAAATTCACTTTCAAAACACCTGCACAATATTTAACAAACGAATATTTCGAATTCAGTGTCACTTTTTTTGGAGAAACAGTTGAAATAATGACCAGAAATTAAGTGGAAAATAGGAAGAAAGTTTGGTTTCTTTCTCATATCGAATTTTTTTAACGAGGATAATTGACGATGCCTCTACAATCAGTCTTTATTCAAAATGAAAAATGAAAAAAATAAAGGAAATTATAGCAAGCAAATGATATCGAAATCGAACGTATGCAAATTATAACTTGAATTAATTCATTCTTCCAAACTGTATTTTATTGAACTTCAAAGTTCATTATATTTCATTGAATTTCATACCATGTATTCTTGAAGTATTGGAAATATCTTACTCTAGGTTTAACTCAGGCATTTGTTTTGATTCTTTATATTATTTTTTCTTCCTGGCTAATTGCCATCTTTGATGTCACGTTCATTATATTTTTACATCGAAATTTGCACTTAATTCAATAATCAGAATAGCTTTCACTATTTGAGGCATGATTTACTTTTGTTTCCTTTGGAATCCAAAATTTTCGACAGAAATTTGATGTACAGTCTATATGTACTATAATAATATAGAAGAGAGATCAAAGTTTCTACTCTGAATTTAATAGAGAAAAAATATATTTAAAGGAGTATTTGGAACCAGCAGAAACAAAAAATACCATATTTGGATTTTGTGTCTGCATGCCGCTGCCCACACCATACTGAAATCACCGAACGGATTTGGATGAAATTTGGCATAGCGATAGCTTATCCCCTGAATCTATGTATATAAGAGTCAAAAACCTGTATCTTCAGATTCGAAATTTGCGCACAAAACTGAGCACAGTCCGAAAAAGGCACCAATGGCGCCATTTATTCGACTTGAGTAGCTGAGGATCTGTAAGCGGACGAACACAAAATATTTTTGAAAGCTCAAGAAATGAAATAATGCTGATAACTAAGCTATAAATAACATAAAATTCACGCGAAATAAAATCCTTTTATACAACCATTCCAAATTTCAACATTTTAATAAAAATGAACGATATAACAATTTACTTTGAAATAAATTGCAACACATTAGAAAATTCAATTAATTTATCATTGATTGTTTTGCCTTTTACATTAAATGTCCGTAGCAGTGATGGATGTATCTTTTCGAGGAAAATTTCACGACTAATTAAATTTTATTCCTGAACTTTGTTTTGAACATAGTAAGGATTCAAATGGATGCATACGTCGATTTTCATATAATTACTTCCGTTGAAAGCAGACACCTTTATTATCTACAAAACCAAATAGTTAAACAATCCATAAATCATGACAACTCCACACACAGTAAATAAAAGCCACAGCCATTAATTAGACTTCCGTACTAATTAGCTTGGCCAGATTCTAATAATTTATAATACCTCTTAATGGAAACATATTGGACAGCAAGGATAGTGGTTATATGTATTAAAAATTGTACTTTTTATGTTGGGGGAGGTTACTTCTGTCTACATAGACCCAATGTGTGGTGAAATTTAAGGGAAAAGGTCGAAAATAAATATTAATTTTTACATGGCAAAGGAAAAGTAAATATGAAATTTGGATTGTTTTGATCTGCTTAAAAGAATTGAATTATCACGAGATTTTTAAAATAACATGCTTGGGAAACAAAATGTCATTTTCATAAGAACGGGAAACGTAGCACTAATTTCTTCTGAGCCCAGCATAAATTACGTTTGCCCACGAATAATTTATTCGACAACGTATGAATATATTCAATGAATATATTCTGTCTTAAGGGGTCTACCCTCTTTATAATGTTAAAAAAAATCGAAAAGTATATATATATATTTATATATAGAAATATCATATTAGAATTTTATAAAGATCGGAGCAGTCTATCTCTATTTTTGGGCAACTTTCACTTTGTCACTCGAACGCAATTTTTCATTAAAAAACTCAAACAGCATTTTTTTGAAACAACGTTTTTCGACGCTGCGTTGATGAAATCTCGAGAACTACAGAACCAATTCTCACCAAATTTTTACCAGACATTCTTTATAACTACATCTATAGCGCGAATAGAGGGTTTTCAAAATTTTGATTTGAAATTTTTTTTTGTCAAAAACGGTGAAAAAAGCATGTTTTTTCGTAATTGTTCGAAAAATGTCCGCTATTTTGTCAATTTTGCAAAAATCAAAAAACCGCCCTATTCACGCTATAGCTATTAACATACTGAACCTCAAACTATCTGATTTTTTTGTTTCAGACAAACCATTTCGAAAATTTCATCAACGGCGCACGTCCCTCTCGTTTTTTCGATATTTTTTCAACCAGCATTTTCATTGATAAAAACTCACATAAATGAATAAAAAAAGTGTTTTTTTGTGTATTTCGAAAGTGTGTTTATTGAGTGTAACTCCTCCTTTATCAATATTTATAATTTAAACCTATCTCAAAAATTATTAAAAATAACCCGTTTTTACACTGCTGAAAGAGAGTAGACTCCTTAAAACACTCCATCATATAAATCGAGATGCTTTTCGATACTCATTTATTTTATGTAAGACAAACATGACAGACATGGATTCTGCGAAAAATCAGCTAAAATATTGCTTTGTTTTGAGTGAAAGCATTCTGTGTATATTTTTTACGATTTTTACCGAAAGAGCAGTATTCCTGATATCATTTAAATTTGTGTGGAATTTAAAATATATTTACACCTACTCTTTAATTGAATATAAAGAGTAAAGGTACGGAATTATAAGCATATTTTGCTTCAAATATTAAAAGCAATAAGCATGTTTAAACTTTTCATGACATTTTAATGGGTTTTGTGCAGTAGTAAAGTTTAATAGGATTTCGCGAATCGTACATCAATTTACTTTACAAAAAAAATGTCATTGAGGCTTATCTGGTTTGAATTGAATTGATTGTTAAAGTAGATATACACTGACCGAAAATAATTCGCAAAGTCAATGTTTTCAGGAAAAAACCCTTTTAATTTGGTAACTGAAAATATTTGAATTAATATTGATTCAATGGACTGAAGTCACTAGACGAAATCTAACTTTTTACCACATGAAATATTAAGCAATCGCCGAAAGTAAGAAGGAAACTGAAACAATGCACAATACATTTATAGTTTTCAAACTAATAAGTTTATTTTATTTATTAGCATACATATAACGAACTGTTTCCTTTGTTTTTAGGTGTGTGTATGCAAATAATACAAAATTACGATATACATATTTTACTAGATGTCCAAAAAACACATAATTCATTGCTTATTATTACAGTCGTTATAAGCAAACCCTCGAAGCAGACAATGATAAAATTCCCAAAATAGTTCATATATAATACATATATATACGCGCCCAAAAAATATTCCACGAAAATTCCCCGAAAAACTGTTTTACGAATAAATAATTAATTAATGGGTACTCGCTTATCAAAATAAATAAACGAATAAATGAAAAATTGTAACAAACTCACTTGTTTGTTCGGTTTGAAGATGGCTGAATGTTTTTTTTAATTACCGCAGTCGCCGTGCATGGCAGTGAACTATCAGCGCCATTTGACATTTTCACTCTGTATAACATTACATCAGATGTGCAGTCATTTAACTTACTAAAATTCATGATAAAGGTTATACATTTTGAGGAAAATTTTGTACAATTTATTCGATTTATGATCGAGCTGACTTTATGATGGATGGCTTTGTCAATAATCAGATGAGTCGAATTGGTGGAAATTGAGCGAGCACTGCATCAACAAAAAAGCATTATGGGTTGTGGTTTTTCCGTTTAGATCATTGGTTTCGTTTTCAAAATGAAGTTGCAGATGTCAATCGTGAACCTCACAGTCCAATGATACTGTTCTATAATGTTTATAACATGAAATGAATTTTCACCATGATGCAATTTTCGCTTCAATGAGTTAAAAGTGAGACTGAATGACTACATTTTTTGAGACATGTAGGCTACCAAAATATTGCGAGGTGACTTTTCGTTTGGAAGCGATTTAGAAGCAAATTTTTTGTAATTCATAGATGAGGTCAAGTGTGATTTATGCATCGCAGTAATCAAAATTACTTGTATCCAGTCAATCAAATATAAAGAAGGGGGTCGTTTAAATTAACTCATATTTTATGTTGGTATATAGAAAACTGTGAAGTTTGTTCAAACTAAAACAAGAACCGCTCGCATATTTTTATTTTCTATTTTAATAAGGCAAGATTACACTCCAGTTCATTAGAATATAAACTAATATATATCCGAAGTCATCATTGTATCTCAACCAACCCATTTAGTTTAACAAATAAATCCAAAATGCGTTCATCTTATGGAGAATCGTTAATTAGATTTCGTTTCTACTATTTTCACAAATCTGCATTAAATCTCCAGTCTCATAAAATAGTGGTAAATATTATAAGTTACATCTCGAATTCAGAACTACAACCACCTATAAATTTTACTTCCAGCTAACTGTTATGAACTCCAACGGTACATTAAAAATTAACTTAGTAACGTTGCATCAATCTAATTAAAACTTTCTAGCAGCATAAACTTTTTCAACGTACTGATTTGCATGAGTATGAATCCTATGAATAGATTTGGCACACGTGTATGTTGGTTGGAAACATTAACAAAACGTACAATTCATTCCGTATTTCATCTTTTTCGGCTCGTCCTTGGAACAGAATTTTCTCTTTGCTTTTATGTACAATTATAATGGGGAAAAAGAAAGTCTACTGAATTAGAATGAAAGAATTTTCCGTCTTATTTTCCTCCCAAATCATTGTTATGAAAAAAGCAAAAGAAAGAGTGCCAATCGATCATTAAAGATAATTAAATTAATAGCGATTTCATTGACTTCAGAAATAGGCATCCTAAACGAATTGCTTTTATATCGCTAATGTAGCTCATCTGCCAATCAAATAATACGTGTTTCGAGAATTCGTGGAACGAATAGACAATATCATTTTCAAACATTTTTGTTAGGTTTATGAATAGTAGAAAATAATCAACTTCAGATTGCGTCATTTGCATTTTTCGCAAAAAAGTTTAATGATAATAGAAATCCAATAAATGGAAATTGTATTTATTTTCAAATGAAGCTCTAATTGAGTTAATCTGGACTATTGTTATTATCAACTTTTGAGCTTTATCATATAACATTCTACCGTTTTCTCTTTGAATCAGTCTGTCATATTACAGACCGAAAATAAGCACTGATGACAATCCAACACAATGAACATTTAATGTAATTCCATTTTTCGTTTATATTTTATTTTTAATAAAAATTCTCTTATGCCAAGGTATTTCTATTTCATTTGCGGTTGATATCATAAAATTTTGATGAAAAGACCTACACAGGACTATGTCTTTCTGTATGAAAACAATGAAAATGTTTATAGCATTCTAAAGTTATTTTTAAAATCTTCACCACAGAGCCGCAACATTTTCCAACGATTCATAAAGATATTACCGTAATAAGCAGGAGGATGCGTTATGATTCAAACTAATTTTTTTTCATATTTCATTTTAACAGGGCCCCGAAGGATGTGTAAATAAACCGTTTTTATGGACAGAAGGACGTGTTAGTCTGAAAGCATCTCTAAATAAATCTGCGTACCAACATGAAGAGCCAATTATTGTATCGGTCGATATAAGAAATAATAGTAGGAAATTGATACGTAAAATGAGGGTAAGTTTGAATCGTTTCACAGACGTTTTAATTATAATTTTTGTATTTTGTATGATACGAACGAATTATTTCAATTTAGATGATTAAATGAATTCCTTTTTTTTAAATTAGATAAATTGTAAAAAAAAGAACTCTGTCGGGTTTTATGTCTGTTCTGTGAATAAGAAGCGGGAAGCATTCACTGAAGACATGATTTCATTCGATGTCAAACCCTTTTGCTTCGTGTAATAAAAAAACAAAATCGTGAATAGAACATGATGAAAGGACAGACTATAATCCAACACAGAAAATTACGCCCAAGGTAGAATCGAACGTTAATAGGAAATTCTTTGTGGAGTGAAAGATCACGTTCGAATTACCAAATAAGTATTAGAATCAAATCATTAAAATTTAGGAAGCTAGTCTGCATGTGTACATGCGGATAATTTTGGACGGAGAGGGGCGGTCATATAGAACCACAAAATAAAATAGCGAAATTATATTTTATGATATCAATGAATATCTCATTCAAGATAACGGTTTTTCGGAATTAAACAACAGCGCATCATTTGCAACTACATTATTAATAGAGAATAACTTTAAGCAAGTGCTTGGTTGCAATCAATTAAAATTGTACACCCAGTGCACATTCATTATTTTCTGTTTCTAAAACATGTTGACCCTATTGAGCAGGCACTCCTCTCAATAGCTTAGAAGGCATTCATATTCTGATACAATTGTTGTGCTCGGTATGTTCATAATAAGGATTTTCCAATCAATTGTCACAGCGATTGCATCATGGAGCTTAAAATAGACATACAACAAGTCGACAAGTGTCCTTGGTACCTGTAAATTGATGCCTTTGCACCAATTCATCATCCTAAAATTATGTTTTGAATGGCAAATTGGTCCCTGTGGGTTATTTGATCCATTTAGCATGCCAAAAATGGAATTTATGAAGTTAGCATCGAACTCAATAACCCATGATGAGGTTGATTGCCTAAAAACGCCAAGGACGTGATCGAATCTTGCCGAATACACACTGAGCTTTTCTCAAGCCTTAATATAATAGATGATTCAGTGATGCATGCTTATATGCAGAATTTGAGTGAGTGGCTAAGAAAATCGGGATGAGTGTCAATGAAAAGATCAAATGTTTAATTTAAATAATAAAAAGACAGTGATTAGAGGTAGTATGACAATGGACAACTATAATTTCGAAAATTGTGACTTATTAGTATACCGTTATGTTAACGTCTTCAAAGGCAGTAATGAAAAGGACAAGTTTGAAAGGCGCATTAATAAAATCAATATAGTGTAGTTTCAATCCTTTGCTTACGCCGAATAAAGTACACCGAAAACACAAGATGCGAACTTACAAAACGATTATCCATTCACAATTAATGTACAAATGTGTAGTTTGTATAGTGTACCTATAATTCAGTTACCAATTCAAGCCCATACTCACCTTGAAAATCATGCTTCAACCTACAAAACATCAGCATATTTTCTATTGGGCGTCGATGTCAACATTTTCTTGAACTATATATCTACGCATGGTATCAAGATAGATAATCAAACAGCCAAATAGGTTATATAAAAAAAAAACAGAGTAATAAAATAAAATTTAATGGGAAAGTCACGTTTCTTCTAAAACTCTTCTCGTAATATTCGCCACCTAGCTACCAAATTAAGTGAAAACATTGCAACAAAAAAGTACATATGCCAAACAAGGAGATCAGTCTGAGTGGCTTAGTGGTTAGAGTGTTTGCTTTCTATGCACAGAGTACCATGTTCGAGGCTGCTTGCCAACAAGAAATGGGATTTTGTTCCGGACTAAGAGTTGTAAAACAATACCTAAATCAAATCAGGGTAATAATCACGAACGAGCGTTTTGCTGACCATTTCACCTCCGCGTATTCCATTGGTCATATAAATGAAGTAACTTTAACATTTCCTTCGGGCCCTGACCCAACTTGGGCTGTTGTTAAATAAAGCAGCGACATTCATTGATAACAATAGTGAAGCAGCCACAACAGTAACGAATGTGGTCGCAAGAAAAATGAAATGAAGAAAAACCACGAGTTCAGCATCAAGAGCACAACAATCAAAACCATTAGAAAAGACAAACGATTAGAAGTAGAAGGAAGCATCGCGACCAGCAATAGTAAAAAATCAGATATTTCAAATGCAGATCAGGAAAAGAAAGTCGTGAATGGCTTTTCAAGCGCCTGCAGAGCAAGGATAGTATTATAATATAACTAAAAACGAACCACATGAATTTTGAGATATGTTTAAGATAGAATCGAACTAAAATAAATTAGAGTTTATACATACAGTCAGCGACAAAAGTCATGGCACCTGAGTCCACTTATCGTTTTGCAGATACATATCTTCTAAAATATTACAGCCATTCCGTTGTGTTTTAGAAATAATAAATATTTATTAATATAGATTATGAATATATAAAAACAAATCAAATTTCACAAAATTAATAAATTAACAAAAATTCTACTTTTGCCGCAACAAAAGTTATGGCACTTGATTAGAAAATTGTATATTTTAATAGCAGTATATTGAAATCAATATTTAGTTGGATATCCTTTGGATTGTATTACCGCTTTCAAGCGACTTTGCATTGATTGGACTAATTTTAGCGTATATGAATTGTTGATATTGCCCATTCTTGCCGTGTGATGTCCTTCAGTTGTGCTTTCGATGTTATGTCATGTTTCCTTAAGTTTTTTTCCAATTCACTCCAAAGATTCTCAATCGGATTGAGGTCTGGTGACTGAGGAGGTGTAGCCAGCATATGAGGAATGTTATAGATTATCCATTGTTTCACAATGGATGCTGTATGCTTGGGATCATTATCTTGTTTAAAATAATAATCCCGACTCAAACTCAATTTTTCCGCACTATTTTGCAAATGTTTCTTCAAAATGTCTAGATATCCTAAACGATCCATTGTGCTTTCTATAAACTCCATATTTCCAACACCGTTTGCAGACATGCATCCCCAAATCATAATGCCACCGCCACCGTGTTTCACTGTAGGATGTAAATGTTTCGGCAGTAAACTTTCGCCTTGTCGACGCCACACTCTTATGCGACCACCACTTCTAAAAATATTGAATTTCGATTCATCGGAAAAAATTACCTTGTTCCAGAAGTTAGCTGGTGCATTTAAGTATTTTCTGGCGAATTCGAGACGTTTTTTTTATTTGCCTTGCTTGTGAACGTTTTTTTGCGAACGACATGGCTTCTAAGTCCATTACTTCGTATGACTCTTTGAATACTCCTTGGAGAAATTTTCTTTCCCAATTCAATTGAAGCAGCCTGGCTTGGTTCACTTGCAAATATTTTTGGATTAACCTTGACTTTGCGCATTATAATCCGTTTATCGTTGTCGGTTAAAACTTGGAGCCGGCCCGTTCTTGTCTTGTTTTTAATTCTGTTTTCTATTTCCTGTCGTTTTATTATATTTCTTACTGTTGACTTACTCCTTTGTATATATTCTCCAATTTCCTCATAAGTTTTCCCATCTTTACTCATATTTAACACAATTTTCCTTTTTTCACACGTCGTTTCTTTCCTTGACATCTTTTTTAATCATGAAACACTTTAAAAATTGACTGAATCAACGTAAAACTTTCTCAAACTAAAATAGATAGACCACCAAATTGATATTTACTTCCAACTGGCTACACAGTTCCTGGAAATTACTGTTATTGAATAAGCAACCTGCTGAGTGCCATGATTTTTGTCGTGCCATTTGTGTACTACGCAACAAATTTTAGGCTTAATGGACAAACGCAATGCAATATTGAAATCCCGTAAATGGGAAAATATAGCTGCTATTATAAAGATTATATTTTGAGTAATTTACTTTTAAAAATTAAAAACAAACTGAATGGTACTTATTGTTTTTCTACACAATTAAAGGTGCCATGACTTTTGTCGCTGACTGTACATATGTAAACATATGGATGCACGAAGATCAGTCGTGTATAAAATACGTTTATATTGTGGAAGACTAAAATTTTTTAAAAAAAGGTACCAAAAGGGTCAAACATGTAACAATGTTATTGTAACTGACCTCATCCTTCGCTACTTTATGTCAGAAAACATCAGACTTCATGACTTTTATACCATATCAGAGCATTTCTATGCCAACATGTACATAAATGAATTTCTAAACGCATAGATTGTTTCATAAATGATGAGAATCCCGTAAGCGTTCAAATTGAAATTCGATTATATTTTCCTGGAACCCCTTTTTAATTCATATTGCAGCCAATTCCTTTCTGTAGAAAGGCAAACAATATCGAGCTTTTCGCTAGATTACATTCCTCAGTTCAACACTATTTACCACCCGCTGGAACATAGTGTTCACATAAATGGCTAAATGCATTCACTTTGTACATTCTACATTGAATTTCAATTAGTCCGCCGTCGGACTTGCTTGTTCTTCCTTGCTCAAGCGGGGACGGATTGCAGATGAAGACAGATTAAATCGGAATTATATCAGTTCTTGTATAGTGGATACACAGTGCCCATGTATTTCGTATAAACTGGCTTTTTCACGTTAATAGTTAATGTTAATGCGAGCGACGCCACAAGGAAAACTTCTTAAACGACAAGTTCAAGAAATGTCTCCTGAATCCAGGCCAATACTCTTCTTATCAAACCAAATGAAATTCCGACTTAAACTCGCTTCTTGGAAGCAACTAAAACCCGAATCAATATCTACCACTGCTTATTTATTTTGCGTCAGCAATAATTTAATCCGCTTACACGTTTAGAGGCAAACACGAAATGAATAATATTTCGATATAATTATTTCTGAATCAGATTTTTTTGACATTATTTCCATTCTCTTTTATCATCAAAAACTAAAGAACTATAACAGATTCCATTCAATTTTCCCGAAACCTTTTTAATACTATCTCAATTGAATAAAATCAACATTTTTTTATTTTCAGATATTTGCAGTGCAACATGTGGACGTGTGCATGTTTAGCAATGGAAAATTTAAGAATGTTGTAGCTGATATTAATGAGAATCGCCAAATTAAATCAAGTGAAAATTTTATTGAAACTTATGAAATGATTCCAACAAAAGGTAATTGTATACATATACTACTATTATAATAACAGGCTTGCAAATGTTTGTCAAATTCTGCAATGAAATACCTGCCCTTCCTTAGCGAGGCTTGCACACTTTATTTTACTTGACTATTTTTTATCACTTTTGTTGGTTGTGAAAATATATTCGAATCGCATTTAGTGCAATTAGCGATTTCAGATTGTAGATTTTGACTTTAGTGTCTCTTTCACAATCAATGATAATACAAAGTCCAGTATATAGAATATTTGTCTATAAAAGTTTTAGTTCATTACACTTTTACTTTTTCAAATACAATCAGCATTCAAGACTTCTCTCCACAATTATTTTCTTCTGGAGTTTTTGCACGGTCAACATCATGTTACAACATGAATATTAAGTATTACTGACACCTCAAACTTTAAATTTTCAAATAAGGGAAAGAGTGCTTTCATAGTCCTTTCCGAAAAGTATTGCTCTGGCATTCATTTCTCAGCTCGCCGTATAGTCCGGTCAAATGGTAGATCAACCGTGCATTATATGTAGCTTAAGTTCAAGTTTCTGGGGTTATATACCCCCTATTTGGCAGTCATCTTCCATAGGGGCGAAACTGGAATCTTAAGGAGTCTACCCTCTTTTAGCAGTGTAAAAACGGGTTGTTTTTAATAAATTTTTCAATAGGTTCAAATTGTAAATATTGATAAAAGAAGGGTTACGATCAATAAATACACTCTTGAATTTTTTATTCATTTATGTGAGTTTTTATCAATGAAAATGCTGGTTGGAAAAATATCGGAAAAACAAGGGGTGGGGGCCGTTGATGAAATTTTCGAGATGGTTAGTTTGAAACAAAAAATTCAAATAGTTTTGAGTTCAGTATGTTGATAGCTATAGCGCGAATAAGGTGATTTTTCATTTTTGCAAAATTGACAAAATGGCGGACATTTTTCAAAAAATTACGAAGAAACATGCTTTTTTCACCGTTTTTGGCCAAAAAAAAATATTTCAAATCAATCCCCTGTAATCATAAAAAATATCTGGTAAAAAATTTGGTGAAAATCGGTTCAGTAGTTCCCGAGATTTCATTGTATGAACGTTGTTTCGAGAAGAACGCGGTTAAAGTTTTTTTAATGAAAAATCGCGCTCGGGTGACAAAGTCAATGTTGCCCAAAAATACAGTTCGACTGCTCTGATCTTTATAAAATTTTAATATGCTATTCCTGTACATATATACTTTCCAAAAAATTTAAAAAATCTATTTTTTGAAAATTACAAAGACGGTAGACCCCTTAATACACAATATTTCTGGAACTGTGACTTCCACGAAAATGTTGTGTATGGCAAAATTTCTAAAATTTAATTTACAGGAACTTGCACATACATTACTTTAAAAATATGAGGAACAAAAAATGATGAAAAGATAAAAACGAATTAAGAGGGCACTGCATATATGGTAGCCTTAAGGGGTTACATAGGTCTTAAAAAGGAGAAAAAACAACTTGTTCAAAAACTTGTATTTTAAAAACCAAATATCTGTTTTATTCAAAATTTAGATACACAAAAGTTTAGCATTTCAAGAAGTTGTAAAAAAAATTCAGCTAAAAACATTGAAAATTGTCAATTTTCCTGCAGTTTTCCTCGTCTAACCTTTTTTTGCGGTAGGCAGAATATTTCGGTGCAGGTTCATCTCAAATCAAAAGTTCAAAAATTTTCTTTAAGTTTATGCACTTGGGTCGTGGTTGAACGAAGGAATTGAAAAAAATGGAATTTAAAGTTTTGAAATGGATTTGAATGAATTTTCATCTCATATTTTTTAGCATTTTTCCGATTGTCATCATTTTTAAAATATTTTTTTCGTATAAAACAAAAACGAGTCGACCGAATGAAAATCCCTTCGTTCAAGCACGAGTCAATACTATAAACAGGAACTGTGCAAAGTTGCAGCAAAACCGGTCGATACGTTCTCGAGAAATCGTGCCTACCGCACGGAAAAACACAGTTTCGAGAAAAACGCGATTAAAGTTTTTTTTACCGCGATTTAATAAATTAAAGTTTTTTTTAGCGACTTACATCGAGTCGTCGATTCCATGTCTATACAGTGAATACTCTTGAAGTACTATACTTTCATATGGAATGAAAAAATTTCGATCGATTTTTTGAAAATACAAGACCTATTTCTGATTTCGTGGCTCCAATGTACAACGCCTTTAGAAAACTTATAAAGAACGTCTGATTTTAAAATGGTGTTTACTTAACGATAGTTCGATCGGCATTAAAGAACTTAGGCAAGGGACAAGCGCATAGATCAGTTACTAAGTTAACGAACCCTTCATCCATCCTTCCCTGGGCTGCATTCTACTAAACTTGTTGAGACGTTCTCAGCTTAGAATGTTTTGCAACACTTTAAGCACACCATTTCGAAATTAAGTTTTAAAAAACATTGGTAAAACTTTAGTGAAACCAAGCATTCTAATTATTTTCTGTGTCAATTTCTATGATAAAAGTTTTGCCTTGTGTGCCTATTAAACGATTTTGGCATAGAAAACTAATGCCCAATTCCTCGTGGTATATGCATAAGTTCAGCTACATTATATTTGGTGCCTCAGAAAATGTATATTATAGCATATTGATTTGGCTAAAATGAAAAACGTGTATCAAGTCAAGAAGATCTCCTAAGGAAGCAATGAATAAGTCAAGATATATGTCCAAGTACAATTTCACGACGCTTAAAGTGTATCGTTGGTCTGTGCGACCTCAATTCTAATGTAAATGGAAATTTTATGTTTCCAATAAAATTTGAACTTTACATCATGGCTAAATAGAATTGCCTCTAGAAAGTACTACATCCAACTAAATTCAACGTCACATGTCCTTAATTGGTATTGTGTTCGAAGTGAAGAATGTAAGATATCCAGCCTAGCACGACTCATTTTTGTTATGTATATAACTTAATAAAACCAGATGTATTATTCATACTGATAAAACCAAAACAAATCAATTTATCCACTTAATTCGAAAGGAAATCAATTGATTGATAGGATCTCGACACACAAAAGCATTTCGTTTTTTTTTTCTTTAGAAGCTTTAAAAGCAAACCATAGGCTTCAATTTCCATTTTTCAACTATCCAAAAACTTGAATTGATATACTTGAAAAGGAATAAATTTAAATCAGAAATGAAAGAAAGTCTATTATACAAACTTAAGCAGATAAAATCGTTTTGGGGATTTTCAGGACTTTCAAGAAATTCAATTGCGAGGAGATTTTAATAATAAATGCAATGATGGCTTTGTGCCATGTTTCAGGACTTTTGAATTTCCGTTCGTATTTCTTTGTGCTTATCTTAAAGAAAAGACACGAAATGGGATATTTTATGTTGTTGAAACGAAGAAATTCGTTTTACTAATATAAAAGAATTCTAAATAATATAAAATTTTAAGTTATAAACGGAAAAAAATCAATTCGGACATATTTTTAGAAATTTGCTTAATCAATTTAGAGCAACCTTTCGTGACACAAGCTAGAATCTATCAAATACTAACCCGTAATTAAATCATCTAAAATGTCCTATCCGTTTCTCAATAGGTCCAACAAAAAACTGGATTGCTGTCGAGGGTACTTTCCAGCAAAACATGTCGATTGATTCGTCATCGGATCCAACAAGCAATTATATGATAGCATCAAGCGCCCATCGTGGTCCGCAATCCGGTGAGGAGCGAAATGTTTTCGCTATTTATGTTTCGTACTACATAAAAGTGAAGTTAACGTTGAGTGGTATGGGCGGCGAGGTGTCCCTAAAATTACCATTTATATTGGGTCATGTGGATGATTGCGACACGACTGACGAATACGTAACATCGGATCGGTATAAAAACAAAGCCACTTCATCGGACGCGCAAACAAGTACCACTGACGCCACAACAACACACCACAAGGATAACATAATCGAAGAGGAGCTACACGAGGAAACTGACTCGATATTCTTGCTCAACGAAGAACATAACAGCAAGAAACATGTACAACTCGCCGAAGAAAAGTTGAAACACGAACGACACTTATTACAACGATATAAACTAAAAAGGGAAAGCTACAGCAGATCCTGCGAGGATATAGAAACTTTATCGAGGAATGAAGAATGCGCTGTTAGTTCTGTGAAAGCCTTAGTTCATAGACAAGCGAGCGATAGCAACGATTGCGGAAAGTGAAGCAAGAAAGCACTTAGTCTAGGAAAGTATCCTTGGTGCGGTCGTTGATGCAGAACTTCAGTTTTAGCAGTTTCAATTGGAACCATGCCCAGCGCATCATATTTAAGGATCAAGCAATAAGTTTGTTAAAATGGATGCAATGACAATGGCCGCATAGGTTTTGTACGCATTTTCAATAAATTAATAGTAAATAATATTTTTTTTTGGTTTATGCCAAGTGAATTACGATGTGGAATTACTTTAGTTAGGATTTTCATAATTTAATTTTATTTGCAAATAATTAAAATAGATAAAAATAAGTACATACACATAATTTTCGCTTTTTATCAAAAGCTTAAATGTGGTTCATTGGCCTGATTAATGTAATATTTACATAACAATTAATTTTGATGTAACTGCAAAACTTTTTCGCATCAGCGATTGCACAATTAAGATTAATATAAAATGCTTTGTACTGTGAATAAATTTGAACATACAAACTATCTCCATATACTATTAAAAAGAATTTGTGTGAAACGAATTCCACCTACGACTGTTTAAAATTTGACAATTTTATTTATAGCACAATGGAAAATAAATTCGTATCCTATTCTAATACTGAATGATTTTTAATTAACAAATACACGTAAAGATAAAAAGGCGATTCGGCAAAATATGAATACTTTTTACTTTTACTTTTTACTGAAATTAATATCGCATTAGGCTGCTAAACGTTTTGGTTGTGTTCTCTTATTTGAAAACAAAACTGGGGATGGTTTCTTCAGCAGAAAGATTGGTGAATGTTTTGTATTGAGACCTAATATCTTATTTCTAAACTTGACTAGAAATGGACTTGGTGACTTACTACTATCAATCTGTGGAACACGAAAAATCTCTAGCGATAAATTCGAAATATTTTCAAAAAAAACGAGAAAACTGCGATTCAAATAAACTGAAATAACTATTCCGATTTTTCTAGACATCTACTATATTGAAATTTACTTTCATCAAATGATATTCTTTCGGAAACTGAAGGACGTGGTTGCTGAACCAAGACAACTGAAGACAATATCTGCAAGAGGCCAAACCTCGATTTGGACTGGAGTACTATTGATGATGATGGCTATATTGTCCTTAGTAGAGTGAATTTATTCATTAAATACAATAATCTAACACCGCAATGGCCGCCAGATATTGCTATCTCAAATCAATTACAACACATAGTCCAAGAGTTCCATGAACTTACATGACTACTTACTTTACATTTATTCAGGTGCTCCATGTCGTCAATATTAACGCTGATTAACCATAATCAACAATATCTGTCCGCAATAGTCATATCTGTCGCTGTTGCGATGAAGATAAATAGACACGAACTAGAACTAAGCCATTTGTACAATGAACAATAATTAGTAGTAAAGCAATTTATGAGCCACAAGGAGGTTATCATTGGGGAGATCCAATAAAAATCAATATCATTCCCATATCAGTTTGGGCCAAAAAGAAAACATGTAAATGTATATTACGCTTTTTTCTGCTTTTCGTGTACTAGCACTTTAGTGAATTCAATGAGGTCACAGTTTTTGAAAGCCCTGATTTTCAATATAAGTATTGAAACGGTAGATGAAATGTTTGTCAATAGATTGTTATTACGTTTCGTATTTTTTGGTTGATAATAGATGAACACATGACAAGTAGATGGTGGAAATTAATTGCTCCCAGACTAAGAAATAGCATTTTACAATTTTCATGATGCATCCTCAATAAATCAATTTTTGAGATTATCTATTTTATATGTATATCTAAATTAAAATAAAATGATAATAATTAAGAGAGAAAAAAAATATATGTTTGTAACCAGTAGAACCAGAAATACATTTTCTGAACTTTTGTTGGTCGCACGGAAGCTTTTGGACGTATTTTGATGATCAAACAACATTTAGAAACTCATATCCTGGAAAGGAAGACAGCTATTTACTTTCTTAGGTTATTTATCCACATAAGTTTTCCGCCTATTATGACTCCTGAGTATCTGATTTGTTCCACCTTCTGTAGAGTTGTATCATAAATTTTTATAGATGGCATGTTCGCTTTTTTTTGTTTAAAAATAGTAGTTTTCTGTTTTCGTGAAGTTCATCATTAGTTTGCTTTGTAGTCAAAGAGGTGATAAACAGTTCCTGTTCAATGTTTGTAGTAGCCAAAGTCAGTATTTGTCCAGGTCAGTGTTCGCTTTTCATTCAATGCAAAAAAAATCGGCACAGTAAATGAGTACAGTGTAATTTGCTTACATAGCACTAAAGTAGGAATAGTGTTGGTCCTAGGATAGAGCCTTGCAGCGCTTCAGGGTTAAATTGACCTGATTTGCTTTTCACTTCTACAATTGCTGTTTTTGATTGTTTTTTTCCCCACTGTTTCATATTCCCCGAGTTTGGTTATTAACGCTTCATGTTTTACTGTGTCAAAAGCTTTTTTAGGTCTACGAAAATTGGAGCTGGTTTCTACCCAAGATATCATTTTGTGCCAGGAAATTTTTGGTTTGGAAAAGAGGAAAATTTTGAAGGATTTTGTTCAGTAAATTTAAAGTTAAATTGGTCAAAAGTTGTTTCGGTCAGATTCGTTCATTAATTAAAAAACCGATGTTTTTTCATGTCTTGTTACCTACTACCCTTAGTGATATGATGTCTATTTGCTCCAAAAAAATACTGAAACTCTACGTATTTTAAATGCATCTCGTCGATGGCCCTTCAATTTAGGACTTAATTTTTCCCGACCGGCAAATATCATGTATGATAAACCTTATCCGCCCCCTTTTTCATCATATCCCGTTTCTTGCATCCTTTCAACGCTAGCCCATATATTCTTATGCCGTTTCTTAAATCATGCCGACGGAGATGTGTCCATCTTCTCCTAAAAAAATAATTTACACCACTTTGAGTTTCACCGTTTCATATTTAAACAGCCGTTAATTTGATTTGTTAAGTGCGTTAATTTAACTTGAAAATGCTATATCTTTTTTAACTAGAATATATCTTAGTTTCAGTGAAGGAGATGGTTGTGTTGAAGCACAATATTTAACAAAATAAAACTGGAAAACAATGGAAAAACTGCATTTCCTAATCACTATAAGCATGACATTACCACCATTTTGTAACGAGTATGTTATATCTGCAGTATATTAAATGGGGTTGAATTAGCTGCGATAATAGTTTTGTCAATGTATAACGGATGCAGCTTTGCCGACGTAGGAGTTGCGGTATTTTTTGGGAAATTGAAAATTGACTGCTAAACAATGACGTAAGCAAATCAAGATATACTGAACGTCTTCAATATTCATTATCGTTGCCAGACAAATGCCTTTGTGAGTACTTCAAGGATCCCTGCACTGTGTTTCCTACTCGCGATCAAATCTATGACTTTGGCTAGCAAGGCACTAACTACTAATTCCTGACGAGTATTATGCTGTTGCAATCAAAGGATCGATGAAAAATGGTTTCGTAACGGCTAAATGCAACTAGAATACATGTTTTCTTGCGGCATAACTTCACTGCGCGGGTAATTTTTCAAGTGATTTCTGAAGCTCTGAGAAATTTTGAGAACATTTTCGAATTGATTTGCATTCTTGTGATCATCTCGTCTCAAACATGAAAGATTATGAGCGCGATTCATACGAGCAGTTCGTTACCTGAAAATATTTTTTGTATTGTTCCTAGTTTCTTAATATTATTTCTTATTTTCCGTTCGAACAGTGAAAAAAATTTGCATTTGAATATTTCTACGTTGAGATTGGTTTAACACCGACCTCTTAGCTTTCCATTATAAACTAAAACCAAATCCTACGCAATATTCTAATGGTTGATTTGAGCTCGTCAAAATTTGTCAATTGATTCAACGATTGATGAGACAAATTGTGCTTCAAATACAACAAAACTATTATTTCTAATTAGTTTTCCCTTTGCTTTCGTTTTTGATCCACAAGCCCATTGATATATTTTTTCTTAGCTATGCCGGCTGTCTTATCAGCTAAGAGAGGGACATAGCATAACTAAAGTTTTCCGAATATGTTTGCTTCATTAGTTTTGTATTTTCGGCAATGTATAAACTGGGGTTAGCTGCCCCTCCCTAGCTGAGTGAGCCTTTGTACGCGTGCAAAGGACAAATGCGTTTGAAGAAGGTTTTCAAATGAGAAAACTGTTTAATTTTTACTACTTTCTCCCTTCTGGTTAGCGATTTGGATCATCGGTGAAATGTTTTTACTTTCTTTCTTAATGCGTTGACTAGTTTTTAGAAAACACACCCCAAATGCGGAATCGGTTTCCATAAAAGTGTTTAAAGGTGTTTAACTCAATAGAGAAAACGGCAATTGTCGGTTTGACCATTGTGCAACAAAATTTATTTTGACGTATTTGTGGCCAGGTCAATGAGTGATTACTTCTATTTCAACAATTTAGAATCTCACACGAAGATATTTTTGTTATTGCTAGTCTGAAATGCGAGCCCTTAAAAATCAAGCTTTTCAACCTGCGACCAGACATATATTAAAGTATTCGGCAAACCTCGCACAATTCTTTGCTGAACTACAATCAGTGTGGATGGATAGTTCGGGTGGAGTATTTTCCAACATTTGGCATGCGTGTTTCCCATCGTTTATCGGTCTTTTAAGCGAAATTGGCCGCACTTTTTGTTCGTCGTTGGGAGGTTGAAGTCTTCAAAAGATACCAATTTGCTCCTGCTTCTCGGCATGTCGGATTTTTACCGACTAAAACCATCTCCGCCTCCTCTGAAACGCTCTCACTTCATCACTCATTTCTTGCACTGTTCGTGTGCAATGTTTGCGTTTCTCACATTTTAGTCATCCCCCTCCCCCCTCCCCCCATTTATATCTAGCTTCATTGTTTTCATTTCATGGTGTAAATTATTAAAAATAAATTTTCCTTTTTCCATATAAATCAGTCCGTCTACGTCGAGTTCTTATATACTTCAGATGTAGCGGTCATTCTTTGCAAGTTGTATATGGTCTTGTATGCTTTGGTTAGTAGCCGTGACATGCTCATGAGGTAATTTTTCATAGTCTGGCTCCAAATTATGATCCCGTATGTAATTCTTGAAAGTATGTATGCATTTTTAATCTGCCCGGTTTCAAGTTTAAACTCCATACGCGCATGCGACGTTGAGCTTAGCGAAAGAATTTTTTCGTTAACTTAAAACGGCGTTACAAACAACGAACTGGGAAACTTTCGGCAGGCAAAAAATCAAGGTCTGCCGAAGACATATCTTGTTTACCAAGCAGTATCTAATTGTATACGTACTGTGCCACTCAGCTCGATTGTATCCACGAACTATCATCTTGTTTGGTTCCGAACCGTCGCTCTTCTCCTTTCCGTACACTTTGATCAACACATATTTAAAGATTCCTTCGTCAATATCAACATCCGGCACGGCTTCCAATTTAGCATCGACCATTGCGCAAAAATTCGATGAAAGGACGCGTACTAAAAAAAGGACGTCGAGTGAAAAAAATTAGCCTTTCTAACATTTTATTATTCGATAAATCATACTAAAGATCAATTCCAAAATAAGTAATAATAGCATTATTTGCGGATTAAATAAAATTACTAACCTCTTCGAACACCGCTTTGACACATACGAACAACACCAATCATCATTTCCTTTTAAGGAACCGGTTCGTATCGTATCGGTTTATATGAACACTGCGCGTTTATGATATGGCAGCACTGATCCAGTCAGATGTAACTGACAGCTATCTTCAAGAAGGACAATTTCTGAGTATTTTCAATGAGGAAAGTAAGATGCCGGCAAAGTTTTTGGACAGTCTCACAGCTTGGAAATATTTAAATGGTGTGATAAATGTGTACAAGCCTGCGGGCGTCAAAATCGAAGACGTTCGCGCAGCTGTTCTCGGAAATCTGTGCAAAGGCAAGACGAGAAACACTATTCTCCGGTGATTGTAAGATCGTTACAATGACGGCATTCAATATTTTAGATCTTAACAGCCTTGAAGTGCGCAGGCCTATTCAACGTATCGCTATAGAGCCCGGAGGGAATCACAAGTACCTTGTTCGCAGCGAAGAAAGTCTAGCAGATCATGTTTTAGCTGTGGGTCCACGCTATCAGTTGAAGGACTTCAAGTTCGGCGTCGCAGCCGGTCTAGGTGTGCATACAAGTGGCGTTTTAGGTAGAACCGACTGAGTTGCTAGCCGCGACGCTCGCTAAACTTCCGTTCACTCTTTCAGTCGCAGGTATCAACAGCGGTCTCACGACAACAACAAAAATCCAATCGAATCGACCGTTGCGCGTGTACCATGTGACCGGCTCGTTCGGCAAATCCACAGAAGACTTCTTCGAACACTCGCGAATAACTAGCAAAGCCTCGTTCAGACACGTCAGTCGCGATCGATTTGGTGCGATGGTAGCATCGCTGCAGGCTTCGCATCAGCGCAAAATGTACGAAATGTGTGGCGTCGATTTACAATCGCAGGCAGCATATGAGCTGGCGTGTAAAGGACTAATACGTCCAGCAGATAATACGCTGCCTGTCATCTACGGGATAAAGTTAATCTATTTCGCTTTGCCGGCATTCACGTTGGAAATCCATGCTATGAACGAGTCGGAAAAATACTTAGCGGCTTTGGTGAACGATATTGCGATTAAACAGCGAACGGTGGCTTCCTGCTCGAAAATTCGATGCATTCGCCACGGACACTTCACCGTGGAAAATTCTTTGCTGCGACGACACTGGACTTTAGACGGGATTTTGCAAAATATGGCAGAATGTACCAAGATTATAGAAGAACACCCGAAAATGTTGCGTAGGACTGATCCCACGCTTAGCATCGATTAGAAAAAGCATATTGTAGATAATTCAAGGCAATATACCTTAAATATAAGTATCATTCGTTGTTAATCTTTCAATCAGCTACAATTAGATTCCAAAGCATGCTGTTTTTAATGTCCCCTCTTAATCTCTAATTAAACTTCTGCAATTTGCATGCAAAACGCATTAAGTTTATATCCCACGCGCAAAATCGGTATTGAATTTTGTGATTTATTCAACTCTTGAAGACACTTTAAGAATTAATATAACAAGAGAATCGACCACGATATATAAGAGACAACACTTAATTTTTTGGCGACCGCGTCGGTCGACTATGAATTACGTTATTGAATTTCTCCAACTCCCCGGATACGAGTAGTTTTAATCGCTGCAGAAATTGAAAAAACCGCTCGATATCGTTGTGACCTGCACCTTGAACCCAAAGCGGGTGCAACGGATATTTGCACTTTTCGTATAACTTCTCGCCGTGTACAAACTTAACAATATCGTCCGCTGTACCATGTATAACTAGGACCGGTGAGCTGATCTTCGGTATTTTCGAGATATTGTTGAAAAGATCATAAACCGTGAACGATTTTCGAGGAAAAACCATTCGTACGCCAGACATGAAAGCGGCATGCAAAACCACACCTGCTACCTTCCGGCGACTCGCCAAGTCCACAGTTGGAACTGAACCAATGCTCTGGCCGTAAACAATGATTTTTTCGGGAGGCACTCGGTATCGCTCCCTTAGGGCATCGTACACAGCGTCTACGTCTGCATATAAGTTTTCTTCTGACGGCTTTCCCGTGCTGCAGCCGTAGCCTGAAGTAATCACGCATTGTACTCAATCGCGCCACTGGATTTCAACCTTCAAAATGTACAAGTTACCCGCATAATCGTATCCCAGCATGTTGCATTCAATTTCTTGACCCAGCCCGAGTAAATAGCCAGACATCACACCCAAATCAACGGCATTCGGATGTGAGTAAAGGATTGTATATTTGGCGTTATCCGAGCAAGTCACATGTAAGCACGCCACGTCCTTTCCTCGTTTGGTTCGAACGAAGAACGCGTCAAAACATTTCGATTCCTCGTCGTTGAATTGCCACGGGGCATAGTCGTTGAGGATCATCTTGTAGCGATGTGAATCTTGCCTTTGAGTTGGTGATCCGAATATGCTTTTTCTCGATTCCGATTTCTCGCGCATCACCAGTGGATCCTCACATTTGAGTCCATAAGATCGTGGCGGTGGCAAGAAAGCCACTTTCGATGCAATACTATTGATGCAAGGAATAACAAGGCAACACATCTTCCAACAAGATTTGAGTACATTTATGATCAGAATTTAGAAGAAAATAATACTATTTGACATTCAACTCGCCTACAGGACTAAATAGCATCGTGAAAAAGTTCGCAGCAAGCTTTTAGAGTTTGGTTGTGAAATTTAGAACGCTAGATTATCTAAAACTCTTCAAACAAATTTAGATAGAATTGCGGAAAAAACACAGCGTGAGAATATAGCTAACGCATCTACCAAAACTGAACGACTAAAAGCAGATCCTTTCAACAAAGCAGCTAGCTTTTTCAATGCACTACCGGACAAAATAAAAAACATAACGAACCCAAATTCCTTTAAAACTATACCAAAAAAATACCTCCTGCAGGATCAACATTCGAAGTGAATTACAATCAGCTGCACAAAAATCGAAGCTTATTCTAATTATAAACACATCCTGAATTATAATCGAGCTAAAAGGATACTAAACCACACAAATTGAGTACTATCCCTTACACCGATTCTTATTGTCTGGGAGGTATTATGTACTGAAATATAAATGCGGAGAATTACTGAAAATTGATGGAGAGAATGATTTGAAGGAGACGGAGGTGGTTTTGCTCGATAGAAATTCGGTATGCCGAGAGGCAGGACCTGATCGGTATCTTTTGAAGACTTCCACCGACCAGTGTTGAAAAAAAATTATTCCGCTTGTTAAATTCCCTGACCTGAGCTTGACCCGTTTGACTATGTAACTCTCTCCTTAAAGCGTGTTTCTTATCTGAACCATATTTTATATCAAATCGTACACATTGTCTACGTGATACTGATAAAAGCATCTGAACGCAGAAATTGAATGAAATACGATGCCTTCTTGCTTTGCGGCTTGCTGAGTAGATTAAATTTATAATTTCAACGAAAAATCCTTCCAGTTTCCAAAACTACCAGCACATAACGTTATGAAGTAGTTCAGCAGGTTTGCTTCAGGAAAATAGGACAGATGCAATCAGCACTTTCACTATTCGAAAGCACGATGTATTACCCTTCGCTCTGCACGCCAAAGGAGAGCGCGGCGCAACCACAGTGGAACGGCTCAAGCATATGAACAATTCTGCCCAGGATAACCCTCAGCCATTAAAAAAGCCCTTGCTTGCAATTAAAGAACACTAATTCCTTTTAATACATATTTATTTTCCTATTTAAGACTAATGCACCGCAGTAAATTGAAACTAAAACTTTTGAATTCATCTCCACGGTTGTAAAATCTATTAAAATTATTGAAGGCGATTAAACGATTACAACATTTTGGCATTGACTCCTCAGGACATAACAAATCATACAGGAATATTGTCGCTGCTGGATTATCAACGTTTCACGGGAAACTTCTACATTAGTACGGATTAGTAATTTTTTATCTGTTCCGGCCGTTTGACGAAAACAAATTGTTTGGTCTCTACGTACAACTGCAAATTGGAAAGGTAGTAGGTAAACCTATTTGTTCGTAGACTAAGTAAATCTGCTAGTGGAGTCCCGGTTGTGATCTGTTTGCTCTCGCAGCGCTGCGAACGTGCCGCCAGCAGATGTCTTGTGAATCTTGCGCCCACTGGGCATCGTTCGCCAACTTCTCTTCGCTCGGCCCCCTTTAAAATTAACCCCTCCAATACTTGGAAAGTGCAGGATAATTCAGCGATCGTTACTTGTTCCTTATTACTAATCACACAAACACATTGGTTTCCTCCCATAATTTAATTTATTTGGTTTAGCATCGGCTTCAAACAAATTGGGCGATAGAGATTTATTTAATTACGATTCGATACTTATTAGATGGTTCTTAAAATTTGGAATGAACGAAAGTCGCGGCTGCGGCAGCTTAATCGACTTCTTCAATGGTTGGGCCGGATCCTGCGCCTGGAGCGGGACCGCCAGCTCCTGGGGCGCCTCCTGGGAATCCGGGCATTCCACCGGGCGGAGCGCCGCCGGCTTGGTAAAGTTTCGTAATGATGGGGTTACACACCGACTCCAATTCTTTTTGGCGGTGCTCGTATTCCTCTTTGTCGGCCAACTGGTTGGCATCAAGCCACTTGATGGTTTCGTTGCATTTGTCCAGGATCAAAGTCTTGTCCGAATCTGAGATCTTACCCTTCAAGTTGTCCTCATCCATCGTGGCCTTCATGTTGAAGCAATAGGATTCGAGTGCATTCTTAGCGGCGATTGTTTCCTTCTGTTTTTCGTCCTCTGTTCTGTATTTCTCCGCCTCGTTCACCATACGCTCGATTTCTTCCTTACTTAGACGTCCCTTGTCGTTGGTGATGGTGATTTTGCTCTCCTTGTTCGTAGAGCGTTCGAGGGCAGTTACATTTAGAATACCGTTGGCGTCAATGTCGAAGGTCACTTCGATTTGTGGTACGCCGCGAGGTGCAGGTGGGATGCCGGACAACTCAAATTTGCCCAGCAGATTGTTGTCCTTCGTCATGGCACGTTCACCTTCGTAAACTTGAATCAATACTCCGGGCTGGTTGTCCGAATATGTGGTGAACGTCTGTGTCTGCTTGGTTGGAATGGTCGTGTTACGCTTGATCAGTACGCTCATGACTCCACCAGCGGTCTCAATGCCCAACGACAATGGGGTGACGTCGAGCAGCAGCAGATCTTGCACTTCCTGTGACTTATCGCCGTGCAAAATGGCGGCTTGGACGGCAGCTCCGTAGGCTACAGCCTCGTCGGGGTTGATCGACTTGTTCAACTCTTTGCCGTTGAATAAATCTTGCAGCAGGCGTTGCACTTTGGGAATACGAGTTGATCCTCCGACTAACACAATATCGTGGATGGTAGATTTGTCTAGCTTCGCGTCACGCAAAGCCTTCTCGACTGGCTCCATGGTAGAGCGGAATAAGTCAGCGTTCAGCTCCTCAAAACGTGCACGGGTAATTGAAGTGTAAAAGTCCGTTCCTTCGAACAACGAATCGATCTCAATGCTGGCTTGTGTCGAGGACGACAATGTACGCTTTGCGCGTTCGCAAGCTGTTCGCAGACGACGCAACGCCCTCTTGTTCGTGGTCAAGTCTTTCTTGTGCTTGCGCTTGAACTCTTGAGCAAAGTGGGTCACAAGGCGATTGTCGAAATCCTCGCCGCCCAAGTGAGTGTCGCCAGCAGTCGATTTCACCTCGAAAATGCCGTCATCAATGGATAGGATGGAGACGTCGAAAGTGCCGCCACCCAAGTCAAAAATCAAAACATTGCGCTCTCCGACAGCCTTCTTGTCCAGGCCGTAAGCAATGGCGGCCGCGGTGGGCTCATTAATAATACGGAGAACGTTTAAGCCAGCAATCGTTCCTGCATCTTTCGTCGCCTGACGTTGTGAATCGTTAAAATAAGCGGGCACTGTGATCACAGCGTTCGTCACTGTCTTACCCAAATAAGCCTCGGCGGTTTCCTTCATTTTAGTCAAAACCATAGAACTGATCTCTTCCGGGAAGAATGTCTTCTTCTCGTCCTTGTAGATAACCTCGATTTTTGGCTTGCCGTCGGTGTTCACAACATTAAACGGCCAATGCTTCATGTCGGCTTGAATGGTCGCATCGTCGAATTTTCGTCCGATCAGACGCTTAGCATCGAAGATCGTGTTTGTTGGATTCATTGCAACTTGATTTTTGGCGGCATCTCCAATGAGGCGTTCTGTCTCTGTAAAGGCAACGTACGATGGTGTTGTGCGATTACCCTGATCGTTGGCAATAATTTCCACTTTTCCATGTTGGAACACGCCCACACATGAGTATGTCGTACCCAGATCAATACCTACGGCTGGTGCTTTTGCCATCTGCAAAAGAAACGACAAATGATTAGTACAATTTAGCAAAATCGCTTTCTATTCAACGCAGAGCGAAGTGATATATCTGCGATGAATGTTTTATGGTAAAATCGGATGAGAAATGCATTTCATCGCACGTGAACAGCAAGATTGGAGGAATTGTTGGTAAGGCGAAAGAACTTCTGAGTAGTTGCTTGGCATAACTACCACAAAAAAAACATGAATTAGCAACAATTACAGCCAAACAGCGCGAATTAGTATCAGGGTACTGCAAGGTTATCTTCTAGGTGCTATTCTTTTTCTATTGTATACGAACACCTTATCTACTCGAGGCGTAACTGCGACAGGAGTAATGTACGCGGACGAAGCGGGACTAATTTACTGAGAAAAGATCGAATTCGACATAAAACAAACAGCAAAGACTTAGAGAATTATTGGCAATGGCAATCAAAGCAGGTCAAAGCGAAATACATTATCTTTAAACAATAACGAATCTTTGATAACAGAAAAATATTAAAAACAGTTCAGCTCACAAAATATCTGGGAATGGGGAAAATATCTGACGGAGAACAAATCAATCGACAAGGCATATAAGACTATCTACACCCTTCGAAAGCTAACTCCGACGGTCGAGGCGCATAAAGCAGCCCAAGAACTCAGCATGGATGGGTTGAATTATATGGAAAAGGAGAAATTCCCACATAAAAATTTACAATACAATGAAGGACAGCAATCAAAATAGATATGAAAAAAATTAGCGCAACGTGAACATATTCATAAGTTTACTACGACAGATCGCTTGAGGGGGAATCCAATAAACAGTGCAGCTAATTTCTATGACTTTCCCCGTAATTAAAAAAAATAAACAAGTTGCAATCTTTCAAAGCCGCTAAGGAAACATCTGCTTCAAAAGCAAAACTCAGCATAGTAAGACTTGCCAAAACTCAAGAATTTATCCCTAAAAGTAGCGAATCTTCATACTAAATATCATCGTCTGAGAAGTACTAAGTAAACGTACAAAAATTGAGTAAACATATTGCTCAAGGACTTACACCAAAGAGTGATGAAAACAAAGATTTGGAAGCGGTTGTTTTGTTGGTAAAAGACCGACTTGTCTAGAAGCAGGAGCGGTTCGGTATCTTTTAAAGATTTCCACCAAACGCTGGGAAAAAACCAATAATATGAATCATTTAGTGAACTTTCCAGTCTACTGTTCGCGTCCTCGTTCGCGATTAGGAGTCAGGCGAGTCACAGCTTCAATCGTGCCACATCACTGTTTCCCGCAATTTTATCTAAGCTGATTGTCCGACCACCGTCCTTCGCGTTCGTTCTAGACTTTGTTAAACTGCTGACAAGCCATATTTTCCCGCAACACAATCGCGCATAGGCAACGCAGGTATTTGCGCCAGATGGTGACAGACTTGAGCGCCGCCGAACAGTGTGCGAATGGGAAGCAACGTATTCTTCGGCGACGCAGGTGTGCGCGAGAGCCAACAACCTCGCGCCGTCTACAACGCATATTTGGACGCAGCCGGAACGATGCTCGCGCTCGTCACCGCGGAGAGGGCCATGGACTTCAGGTTTCCACATGAGGCACGGCCAAACAATTACGTCCGATTTGGACTTTCGACGCCAATTAGAAAATGGAAATCCAGCCGCCGCGACCCGATTCCGGAATTTCACACATGCGAGATGAGGACAGCGGCGACCCTGAGCGCGAGCCCCATTTTAGGCATGCATGGGAACCGAATTGTGCCCGCGATCAGCGGCCGTGGTGGACCGCGCGGCGAGAGCGCGCCGATTAGATAATTAGACGCGCACGTTGAGCGGGCACACATGAAAATGTGCACAATCACTAATGTGACTGAGCCCCGTCCATAACCCTTAAAACAAAATGTCGGCTGCAATCACATGGCCGGCGAAAACGTGTACTTCTCGTCCTTTCTGAGTGGAATTGAGCTTCAGTGGCCACCATGTGGCCGGCCGATGACTGGCCAAGTTTTCGCTTCCTGCGTCTTTGTTTCTCTCGATTTTACGTGCTTTCGGGCCAGCACGCGTCCGACCGCGTTTTCGAAATAACTAGCCCCAAACGCCTGTTCTGCGTCCAGACACCGCTCTGTCCGCGTGAAAACCTTCGGGATGGACTTATAAATAGAATTGCTAACAATGTCACCACGATGACGCAACTTTTCATTAAGGAATCGCGGATAAGGTCCTGGAAAGCAGTGCCTAGGCTCCCACGGCCCTCGCGTTCCTGCACTCGACAAGGCTGGGAATTTTCACTAAAGAAAACTGACAATTCCACTAACGGCGCTTCGGGCATCGGAAAGGCAGGCGGGGGCCATGAATTTCGCTCGGTTCTAGAAACTTCTTGAAATAAAACGCCCCGGCACCCCGCTTCCCCGGCCCCCACAAGCTTCGACGGAATTACAGGGAAAATCCGCAACGCCCGTCGCCCTACATTTCAACCGTCGCTTGTTTTATCGATTCACCCAGCGAATGCATGTTACAGCCGCGAGCGGACTTCGCTGCCAGCCCGCAAAAATGTGATTCATCGCTTTGCATTCCTTCTGGAACTTTTCTCGCACAACCAATCAATAATCCACCGTCCACCATCCCCCACGGACAATTCACTTAAATCACGAATTTCACAATCCGGGCTCGACTCACCTTCTAATATTATTCAACACAGCAAATTATTAGAGTTTCCCTTCGAACTTCCTCCGATTGATTCCTTCACAATAAAGTCGAAAATATTCTCAACGGTGAACACCTCTGATCAACTTGGAATGCACTCCACACTCTACTGAGCCGAGAGGCAAATGTATTTTGAAAACCAACCGAACTCGGCCTGCTATTTATTGCCTCGCACAGATGCGTCAATCTTGCAACACGAATCTTCTCGAACAGGACACGAATGCGGGCTTCGGCTCCCGAGTCCGCCCGAACTCTATCCAATTCTACGGTTGTCTCGTTCTAAATCAGTTATTTGCACCATTTGCACAAATCTAAACGCCAAGAAGGAAGCGGGCATGTTCAGCATTTAGTACTTCTGACAGCACCAACGCCAACTTTATTTAGTCCTTCACTTCCCTCATATCACATACACGCCATTCATTCATTATTTCAAGCTGTCATTCATTCATTTCAAGCCTTGAGATCCAGTTTTATTCCAGAAAAATCGATCACCAGACAGCCGACTAATAACGTTTGACATGTCCAGAAGTTGCCAGCAGTGCAATAATGTGTACTAAAATAGTAGGCGACATCTACAGTTCGCACATGCTCAGGCGTTTCTACTTCGATAAAGCGGAAGTCAATGCTCTTTCAAGAAATATTAACGTCGACTGCTTGGAGGCAATCGGTTGAAAAAGTGTAAAATTTCAGTGTTCATTGCCAATTAATCTTAATCGATCGTAAATAAATTAACATTAATTATTATTACTCGTTATTTTGTAAGAATCACTCAAATGTGTAAAGTTTCCCTTACAGGGACGATTATAGCAAAGAAGCCGTTTTGCTTTAAAATAAATCATTATTATTTGTACTGTACGTGTTTATAGACCTTTTAATTTGGAGAAAGTATTTCAATTGAAAGTATTTTGATTGGATTGTATTCTTTTTTGGTCGCCAATGTCGCCTATAATATCTTAATAGAAAACACATAACGTAATTATGTTTTATTCCATTCCATAGATTGTATGAAAACAGTTTGTTACAACTAGTTATCAGTGTGAAGTTGTACTGGAATTATGTCAATTTGCACGAAACGATATATTTTATAATTTCAATGTATTTATGATATGAAACTTAGATATATGTAGTAAACTATCAAATTCATAGCCGAATTTATGGAAGAAATATGTATTTTTGACTAATATCAAAGGTGCACAGGAATGCTGAAAATGAATTAGATTCATAAAATCATTTTTTTATATTGAAAATAAGTCCTTTTGACATGACATTCCTCAATGCAACGTATTGCAACTGATGTCAGTGCGAATTAGTTTTGGGTGCTACTAGTTCGATACAACAAATCACACGTGCGTTTCTATCTATGTTTTCGTGGAAATTCACTTGTGAATTTGTGGAAAATGGCATTACTGTACTACGGTGAATTTTCATATTTTATGCTATATTTGGAAGTAAACTTGCTGCCGTTCGCTTTGATTCAAATCAACAGGAATGCAATGAAATATGTTTCACATAATAGTTCTACTATTAAGGACTTGTTGTAAAGGACTCGTTATGCTTGCGCTTGACATTTACAGCAGAACTCCTTGCCTCGACTACGTATCGACAAGACTCAAGGTATATATGTAAACCAGACCAGGTATAATCTATAGTCACAGGATCCCGCTGCGGGTGACGTAATATCGCACAGACACGCCCAGTAGTGCTGTTATCCTGTTTGAAAAATGGATTGGAAAATGTTTGAGCAGCCCCGTTCACCTCATTATAAATTTCACAATGGACATAAAAGCGATGGTTAAAATCACCATTTCAAATCGATTGAGCATATCAGTTGTTGTCATCTAGTTAGTTCGCAAGACATTTGAAACAATTTTTAACAATAATAGTAGAAGTGTAATTGTTTGTTTCATTTTGATAGCGTAAGCTGTTTCTAAGCAACTGCACTTATTCATTTGGCAGCAGAAAATCAGTCGCAGCAATTAGCAATAGATAAACATAATTTTCCCTAACGATGTCATATTCGCAAGAACTCCATTCTCAGTCGGAAAAAGAAAAATTAGCTTCATTCAAATTGTGAATGAAATTTCACTTGGGTATATTTGGCCACGCACACCGGTGTGGATGACGCAATTAAAGATCATACCAGGGTAGTTTATATACCTTGGACAAGATTAATCTGTCACGACCATCTTTGATGATCCAGGAACCAGCAACCCCCTCTTATCGTCTTGCTTCATATCCATGCCACTTACATACATACATTCATTTCATTTAAGATTCCTCTTCCATAATTTCATGCAATTCATGGTTAGTATCCTATTTTTCTACTGATTGTTTTCTCAACTCCACCCTTTTCTGTTTACACAGATGGTCATTACTTATACAAGATGTGTTCACAGTGCTCGTGCTTGTTTTTATTGCTATTTACTCATGAAGCTACCGAGGCAAGGAGACGATCCAAGCTTTGTTTTAAAATTTGATCAGAGTACCAAGCAAGGCTTTCGCCTGGTTCGTAGCACTAGTGCTTCTTATTGTGGACACAATTTTGAATGTAGCACGAAACGCACCTTAAATGGTTGCAGCTTCGCAGCTGAATATTTTAAGAGAAATAATAGCATTGCTTTACTAATTTAAACTAGCCATGGAAGATATCAGAGATGATAAATATAATTCTGCCAGCTTAGTAATTCCAATTTCGAATTTGCTACGAAAGGAACTTGAACAAGAGTAACCACAAACGGATATAGGGATTTCTGTTCAGAGGAACTTATTAAAAGAAGTTATGAATAGACTGGAAACATTATCCATTCCTAATAAAAGCATTAATTTCGGATTGATAAGGATCACGTTTGTGAATTCATCTTCCCAGAAATTTATACGCAGTTTGAAATTCATACGAATTAGTTCAACTGTAGAGTGTAGAGATGAAGTTTATCCCAGTATTTCCATCTCCATTGACACTTTGTTAAAAAAAAATCGTGTTTTTTATACATTTTTTCACCAAGCATTTTATTTTGTGTTTTCTTTTAATTTAATTTTACAATGCACTACTTAAAGTGAATTTTTGCTTGGATGTTTCCTTTTTGGTGGCGTGTGGTGACCATTGCAACTGAAAATTGACTGAATGGAAATTAAACAAGTTGGGTTTTATTAAATAAAAAAAAACATTTCATAATCATCCAATCTAGAAAATTTTGAAAAGCTTTTTTTTAAATCGTGGCTTTTTAGAAAATGGTTGACATTGCCTAAAAGAACAGTGTTATAATAATAAAAAAATCGTAAAGCAAAAAACTACAAACATAGCCCTTCGTTCACTTCCAATAATTTTTTAAGATTACCAAAATTTGAATAGAATCGATTTTTGTAAGAAAAAACGCGCTTATCCAAAAAAACTAAATTTTATTCAAATAAACACAAACTTTTGTATGCATGTACAATGCTTCGAGGATTGTACTTCAAGAAATAAATTAGTTTAAAAAGGAGATTATTTGATAGTAACGTTAAGAAACATTTGAAATTTATCAATTATACAAAACTGAACCCTTATTTTTTGGAAATTCCGATGAACTAATTGTGGACTGAATTTACTGCAGGTTATTAACAGAATGGTCACAGGACAATCGAAATAGAGTGTATAGGCCACGTATTGTTCGCTTTAAATGTTTCCTGGGAAAAGTTGTACCTTGCACAATTTATACCATCCCGTTTCTATTCAAGTAACTAAGTAATCTTAAACTTCAGCAAGCTATTCTTCCATTTTACTTCTTGCTGTAAAAGATGATTATATTAATTTATTACTGCTTTAATTAATTTGATAGAAAGAAACAGGCAAACGAGCGTATGCTAACAGTTTCCTTCTACATGGAATATTTAAGAGGAAATCATTCTAGAATAGGATGTGCTTTAACTGATACTATAATGTAATAAAGTTTATTAGTTTACCTAAGCTATATTTCTAGTACAGAAAAGCTAAACCTCTTATTGACTCCATTAAGACGAAACTTTGGATGTCTTTTATTATTCAAAACCTGACATCAACAAAGATATGGGGTGTTGGGTCAATATTTACAGATTGACTTTATTAGAAAAATAATCTCGTAAAAAACCCATGATAAGGCAATGATGAATTGGAATCGTTTTCATATAAAATGGACTACGTCTAGCTCATGGTTTAGTTACTTTACGATTTCCTCGCATCACGTTCTAGAATAACTGAAATATAATATATTTTCAAAATGATTCAGTGTCCAAATACTTTGTGCAGTTTACTATTTGTGTTAATCGCTAGCTTCTTCATTGTGACAGTGAGCGGGCATGGAATGCTTTTAGATCCTGTTGGTCGATCATCCCGATGGCGTTATGATAGGACCGCTTACATTAACTACGATGATAACGCGTTGAATTGTGGAGGATTTTATGTGAGCTCATAGCACATTTTTTAAAAATTCAAATGCACGTGGTTACCGTGAATTGATACTGCTCTATTCGAGTATAGGATACATTGAGAATGATTTTCATATATAAGAATACTCATCACAAAAACATATTTAAATATTTCTTATAAAAAATGCCAAAAAAATATAATTACTCTCTCTGAACTTTCAGCAACAATGGGAAGTTAGTGGTGGAAAATGCGGCTTATGTGGTGATGACTATGCCTTATCGGTTCCTCGTCCAAATGAATTAGGTGGGCGATTTGGAACTGGAGTAGTTGTGAAGACGTATCAATCTGGTAGCGTCGTACCTGTAGGTGTTCAAATCACGGCCAGCCACTTGGGGTATTTTTTCTTTGAGCTTTGCAACCTGGACGCATCAGGTAGTGAAAATGAGACTTGTTTTCAAGGAATAAATCTTGGAAATGGTTCTGATCGGTTCTCGATAACAAGCTCCGCGTCTGCATACTACGAAACAACTATTCAGCTTCCAGCAGGACTTACTTGTGCACATTGTGTTCTTAGGTGGACCTACAGAGCGGGTATGTATGTTATTGTTGATCATGATGCTACAGTACATACAATTTGTTGTAGGTAACAATTGGGGAGTATGCGATAATGGTGTCGGCGCGCTTGGATGTGGACCTCAAGAAACATTTAAGAGCTGTGCTGATATAAGCATAACTAATCTTAACACTGTTTTAAACGACGACAGTATAAGTATTCCGATACAAGGGTAAAATAATCTAACTCGTTTTTAATTTTGTATTTGTTTCTATTTTATTAAAAAAGTGTTCCTAAAAGGCAGTAAGTGTTTTTTCATGCATTTTTGCGCATATGTTTTGTTTATTGCTTTGCGTAGAATTATTTTCTCAAAGATTATATGCTTTATTCTTGACCTCTGGCTGAAAAGCGTTTCGCAGATAAATATTTCTCGTTACGATGCTATTTACTTTAAATTTCAGACATTCCCGTTAACAAGTATATATTTGGTTAAAAGTATTCTCTCCTTTTCTTATATTCGTTTACCAAAGCAATTATAATAATATTTTGTCCATTCGCGCTAATTCAAGTGTTGAATTGGTCCTCACCAAAGGAACTTTCGCTGTGTAAATGATATTTCGTTCGGCATAGCAATTTTCTGTCAGTCAATTGTTTAGCAAATACCTCCATTACTTGGTAAGCCTATGGACCGACAACGGCGAATTTTTTTTTAATATCATTACGACTACAACTAATAATAAATACTTAAAATAGTAAAGTTTATAAAAAAGGCTTCATTCAAGTGCAAGAAAACGAAATGAACACACACTGAACTTTTCAAATTCCACGAACATATTAAGCTCGCATTTATTTTTTCAAACCCTGAATAAATTGCGTCAAATCATACTCCTCTTCATATTGCTTCTCCTCCCACAAATCTGGTAAACTTTCAATTACTTGCTTCATAGAAACATTACTATTATTGCTATTACTACATGACGATGTTGTCGCAAGAATCGATGTTGTCTGACTCACACAGGCGCCACTCGCTCGTTTTCCGTTACTGTGACAAGCGTCGGTCAAATTAAAGAGATCCAATAGTTGATCAGTTCCCATTGTTTCCATCGACGCATTTTCGGCACTTACAATCGTATTCGCCGTGAGTATTTTGAATTTTTGCAGCCCCATGATTTTTTCTTCCAGCGATTTGCGCGTTATTAGACGATACACGTTAACGACCTTCTTTTGGCCGATTCGGTGGGCGCGGTCCATAGCCTGGAGATCTTTCATTGGGTTCCAATCATGCTCAACGAAAATCACGGTATCAGCACCCGTCAAATTCAAGCCTAGCCCACCAACCTACAGAATAAACGAATTGTAAGTTGAAAAAAATATCTTGTGAATAAAAAAGAGAACAAATCACATTGAGCAGCCGTTACAAACCTGCGTGGTCAGCAATAAGACGTCAATACTTGGATCACCATTGAATTTGGTGACAATTTCATGTCGGTCGCAGGCAGGCACACCGCCATCCAGGCGTAAATACGAAACAGCCGGAAGATGCTTCTTCAACAGGTCATTCTCGACAATATCCAGCATAGCTTTTAATTGACAAAAGATCAAGGCGCGGTGTTGATTTATCGAGACATTTTCAACACCGATTCCACAGTCCAACAGAAGTTGTCTGAAAAAAACAAAGTTAGTAAAACATGCTATTAACTCACTACCAACAATGCTAACTTCAAGGCTGGCAATTTGGCAGAATGTTCGATATCATCCAACGATTTATTGCAATTGGCCAATTCGCTTTGGGTTTTGGCATACTCAGGATGATTCGGAGACAAAACCAACTTCGGATGATTGCAAACGTTTTGTAGATAACGCAATGCTTGGAATATATGAGTTTTTTTATTTATTGTCGTTTCATCCATGTTTTCAAGGCAATCCTTAATCTCAGTGTTTAGATGTGTCTTGCTAAAGTCCTCATACAGCCGTTCTTGCAATGGAGACAACTCACATAGTAGATCCTGCGTGATCTTGGGAGGCAGATCAGTCAACACATCTTCCTTCACTCGGCGGAGTAAAAACGGTAAGATTTGTCGGTGTAATGCTTCCATTGCCAACACTCCATTTTCCTGTTCTTTCGGCGAGCTTTTCGGATCGCGGCTGGCCAAAATAGGACGGCTATAGCGATTCACAAATTGCTTTTCTGTGCCCAAAAAGCCCGGCATCAGAAAATCAAACAGCGACCACAGCTCTAGCACATTGTTTTGAATTGGAGTACCGGACAGGATCAGACGATGATTAGCTTTGAGTGTTTTTATTGCTTTTGAGCTCTTTGTCTTTCCATTCTTAATAATGTGACCTTCATCCAAGACGCAATAATTCCAATTTATTGTGCTAAAGAAATCTATATCTTTGCGCACTGTATCATAAGATGCGACGACTAGATTGTAAGCGCCCACTTTTGGTCTTAATTTTTCACGCCCAATTGGCAAGCCGACATAATGAAGTGGTCGCAGAAATTTTGACGGAAGGAATTTTGTCACCTCATATACCCAATGCCCAGTCAAGGTCGGCGGGCAAATCACAATGCTTGGTAGAGAAGTCAAATTCTCAATCCGCCGCTGGTAATGATCTCCAGCCAATATACATATTGTTTGAAGTGTCTTTCCAAGGCCCATGTCGTCACACAAAATTCCGTGAAGGTTGTATTTGTTCAGAAACCAAAGCCAATTCACTCCAGCTTGCTGGTAGCTCCGCAGCTCGGCATTGATTTCAACAGGAACTTTAAAGTCAGGAATTGATTTTGGGGCAAATAAGTATTCAAGGAATTGACGATCTTTTGAGCGACGTTCTTGAAGTTCCTGGAACATTCATTCGTATAATATTTATCAAATAAAGCAGAAGAAATCCACACGAGCCGGCAATCGGACTTACTTTTGAAGCTATGGGGTTGTGGTTATTGCCTCCATCCAAAGGCATCAACTGAATCAGCGTCGCAAAACAATGAGTGGACACCAATCTTATAGCCTCATCTGGATCACTCATTCGGCCTAAAATAATTCTAGGAATCTTATTGCGCTGCTCAGCGTGCGGGTGTTGCTTACCTAACAATGGAACAACTAGAAGTACGACGTACGGAATCATCTTCAGTTGCATTTTCTCCACAATGCGATCGATAGATTCCACTGCTCCTTGTCTCTTGATAACGGATTCCAGTGTCTGTAACAACGGTATTATATATTCTACGACGAATTTCATCACTCGACAATCATCCAGGGTAGTTAATGCAGCGAAGCTTCTCGAGACCATATGACGGACCTGTGAAATTTTCCAATATAATTTTGATTAGATAATCATCCGCATGTACAGCACTTACCGCTTTCAACGGGTAGTTTAGCAAAAGACCCAACTTTGGTAGTAGCTCAAACAAGTCATCATGAAGATCCTCGTGAACGTAAGGTGCAGCAATCTCGATCAGTTGTAATGATGTCATTAAATCATTGGTTAGATCTTTACTTAAGTTAATATCCGTTAAATCTAAATGTGTTGGCGCAGCTTGTAAAACTTTTTCTATGTTACTAAATATAATATTCCATAAGATAGGAACTTTTTCTCTCAGCTGAGCGCCAAACTGTTTGCAAATTGCAATTATGGCATGATTCGCTCCAACTCGTTGGGTTCGATTCTGCTTTCGAGACTATTTGGATGGATTAGTTGAAAAGAATAAAATCGATTCGATTCTCATTTACCGGATCATCAGAGTCGTTGGCCTCATCAACTGACACTTCAGACAAAGGTGGTCGTCCGGGTCCACGAGGAAGCGATCCATTATTTTGCTCATTACACTTCTGTTGATTAGATAATGTGACTATTCCATAAAAAGGGTTTGGACTAGAATCGTCAGGATCGAATTCCATTAGGCTTTTGTCTGGAAATACCTGTGAAAAGCAAACCCGTTTGAAAATTTTCACACTTTCAGAATATTTATTGTTTTCTAATTTTTATATACATGTGTAATTTGATTTCACTGCTTTTCTTGAGTACTTACGATTAATGGTGTGAAATCAGCGTCACTTTTCAGCAATGTACATAAGTTGGTCACAATTTTATTATTTGGGCTGGGATTTCGGCTGGCTACTTGATCCAATAGTTGAACCAGATATTCTGCGGATAATTGTTGCATAAGCTCACACTCTTCACGTTTAATTGACTCCATGAGAGGTTTTATCACAGGATTCAGCTTTTCAGGAAGGCACTGAAGGCATACTATTGCTCCGGCCAAAGCTGATTGCGCGCTACAATAAAAAAAACTAATTCGTTTTCAAAAAAGTTCGTGGCATACACGCGTTATTTGCAAAAAAGCTGTTTCCGTCAATAATTGAACTGTGAATTGTTTACCTGACATTGTGGCTATTTTGTTCTGCACTAGTTTGTTGAAAAGAATTATTTAAACCACGTCTACGCTCTTCTAGTAAATCTATGATTTTTGTTTTCAGTCCGTACTTATTTCTTAAGTGTTCAGTCATGGTCGTACACAGAATTCGTATTTGATCTAACGTTAGTATTTTACAGTTGTCGAATTCGGATATGGGAACTTTATATTGCTTTAATGTTGCGATGAAATCATGAGCTTCTTGCAATAGCCTGATGAAAACAATTCAATAGTGTTATCATCGTCCGTTTGCGCTAAGACGTTGCGATACGAACCTTGTAAATGAAACAGCCACTTCATCGTAATACACATATTCCATTACACATAATTTCAGCTTTTCTTGTAAAAGTAATGGCCCAGGACGCACAGCGGGGTCGGAAAGTGCCCAAAATGCAATCACCATTCCTGAGTATAGATGAAACTTTAGCTAATCATAATCGCATAAGCGTTTGGGAAAGCTCACCACAAATCAATCGTTGCAATGAAGACCGTGAATTCAAATAGCCTAACAGAACTTTGGTGTAGCAATCAATTGGGCTTTCTATTTCACGTGTATACACAACACCCGGAGCAGGCTGAACTAGATAGCGCGATAGCAGTCCTAGCATCTTGGCAGCATTTACTCTAGCTTTCATCACATTTCTTTCACGAACGTCTAGAGGTGTTGCCTCATTTCCACCAAGAAATAATTTCTGTTGAAGGCTTGAACTGCCGCCTAAGTCATCAGTTGGGCGAGAACGCTTTTCCTGAATGTGTGCAAGTAAAATGAGATTTACTAGCAAGAAATTTGCTAACGGAATTCTATAACAGATGATTTTGCCACAAGGACATTTGTTCACTCTGTCGATTGACAAAAGAAGAACAGTACGTACCTTATTTTGGTTCTGTTTAGCAAACATCAAAATCGAAGGGTCAAATGCAAGTCGCGCAGGTTGCATAGCAAGACAAATCCATGATGCAACGTAAGGACACGCGGCGTGGAGTAACGCCGATAGCTCTGCGTTTTGAATCAAATTTGTCCACACTTCTTTGCACAACTCCTGGATGTCTTCGACAGGTTCAATTAGGATTCTTTGATAAATGTGGCGCAATGCTTCCTGTAACAATGGAGACTTCCACTCCTTCACGCCGAAATTTAATACCAGTGTTTTGGAATCGAAATTCATGTCGATCGCGAGAAATGAGGGTGATGATGAGTTCCTGTTCAATTGTGCTGGTACCTGAATAGGTGTAATTTTTGAGGTGGCGGTGGTATGTGTTGTGAGAGTTTTCAGTGTGTGGAGCGTCGACCGTCGCACCGAACTGGTGCTATGACTCAGGAACGGCCAGAGCCGAGGCACTAAAATCGACATCGATTCCATTCTAAAAGACACTAGTAAGTCCAGTTCAAATTAAAAAGATCGATTTGCTTACTGAATCCACTGGGAGGCGTTCGGTAGACATAAGATAGCAGCTAACAGACCCATGAAACTATTGCAGGCGGATGTCAATTCATCCTGCTCTAAAAGCAAGTCCCACAGCATTTTAACTATTTTGGACACTTGTACCTCGCTAAGTAGCTTGGGTAGCCAGGACGCAACCGGTATTAAAGTTGATGCTGCCACCGCACCAACGTCGTCTACGTTGTCGAAGAGTCCCATCAAAATATCGTTTATCGTCATTGGGACGAACGTTTGCAGCATATCTTCCCGAACAACAAACATGTACTTTAAACCCAGCAAGCCTCCGTGTCGTACTTCCCATTCATTTTGCTTTATCAATTGAAGAAGTATGTTCACGGTATCGCTTACTTTGCTTGTGGGCATCTGCTTGAGTAGAGTGCCGAGTACCTGGGCACACGTTTCCCTCACCGGTGCTACGACCTGATCCGAAACGAAGTCCCCGAATCTGTCAAGAGATAGCACGCAGAGTAGTCGTAGAGCCGCATCTTCAATCCAGCGATGATGACTTTGGTCCATCTTTGGATAAGGAAACCATAGACAACAACAGATTTATTGCTAATGTACCCACCTCGGCTTCGGTTGCATACAAACATTTGCCTGCCCCGGATGAGTGCGCATTTATCAATTCCCTTAATGCAGTCGCTGCTCCATGACGCACTTCCCATTTGGCATTAAATAAATCCATAAATAATCTTGCAGAAAATTGTTCCAGCGGCCAACTTATTGCGTCACTCCAAGAGCCTGTTGCATCTGGGACAGGCTCTTTAGAGATACAAGAATGGGTTCTTAACAATCTGAATTTTCCATTTAAATATTCACTTTTTAAATACTTACGATTTATATTATAAAACAGCTCCACTTTATTGGCCGTGTCAATCTTCACTTTTTTTCGTTCTGGTTCGTCGATTGATCCGTTCGCTACAGAATTGCTTCTGCTAAGGCTGGCCGAATGAGACAGTGCATTAGTGGTTGAATTACTTTGCCTAGCCTTACGCCGGGCTCTATTCATTTCGCGACAACTCAAGTTTTGACAGCCAGAAGTTTGCGGTTGAAAACCCAGGATGTCTTGGACAGGAATCTTTAATAAGGTTCAATGAATATGATAAAATATAGCATCAAAAAAACCTTACCATATGACTATCGGCGACATTCGCTTTGTTTTCAGTCTTCATATCTTCTAGAGCGATCAAATCATTAATGTTTATATTTATGCCCAGCTTGCTGGCCTGGCTGAAGCCAAGCTTTTCATTTATCAGTTCTCTTTGCCTCACCAGATGGTCACTGAAAGAGTTTCAGTTTTTAATATGAAGTTAGTTCGAGTATATAGGAGACAAACCTGCCGTTACTGTCATTTTCTTCGGCAAAATCGAATTCAGTTCCCTCTGAGCCCATAAGCCTTGCTCCTTTCTGGAGCACCTGAGACAGATCGAATGTTTCGAATGACAACTGAGCATCGGTGCTAGAGCTAAGCCCGCAAACATTTTCGTCTTCTGTAAATATCGGTGAGTAAAAATTAGATCCTTGTATTTGATCCCAACTCATTCGGGAACTTTTTTGTTCTGATTTCACAAAGGCAACACATATATTTGTAGGAACTGGTTATGAGTTTTATGCAGGTAAAACATTAAGAAACGAAACGAAACGAAATGAAGACCTATTGCTACAAACCTTGCTTAATTTGACAAGGATTTGGATGCCACTGTGGAACATTAGAAAGAACCGCCTCAACCGCTTGTGCGGCCGCAATCCTAGTGTCCCACGATGTATTATGTAAATATCCTACAAGACGATTAAGCAAGTTGTGCATTTCATGTGGATAGAGTTTTTGAACATCGCCGATTTGTTTTGCGGCAGCGCGTCGAGTGACTGCTGACGAACCAGACTCCAGCAATATAAAAAGACGATCCAATCTGCAACACATTGGACAAAAGAGAATAATAAAGCAACGTTCATTTTTTTGTTAGTTATATGCTTTTTACTTACCGCGAAGTCATCTCGTCGTTTCTAAAGATAAGCACCTCTCTTGAAAATTACCTTCTTTATCTTTTCGATTCATGCTGAAAGGAAGAAAGAATACGGTCATTTAATTTTTCACCTAATGTATCCCAACGAATTGATATAAATATATTCTGTCGAAAATATTATTAAATAACAAATATTTACGAAATTGACTGAAACAAAAAGTACATAATCATTCATTGTTGTTGTGCAAATAAAGAAAGCTTTATATATCATTTCCTTGATACGTGCGAACGCTTAATAACAGCAAATTATGTAGAAGGTATTAATTAATCAGCATGAAGATAGGCTACCACTCGTAGTCAAACACCGTTATAAACAGAACAAGAAAACAATAATTTGCGTAGCCATCTAGATGTTATTACATGTTTTTTTAGAATGTATAGGATTTTGGACAAGCAAGTTAACGTGCATTTGTTGCTCTATTTTTACGATGAGAGTTGTACAAAATAACGCTTTGCTGTCGTACTTAAGATGTTTAAATTTTCACATGCTTTTATATATTGCATACTGTATGAGAAAGTAAACACATTTTCCCTCAAGGGGCAGATACAGATAATAAATACGAGGCTTTTGTCACGCCTATAATGTCTTCCACTAATTCAGTTTTGCAATTATGAAAAGTTCGTTGCGTCGTACGTAATGGCAACAAATACACACTTTAAAACGAATGACAAATATACTAATCTCTACTTTTTCTAGCTGAGTTCAAAACGGCGATAACTACATATATAGATACTATTTACGAGTACGACTCTGAATCACTGCAGTGCAAGGGAAACCTAAGCAATCGAAAGTACAATCATTTCATCAAATAAAGCGGACTTATCCAAAGTGGATATATTTCACAGAACGAAAGTCAGCATGTTTAGCTTGGAATGAAGTATCTTATCTGAAATGTGAACGCATCTAATATATAGGAAAAGGGATTAAATCGACTTTGTTGCGTTTGCTTTTGTTATCACGAGAGCTATCAAGTTTTTCATTTTTTTACTTTATTCGTTATCATATTTCTTTGATAACTGAGCTCGCACCAAGGCTGCAATCTGCTTTTACCTAAACCATTTCTTTTTTCGTTAACTTTTATAGCTTATTTTTTGGTGGAACTCCAAATTAGTCGAGAAACTATTTTATTTCATTCATGTTTCTCTCGCATTGGAGAGTCATACGATCGTGCCATTTTATTTGTGTTCGGAATCGTGTTTTTATTTGAAGTGTATTATTTCAGATTTACATTTAAATACTATAGTCATAATAAAATTTTCGGATGCTAAGCTTGCATTACTAAACGTTTGATGTTTTCAACACGTTTACATTCATAGAAGCTCTTCCAGTAAGCTCTTTTTATTTTCTACTTTAACATTGTGGTTTCAACAGCCTAGCGAGCTGTTGAAATGTATCCTTTTGATAACTGAATAGATTCGTTTCCAGCTCTATCTTGGTGTTCTACTACTAACAGGAGCGACGCTTACTTGATGCGAAAATTATCTCTATTTTAACGACAGTCTAATCGGCAATCGTTTTCCGTCGCTTATCTTAGTCGAGTAATAAGTGATTAATAAAAATTAAACCTCAATAATTGCATACTTTTCGATTCTTCTTGTTTGAATATTTCAGTTTACTTTTTTGTTGCTATCACTCCCCGTTTGATAATGATGCTACAAAGGTCAGAAATTGACTGAATGAATGTTGTAGTATTATCGATCAAATAGAGAATGTTACAGATTGTTTGTAGAATTTTCTTGAACATATTTGATCTGGTGATTCTCAGATATTAGGTTTTTAGAGAATTTGACACAGATATTTATTAATTGAAAATAATCAAGTGTAGATGTAAAATACCTCAAGTCGAAGTAAATTTATGCATGGGTCTATATGCATCCAACAATTAGAAACATGTGAGATCAACAGGAATTGAAAACTTCAACAAGAAAATAGGAGCCGTTTAAAGTCAAGCAAAACAAAAAAGCAAAAATATTATAAGGCCTAAAACATCTCTCCCAGTCAATTGATAGAATTTTGAAATATGTACCATATATAAAAACCAACTGTCGACATACATCATATTAATTATTCGCTTGTCGGTCATCTAAAGGGTTCTTGAAGGAAAAAACAACTTTTTGAAAAAAATTGTATTTTAAAAACCAAAAATCTATTTTATTTAAAATTTACACACATAAAAGTTTAGCATTTCAGGAAGTTGTAAAAAAATTCTCAGCTAAAAATATTGAAAATCGTCAATTTTCCTGCAGTTTTCCTCGTCCAACCTTTTTTTTGCGGTAGGCAGAATATTTCGGTGCAGGTTCACCTCAAATCAAAAATTCAAATTCTTATAAATAGTTGCCATTGGCTCGTGATTGAACGAAGGAATTGAAAAAAAATTAAATTTAAAGTTTTGACATGGATTTGATTGATTTGACATGGATTTGATTCTCATCGTTTTTCGAATATTTTTTTCGTATTAAACAAAAACGAGTCGACCGAATGAAAATCCCTTCGTTCAAGCACGAGTCAATACTATAAAGAGGAACTGTGAACAGTTTCAGCTAAATCGGTCGATTCGTTCTCGAGAAATCGTGTCTACCGCACGGAAAAACAAAGTTTAAAGTTTTTTTTACCGCGATTTAATGAATTAAAGTTATTTTTTAGCGACTTACATCGAGTCGTCGATTCCAGGTCCATATGGTAATTCGTTCGCCTCATTCGCGATGCTCAGAGCATCCTTGTGATGTTTGATGAAAAAGACAGGAGCTGATTATACGCGGTAGAACCGCGGGGCATGCGTATAATACGCTAGGTAAGGCAGAGTGCACGTATCGACCACGTGGTATTCAAATCTAGCTCTAGCTCCGGTAATATTGCTCGAATTTACTTCAAATTTGGTGTGAATACTCTTGTAGTACTATACTTTCATATGATTTTTTGAAAATACAAGGCCTATGTAGCCCCTTAATAATGAAAAATATTAAAATTTATCTTTTCTCATTTCATTTGCATTTTCCATCAAAAATATCAAAGGGAGAAACTTTTAAGAAAAAAGGAATAACATAGTTGACTTGACCATTAAGATTTTAAAGAAAAAGGAAACCTGAGACGAAAAAAAATACTTAAAAGAACTATGCGAACACAAAGTCGATACGTCGACAAAGAATCGTACAGCATAGCTCAGTTATAACTGTCGTCGAATGGCATGCAATAAAATGTTGTAGACTTGACTAGCGAAGGATATGTAAGCGGACAGATAGTGGCGTGAGTTCAGTAAATCATGAAAGGGAATAAGAACTCGTGGCGAAGAAAATCGATTGAATGGGTGAATGGATTTTATTTCAATACAACGGCTGTATTTTGTGATTCATGGTTTGCGATTCATTTTTGAAGATCGTTGACTTGATTGTTTTGATATAAATATTTATGCGATCTAGGACGAAATCAAATCTTCAAAACTAAAGAAATGAAATAATGACAGCTACTAAACTATGCATAGCCCAAAGTTTACGCGAATGAAATCGCGGGCACAGCTAGTGAATAATAAATACAACTCTTAGCACACCACCAAGCGAGTAATATCAAATCTAACAAAGCCTTATCTTAAGCCAGAAAACAACTTAACAGTTTGTCGAAAAATAATATTTAAAGAAAAACAACGAAAAAAGTGGCATGAGCTATTTAAAATACAGTGTTCAGTGTCCATGGAAACAACTCTACTCTTACAGCTGAATCAATTTTTCATCTCAGAAAATTCTACTGTTCTAATGTATGCTCATTTTTAATACAGCTGTTTTCACACTATTCAAACAAAAGCCACTTGTTAAAATTAAAAATGTATACAACAGCAATTCTGTTTAAATTTAAAATACTCCGTCGGCATGAAAATGTGTTTCTTAGGATACAAAGTACTGTTCACATATTTAATTTTAAGACGACATTTCTATTAAATACGTTCTTGCCTTGTTTTTTTTGTTAATTTGGGTAGCAGAAACCATTTGTTCAGGTGAAATAGCAAAGCCTAATTCCAATTCAGAGAAGGAAAAAAGATTGCATTCATTTTTTAGAACAAAAGGTCTGTGGGATCAGTATTTATTAGTCAGTTGTATTATGGTATGTAACTGGGAAAGGCCCATTCAAAATTCATTACATTAAGTACAAAGACATGGAAAGTAGCGAATTTTACAAACCAAATTTATACTAATTTATTATGATTGCCATCAGTGGATATTCGTTTGTACAAAGCATTTACTCTAAATGGTTTCATGGCGGCAGCGATAACGCATTTTATATAAGAAATAATTTCAATTTAGTCAATTAAAGGTTGAAATATTTGAATGCGCTTTATAGAGAATAGTCGAAAACTTTTATTGCAGCAGTAAAACAACATAATAGAAACAGATTTTGACTGTATTTAAACATGCTGATATGTATAAAATTATATTTTTGCTCCGAGTTACTTTGATGTCTCATTGTAAATTAAGTTGAAATTTCGGTTGTTAAGTTGAATGTTCGGTTGTTGAAAATGATGACGCAATTTTGTTAAAGCGTTCGCAGCCTTGAATCACTAACAAATTTAGTCGGCCATAGTTAATTGCTTGTAGGCAATTCATTTGATATTTATTGATGCAACGAAAAAGTTTTCAGAATCAAAAGTTTGCGTACTTCAGACTGCGAACTGAGGATTTGATTTTAAAATTTGCTGGTATTTGCCTTTACCTGTTATAGAAAGTGGATATTGTTATTTTGCTTCAAACACATTTTCACACTATAATTGTGTGAAAATGTACTAGGGAAGTTATTCAATAAAGCGTTGATTAGTTTTTGAAATTTTGGGAAAATTAAAGTGAAATAATTCCGTCAATATGTCAATCGCGTGTGTGTGTTGCCAATGCTGAATGACACGAATGGGAATTTAAAAATGTTCCATACGATATGCCTTTTCCTACTAAACTTTCTGCTTAAATTATTAGAACCGTGACACGAAGTATTAATTGTATCGTATATAATCACAATATCAGGATATACATTCGGAATAACGTTTATTTTATAACATAAATCGTATCATCTATATTTTAAATGTTTCGCTGTTGTTTGAAGTATACAACACAGTCTTTAAATTTCGATATGAAACATTTTTACCAATAAATTGCGATTATTCACAACAATATTTTTATCAAAAGTAATTGCGATACGCACAATGTGGCCGAAAATATGCCCTCATTCGCCGATATCTATTTAAATTGGTACAACGATTTCAATATGTATAGACATGTATGTGGACATGTGTGACTTGATATTGGCTACAATTGAATCAGCAATCTTCGTCATGGATCCCGTTTTCAAGGATTCTAATCAGGAAGGAACTGTATATTTACGCAAAACTATTCGCATAACAAAATACATTGACAGCGTTGTAGTTACAATTGATAACCAATTACAGTAACATCTCGATTATTCGAATATCTGCTTTCCCGAGTTACATTGTTGTACGGATTAAAGTTATTCTCTTAATGAATACTCTATTATCAGACTTCGATAAAATTTCGTACTATTATCCGATTTTTCGTTTGTCTTTGCTTTTATATGCATTTGAATTCCTCATAGGTAATCGTATTTTCCGTAGAAAGATACTATTCTTAGAGACAACAGTTCCAGTGATATTAATCTGATCAAATCGCGGTCAATATTGGGCATGCGTTTAGGCAGTTTGATTTGTCGTTGCGCCACATTAGTTGTGCATTGCTTGTTGTTCAAATGATTAGAACACCAAATATCAGATAGGGCGACAAATAATTTGCGTGAGAAAAAGTTTTAAAATCGCGAATCATTGACAAGTTGGAGTGGCACTTCGGGACAGTAAATAAACCTATCGATACTTAAACAGTTTCTGACTTTAAAAAGCAAAAATCTAGCAGCTGATGGTATTGATTTTGAGGCTTTAATGTACTGTGGTAATATTTTTCGTATCATAGATTTATTGCAAAAGTTGGCGCGGCTTCGAAAAAATCAAATCTTTGCGAGACGTGGAATATACTGCAACGGAAAACAAGGTTTTTTCGCCAGCCTTACAGAAACTTTCCAGTATCAAGAGATATGATTTGTGAAAAGGCTAGGTAATTTTTTAAAAGATTTACAAAGATTTTAATGATACAAGCTTGAGATGATACAACAAACTCAAGTTGCGATAAGCTACTAAAGATAGCGAAAGAAAACGATGAAATAACAAGGAGTTTACACCACAATTCAACGTTTTATTGACACGGAAACCTTTCTGCCGAATTTTATTTTGAAAAATTATGCCTGAAAAAACTTTAACCCACAGTAAAGAAAAAAAATTCAGTAGGTTCCAAAAATATCTAAGAAGCGTTTTACATTTTTAGCATATAACAATGCTTCCGGAGTGCACAAAATTCAATTATTGGTATTTGAAATATCCAGAAACCCCCTCTACATTAAAAAGCCACCAAAAAAGCCTGGATGAAAAGTGATGTATTCTACTAGGGGTTCCAGAAGTACTTTGTTCTTGAAGTGCTGGTTCTGGGGGTTATTAATAAGAACGAGAAGAGATCCCAGGAATTAGAAGGAAGGTTGACATCTCCAAGAGTAAGAAAAGCACCAAAACACAGTTAAACCATTTATCGAGGCATGCTTTAGGAATACAGCAAGGAATATAGACACCTCTGATAAAAAGAAGACTATGTTGTATGCTCAACATTTTATATTGTTTTGACTCAGATGACAATCCTATGGTGTGGAGCGCAGTCTCAGCGGAAAAGAAGCACTAGGATTTGGAAATTGGGGCTATTTTTATTCATTCACACATGCCAGAGCCGGTAGATAACCAAAAATCCCAGTTTTTTTTATAAAATACACTCATTCCCACTTACCAGTGCTGGGAGGCGAACTCATCATTTCAGGTTTAAAATCCAAATACTCCATCGCCTGATGGCATTCGGGAAAGTTTCAGAAAGGCGATGATATCACGATTGACCACAGTAATTTTGTTAGTATAGCGTGATTCTAGGACAATTTGAAGATGTCACTGCAGTAGACGGCATACAATTTAGTCTGGGTGCTGTGAAAACCTTCGGTAGGATCTAGTTATTCAAGTAGGTTTTTTTTTAAAACAAATGTGACCACTTGTTTTGAAATGCGATTCGAAACTATTAGTTTTGATTTCACCGACGGGGCATGTAGCCAATTAGGAATATCTAATAATTCTGTCGGCGGTGTGCGGGAGTTGTAAGCGTGTTGAATAAAATGAATTGTTTAGTCCACATTTAATACTATTGACACACAGGAACTTTGAAAAGAAATAACACCGCATACTGAGATAGTGACACATTATAGGTAGCTCTGTGTGTCTAACAGTTGAACTGTTGTTCAAAATGTTTCATTGATTTAAATTATTTTTGATAACTTCACAATAAATTTTTAATTCAAAATAATAACTTCTACTTTTACCTCAAACTGTCTAAACTCTTAGGTATACTAAAGTAAACAAGGAATGAATGCGTTTGATGTTTTACACTAGCAGTTAATAAAATAATTTAATGTTTATCATTTAGTTTTCGTCGATGCAAACGGTAGCACTGTTCCGTGGTGAAAATTTCATTCAACTCAACAAACAGCTGACTACACCTGTGCTCATTTCTGTGCATCCCCAACAACCGCGCGACTTCCCCATTCGACCGTTTGACAGCTCAAGAACTCAAATGTCAAATGAGAATAGAATTGCATTTTGATCGAGCACGGGCCGTAGTCGCTGGGCTCTACGCCGCTGCGCCCGACCGAAACTACTTACTAAATGTTTCCACGCTATCACCCGTCTTCACCCTCACATCTTCCGCAGCTAATCGCTTACGAAAATTATCAGCTGCCCCGACATTCTAGCAGCTCCCCAGTTTCCACAAGCAATCACGAGCACATCCACACCACACGATGGCACATCTGCGCCTTTGCAACTCCGGCTACATCTGCTGGGAGCTGGTGCGCCAGTGGGAACGGGGGAATTATCGCTGGAGATTAATTATAAGGGCCGTACAAAATGAGGGCGTGAAAATTAATTCCGTCCGCACTTCCTGAAGAAATCGATCCAACTTGAATACGTCACAGAGCAAAGGACACAGTAGAAGGGAAAGAAACCTACCCATCATCCTCGCTGCCATAATCGAAGGCGCTCCTAATTGGTTGTGCAAGGATTCTCTTTTGCTTCGGCGCTGCCAGCCGCAAATACAAAGCCAACGCGGACGCTCGAGACGGACTCCAATTGGACCAGACACCCTTGCACTCACTTCACTCTTTGTTTTTAATTTGACACTTGGCTTGACCCGGCCGTAAGAATAATCCACTTGAGCACAGCACCGACACTTTTCAGGGAAAGTAGACATCGTCGCGAGCCAAATTTATACTGTCAGCCATTCCGTGGCGTAGCGCGATTTAAGGCAGCTATCAGCGGGGTTTCCATGGTTGCACGTAGATTATCCTGTTTACATGAGCCAGCTTGAAAGCATGAACGCTCGAAATTGGATCGAGTTTCGAGTAATCGAGCGCGTATATGGTTGAACAAATTCAAGCTATACCCGCTCGAAATCGGAACGAATTGCGTGTGTATGTGCCCATAGGTGTGAACTTTTCACAAGTGACAATTATTGTCCTTAAACACTTAAATTAGTAACTTTGTTTCACGCAACTTCATATATTTCTCCTCTCCATTGCTCATTTGTCGCCTGGAGCAACACAGAAAACAAAAACAATTAGTTTTGACAAACGTTACTACTACCGTCGATTTTTCAAGCTGAAAAAAACATGGCGCGTATTTCAAATCGATCCGATGAAACTTCCTGATCAATTCGAACCGAGTGGATTCGGTTACATGTGCTTGAAAAATAGTTGACAGAAGTTTCAAGGCGCCATGAATACAGACTAAAGGTAACGCGATTTAGGCAATTGTCAGCGGGGGTCCAGGGTTGCACAAAAATGGATCGTGGTGAGTTCAAATTTCATGCATTGCCATTTCCCTTTTAATGCACGCAGCTGCTTATGAAAAATTTACCATCCTTACTTTCGTTTTAAATCAATCCACATGTGATTCGGGTCTATTTTCCTTTTTCGGTCTTGTATATATCTTATGAACGATTAAGTAGTCGTAGATTATTAATTAATCGTGGATCAAATATAACCCCACAAAAATAGCTATTTCCAACTTTTGTTCGGCCAGAAACTGGAAGTGGGCAACAACGGACAAGTTGTGGACAAATGGTAGTTTGATTCCCTGAAATGTGTGTATTTGGTATCCAGTTGAAGTCTTGATCAGGTAATAGTGAATTTGGGCTTAATCTTTGCGACTGTTGATAGAATGTGAAGATAGTTGCAAATTATTAAACACAAGACATAAGACTTCTTTCACAAAGTATCCCATGTATTTGGAAGCACAAAGAATTTAGGGATCCACCGTTAAAAGATATTATATACTTCTTAACAAAAAATATGGAGGCAAAGCTAAGATTAAAATCATGTCAACATGGATAAAGAAATATGAAACAAGATTCTATTAGATGAACAATGAGCATCTAATTATCTATTTGCATCACATTACCTACGAAATATTTTTAAAAAATTGAACTTAACGTATAATGATAAAATCTGTGTAGGATCGCAAAATTTTATCAGTCGATTTCCATACAAAAACAATTAGGTTTTCAAATTTCGGAGACTATTCTTTTAATATTTTATTTTCTATTTATGTTGATCATAAGTAATCGCCAACTATTTTTCGTACACATTTGTTAGGCGTTTACTGATGTTGAATGAGTTAGAGATTTTTCGTTTAATCTTAAAATTACTGCCGCGTAAATAACATTTTATCATCGTAGCACAGAAATTAGCAAAGGGATTGTTCATTGTTAAATTTCTGGACTCTCCTGTCTCGCGTGTCGAAGAAAATAGCTACATATCCTTCTATGACCTAGCGTGTAGAATATTGCTAAAAATTGGAAAAAAAATTATAACTGAAAAATGTTCACAAATTTCATTCCAAAAATATGCAAACCAACTGGAATTTTTCCATCTCCACTGACTTTTTTAAAAATTTAATATAGTTATTCAATTCCAACATTTTTCTTCAATTACCTATGTATAAGAATCAAGCAAACAGTTAAATCAATTTTTATATTCATTTAATTTATTAAAAACAAAATACTGAATATGAATAGCTTTTTTAGACAGTTTGTTTTAAAAATTTTGCTGAAAATTTACTTACCACAAAAACTCTAGAGAATGTGGGTAAATAACAACTTGAACTCTATCATTGACCTTACGAACAATAAATTGAATACATTTTCGATGAGATCCGTTAACGGTGGCCACAATGTTGTTTTTCATTATTTTGTACAGCGTGACGTAAATTTTTCTGAAATGCAAATTGCCTGTTGCAGGGAAAGTGCAGATCACATCAGACAAACAACAAATTATCGATTATCTGTTTTCAGACACGAAATAGCTTTTCTTCATGCATTGTTCGTTACAAGTATCAATATTAAGTGTTTTCCAAACGTTAAAATCGGTACAAGTTGATAGTTACTAATCCACAAGTAAAGTAATCAATTGCTAGTTTTTCGCCCCTGTAAATCAAGCAAGAATTAGAAAAATGGCACGCAACCTCCTTGTTTTAAAAAAAAACATTGTATTTTGCAGACATTAGACACAATTTAGGGTTAAAAAATATTTTTCTTTATTTAACGGCAAATAGTTCAAAATTAACCACAGATAACTCACGGCACTGCCATATCTGACGGTTCGACTTCTCCTCTCGTAAGCCATTGGTCGCCATTGAAATGTGCTGTAAACAACTCTGGAAAAGTGGTGTCTGTCTGCCTGCCCAATTTAAGTAAAGAAAACCTAAAAGAATGGCTGCAATCAGTCCGAAAAAAGATGGGTTGCCAAATATTGACTTCTATCAGTCGTCCGAAAGCTTGCAAGGATTCGAAAGTATACGTTTGTGGCTGCAAAAGAATTGCAAAAAGGTGAGGCATCGTCGAGCGAGAGCGCAAATGGCCGCGACTCAGATTGACGAGACGTGTTAGCATTTTCAATTAAATTACATCGAAGCAGTTGATCCGTACATATCGATGAGAAATGGTTGTGTTTTATGTTTTAGTGGATCACGGAAACACTTACACGGGAGTCGCTAGCGCAGCTGCTCATACAATTTATGCAGTACCATGAGAATAAATGCGGGAAGCTGGCGCAGGAGCCGCCGATAACGAAGATACCGGTAAGGGCTGATTTGGCATCTGGGCGCGTGCTTTGTGATACATTAGTCGAGCCACTTAAATCAAGAATTGAATTAAAACTAACCAAGTCACATTTACAAACAGATGAAATGCTTCCTCGATTTCAAATCCGGCGGCGGTCTTTGCGTGATTTTTGCAACTATGTATCGATTCCAGCGAGGCAAGAAGTTCGATTTCAACTTGAGCAAGAACCCGTCTCGCAAGGATCCGTACAACCAGTTGCTGATTGAAGTCGAAACCGCGCTCATCGAGGCCGATTGCCTGAAGCTTCCGTTCGTTTATATTCGCCCGGAGGTCGACAAGCAGCTGACGACTCGTATCAAAGAGATCCTGACTAGTCGTCGAGTTGAAATTCTGAGCGACGAGGATGAGGCTACGCACGTGATCTACCCAATTGTCGATCCGTACGGCGATGAATACGCGAGAGCATCGTTTAAACGCGGCCAGAATGTGATGCTGCATTGGTACTACTTTCCCGAGTCGTACGACACGTGGACATTGAATCTCTTCGACTTGCCGGTGAGTTGTTTCAGGGTTGGCCGACAAAATTCTTAAATAACATGGCTAATGCATTCCAGGAAAACATTCCGGATAGTCCGGCATCTCCGGCTGACCGTTGGCGTGTCAGTGCTTCGTGGCTCCTCGACTTGGAGCAATACAATGAGTGGATGTGTGAAGAGGACTACGAAGTAGATGAGCAGGGCAAAAAGAGGATGCACAAAATGCGATTGACGGCAGACGATCTCATTGCTAACGGGGATGATAAAAAACGCGTTGTGAACAAGCAGAAGAGACGTCGGTCTCCGTCGCCAGTTATGAAAGTAGGCAAGCGCAAGCGGTAGGTTTTTTCCGTACGGCTAGTGCCCAGTCTAAATAAATTTATCTCGCAGCTCGCCAGCCGTCTTTCAGAAGAAGCCGCGAAGTGGTGAGGGGGATGACGATGAAGATCTTACACGCGATATGGATGATCCGCAACCTGAGCCAAACATCACCGAAGTGACGAAAATGGCATCAGGACAATCGACAGCTAGTCCTGCGCCTGCAGCGAGCTCCAAACATCGAGACAATGAACTGATGCCTATCAAAGGTGGCACTGTTACGGACCTTGACGAGGACATGGAACGAACTGCCGAGGACTCGCAAACTGGAAAAACAAGCGAGAACAGCAACACGCAAGAATTCCCCCCGAAAGAAGACATGGAGGACAACGTGACGGAACAAACTCATCATATAGTTGTTCCGTCATATTCCGCATGGTTCGACTACAATTCCATCCACGTGATCGAAAAGCGTGCAATGCCGGAATTCTTCAATGGGAAGAATAAGTCTAAAACGCCGGAAATCTATATGGCTTATCGGAATTTCATGATTGATACCTATCGGTTGAATCCGACTGAGTACTTGACGAGTACTGCCTGTCGTAGGAATTTGGCAGGCGATGTTTGCGCAATTATGCGCGCGCATGCGTTTTTGGAGCAGTGGGGACTCATTAACTACCAAATTGATGCCGACTTGCGACCTACTCCAATGGGTCCGCCGCCAACATCGCACTTCCACATATTAAGCGACACCCCGTCCGGGCTGCAGCCCATTAATCCGCAGAAAACGCCGCAACCGTCAGCCGCAAAGGCCCTCGTAGACCTTGACAAGAAGCCAAAAGAAGGAGAAGCTGCATTGGGTGCCTCCGCCTCGGGAGTGGTGAAAGTAGAAGGCGGCGCTGAAGGTGCAGCGGGCCAGCAATTTGGCTTGAAGCTGGATCAGTACGCAAAGAAACCATCGGCGATGAAAAATAGAACAGCTGCAAATATGGTGAGAGAATGGACGGATCAGGAGACGCTTCTGCTTTTAGAGGGCTTGGAAATGTACAAGGACGATTGGAATAAAGTCTGCGAGCACGTCGGCACTCGGACCCAAGACGAATGCATCTTGCATTTCCTCCGACTGCCCATCGAAGATCCCTATTTGGAAGATGATGGCGGCTTTTTAGGTCCCCTGGCTTATCAGCCCATTCCCTTTAGCAAGTCTGGCAATCCAATAATGTCGACTGTTGCATTTTTGGCGTCAGTTGTTGACCCAAGAGTTGCAGCTGCCGCGGCGAAGGCAGCAATGGAAGAGTTTGCCGCTATCAAGGTAAAACACCTTATATAGGAGAGAAATTAACAATTTGCTATCATATATTTTCGATTGATCTTCAGGATGAAGTTCCATCTTCGATAATGGATGCTCACTTTAAAAATGTGGAGAAATCTGGATTTGGTGGTAAGTTCGATCCTTTTGCTGGTTTGGCCAACAGTGGCATTGCAGGAACTGGTCCGGATAAGGAAGAAGATGAGAGTGCAAAAACAAACGCGAATCAGGACGAGGAAGTTAGAGATGCTAGTAAAAAAGATGCAGGTGAGATATTAAGTAATTAAATTCACTTCACGCTTCGAGACTCGTTGAATAGAAAGTAAACAAAAAAAAGCAGTTAGTTTTTAATATTTTCATTTACACCTACAATTTACTCCTAACTTAGTCGACATTATACATGCTTTCAACAGATAAAAATACTTCCGACGTTAAACCAGAAAAGGCGAATGATGAAAAGGACGTCAAAACCGAAGAAACATCAACGGAGAACTCACAATCGACCGTCGCTAGCACTGACGCGACAAACGGATCAAAAGAAAATGGGGAGGTAGCTCGCAAAGTTTTCAACGAAGCGAATTTACAAACAGCCGCCGCCGCGGCTCTTGCTTCGGCCGCCGTAAAAGCCAAACATTTGGCCGCACTTGAAGAGCGCAAGATAAAGTCTTTGGTTGCGCTTCTTGTGGAGACACAAATGAAAAAACTGGAAATCAAGTTGCGTCATTTCGAAGAGCTGGAGACCACAATGGAGAAAGAGCGTGAAGGACTCGAATACCAGAGACAGCAGCTGATAACAGAACGCCAACAATTTCATTTGGAACAGTTGAAAGCGGCTGAATTTCGAGCGCGACAACAGGCGCATCATCGATTACAACAGGAGCAACAAGGCCAATGGCAGACAAACACAACTCCGGTGGCGCCAAGTGGTCCTGGGGCTACCAATAGTGGTTCGGCCACGTCTGCCGTGGTACCGCCAACCGCAGCTCAAATTCCAAGCGCTCCATCTGCAGGTAGGTTTGACATACAATAGCAGTTTTTACAAGGTAAATGTTATCGATGTTAAGTAATATTGCATTAATTCAACAGTCGAGTCTCAACAAATCCCCAGCGCTACTGATCCTAATCAAGCACAAATTGGCCATCAGTCTGCTGTGACGCCACCAGCGGTTTGTGCACCGGGACCGGTTGGCGGCAACCAACCACCAATGCCGATATGAACAGAATGTACGCTTCACAATGCGGGAACTGGCAATTGTTCCACATAAAGCGTTTATCAGTTCAAAGACATTTACTATCTCTAGTATTTAAAGATAACTATCGTTAGTTAAAATGATATTTATAAGTTGTGTTGTGCTGTAGTTGAAATAAATACGGGAATAATTTTTTTAAGCTCTGCAAAGTAGATTCGTGTATAATATCATTTCGATTTTACACTAAAATAAATAAAAAATATGGCTAATAAAACGTTTTTTTCACTTCAAGTTTTAAGGCTCTACTGATTGGCATTGAACAGAAATTGAAATGACTTCATTAAACGAGAAGAAATAATTATTGCACTAAATTGTCTTGCAAATAGCTTCTTTATAGTTGAACATGTGCAAAAAATTGTTCATACCATTCTTGATCTACCAGATTTTTGTTAAGTGAAGTTCGATTTCGAAGTTTAGGGGAAATCGATTGCGGGAATGATTTATTCAAGAAATTCCCGGATATGAGCCAAACGGAAATATTTGAACTCAGAAGTTGTTCCGCGCCTAAATATTTTGCAACAAGCTCACTTTTTGACTTCGAATGTTCGTCTCAATCATCTACGATCACCATTCTTCGATCTTCCTGTTCGTTTTTTTAGATAGTAAACAAGATCACTTTATTGAAATTCAGTATGAAAAAAAATACTTTCTACTAATTGAAATCATACTTTCTGGTAATATTTAAATTAGAATTCTGGTCAAGGGCATATAGTAAAATCCGCTACTGGAGTGCCACTATTCGAAGGAATAAGCGAGCTGGCTTTTTTAAAGGTCTCTATTCCTGCGTCTAACAGTGGTTGAAAGGTGTTTCCGAATCATTAACGCAATCAAAAACAAAATTCGGAATAGATTATAACTAATCGGTTTACCGTCAAAGTAATTTGAAGCTGACTTAAAATTAGATAAGCTACAATCAGAGATAGTTAAAAAAAGGATTCATCTAAATAGATAGTAACAGAAAAGGATAGTGACATTGGTACTGGTATTTTCGGCACCATTGACGAGTTGTCCGCGGTAAAGAATTACAACACTTATACGAATCAGTTAGTTGTATGTTTTTTTCGTTACATACCGGCGATTTAATTCTTCTATACATAATTTTGGCTCCAACCACCAAAGTTTTCTGGCTTGTCATCGAGGATTTTCGATTTGTACATTAATTTATGTTTAAACTTTGTTCAATGTTAACTTTTCCGAATGATCTTGGTCTAGATCTTCTTGTTCGCCAGTTAGACTACAAAGAGCAGTAACTGTTAGGTATTCCTTGAAGAGCTTTCCACTAATACAACCTTCGTTTTTAGGCATAATGATTTCCGATTGATAAGTGCAAAAGACAATACACATTCGCTGAAGTTCTTGTTCAATTCGACAGACTGTCCGATCAAGCAGTTTTACTATAATCCTTCTTTTTCACCAGCGGAAGAATACCATCGTCGTTGTTCATTTGACTCTTTAAACGAGAGGTAGAAATGGCTTTTTTCCAAATACTTTATTATGTAATTTGAGAAGATTCACATTGATAATAATTGTGGACTAAAAGATACCGAAAAGGAGCAAAACGTGTCTTTACTTTGGACTCTTGTATTAAAGTGTCGCAGGCGGTTCTATCGATGTGAATCTTAACTTTGAACTGCAATATACTACAATCGTTTTATTGAACCCAGTTTCTTGCAGTTTACCAGCATCAAAATGTTTATAAATAAATAAAGTTGGTTATCAATGGGTCGAAGAGATATTTACCACAATCTGGATGCAAAATATTACTAACTAATGATTAAAGCGCCTTAAATTAATTGGGATTAAATTTTTTTATTAAATCGTATTTTATCCTTTATATGCCACATGACTTTCCTTAAAATTAAACATAATATTTTCTTTTTTGACCACAGAATACATTTATGTGTTTAAATTTAATTTTTGAATCGTCTCACCCCCTTCCCGTATTTTTGCCTTGCTCCACCACAACGTGAGAATTGCTGAAACTATGTTCATCGTTATAGTGTCATTTTGCTAATGGCTTTTGTTAATTAGAAAGAATTAGGCATAACTGCTATCGAAGTTAAAAATTATTTGTAATAATTGAATTCAAACAAATTGTATAAATACTTCAATTGCTGCATTAAATTTCACAATGTTTTCTTACGCAATTATTTTGTCACTAAATACAATACATTTTCGAAATAATTCAACGCTGTTTTCAAAAAGGTTTTGTTAATTTAATTTAAAACTTTACATTCGCTCATATATGTATAAATATGCCTTTAAATATGTCCTTTGCGTTTAAGTATCTATTAATTGTACGTTTCATTGTAAATATACTTTTTTTGCTTTCATATTTTCTATTGGTAATAATTCTCCTAAATTGTTTTCTTAGAACAGCTATTAATTAATACGGATTCTTACTTACATACATATATACGTTTCAGTTTATTTTAATGCCTTTACTAAGAGAGTTCCATTTAAAATATATGTATTTGTTTATTTGTTGCAATTGTACAATTCGTACAAACTTCTTTCGTTTGTATTTGTTTATGACTAATAAATATTGGTTAATATTTCAATCATTATTTCCAAAAAAAAATAATTATTGGCTTAATAAAAACTAATTGCTTTTTGTCTAATTTATTTGAAAATCAAACACATTCAAAGATTTCTAAAACAATGCGGAATTTCCACTATCCAAGGAGTATTTTTTTTTAACCTATGAATTAATCCACAGTAAAATTACTAATTGTAAGTTACATGTACCTAAAGAGATTATCATTTACATGGTTGTATGAACATTAGAATAGGTATCAAAACTTTTAGAATTTTGCATTTCGTTTCTTTAGTCAATTTTCATATTTTTTGGTTTTCTGTTTTGAGAAGAAATTCTCTCGACTCTATTTTTTCCGAAAAGATTAATTTTTGAATGAATACCAAATATTTTTGCCAAAGTTTACACTGTCACGTTTTGTACTTTTGAGAAAATTGAACATAAAAAATTATGCAAATGATTTACATCAATTTTTTTTGAGATCATTCAAGAAGAAGTATACAAATATTGTTTGCTTTTCATATGTAGAGTTTGAGTGTTCTAGCAAATAATAAGTCAGAGATTCTGCGGAATACTCTCTAGACAATTGAGATAAATAAGACATAAATTTGGAATGCAGAAAACTATCCCCATTAAATGGATTGTTTAATTTATTTTGTTTGTTTTTTTCGTACACTAGAATAACGCAATAAAACGACTAAACTGTTCAAATGTATAAAGGATATACGATGCGCTCCTTCTTTTAAAGATACTAAATTTTGGTTAGTTTCGTAGTAGATGATAGCATAATCATAAGTGTTTTAACAGCATAAAGCGAACGATGAAATTCATCAAATGCATCATAGAAAGGACGAAATATGTAATTAATGCATGTTAGATTTGGCTCACGAAACAGGGATCGGTTATATTAAATAGCAAAATCGATTTTAGTTTACATCACATTTAAGATGCAAGTGTCCCAAATAAAATATGTCTTAACAAGGCACTGGAAGGCTGAAATAGTGGATTGGCTCGACAACTGTTCGGTGTATATTCAACTTGATTGATCTCAAAATGGGAAGTAACAAAATAAAAACATTCATACTTCTTAGAATTGCATGAATTGTATTTCAATGCTAGTTTTTTTTTGGTTCACTTGAAAGCAGTATTATCTATTTTCTATTCGCCATTTATGTAATTACATTTAGAATTTTCGATTATGTTCTTATATGGTAAATGCAGTTCTGTTGAAAATATCATGATGTAGCGATGTATTCTAGTTTATCAAAAATTTGTAAGGTTTATTATCTGATTACCATTTAATTGTTGATGATACGAACAGCATTGCAATAGCATTTTATGCTATACAAACATTTACTGCAGCTGTATAACATTTGCAAAGAGGTAGTGAAAGTGGGTTGAGGGCTTAATTCAATATGATTAATTGTTTCATTGCAACGATGATATGTTAATAACAAAAATTAGAGTTGTGGTATTATGAAACCATGTTTATTATTGAATTTTGAAATATGCATGAATAAGTACAACAGAAATTCAAAATAAGTTGCAGTTTACGACGACAGAAAATCACATCCTTAGATTTTCATATTGGAAGATGCGGTCGTTGGACAGAAGCAGTTCATTGCAATATGTCTTGTGGGTCAAAGCTTTTTTAGGACTGGTGTGCCATTGTCGAAAATGAATTTTATTCTTTGAAAATGTATTACGTGTGTACAGAACGACGAAATTTGGCACGCTCTAAATTGAAAACTGTGAGTCATAAAATAAAAAGCTCCATGTAACTTAGGTAGATAGACGAAAGGCCTATAATTTTTACGTTTAGATTTTCTCCTTGAAGTAAAAAAAAACAATCCAAAAAACACTAAGTCTCCGTAGCTCAATGACTACAACTTTGATAAAGAAAACTAATACATCAAAAAAGATTAAGTTTCAAACAAAAATGTCATACATATGTAATTGATTTGGTAAAAAAGCGGTTTCCAAGATAATAGCCAAATACTTTAATACGAAAATGCGGCTAAAGCTGGCCTTGTACAAAGTTTACTTTTTGGATTTTTGACTCAACTTAACTCTACTTATATACCAGGGCGGATCTGTAAAAAAACGACTACATTTGGCCGTTGAGAGGGGCCATACTGATTTTTGCGGTAAAAGTTGTGGAATAACTCGTATAACAATAATTGACTTATGCTCCTTCTCAAAAAAGTCGGAAACATTAAAGAAAAATCTAAATGTTTAAAAAAAATTAAAAATCCGTTTTTTTCCTACTTTTCTCACTTCCAACTTTAAAACGGTTCATTTTAGGTCAAAGTTGTGTGGCAATAAAAGTTGCGTAATAAAATTTTCTATATGATAGGATTGGTTAAAAATCTTAAAACATTTACCCTCGCCGCAAAATTGCAATAAATATAAAAAACAGGAAGGAAAAAGCCTTTTTCATTTTTTTAACACTTAAAATGCACTTAGGACCTTCATATTTCGTCTAAAAAATCTTTACAATATTATAAAATAGCAAACAAATTTTCATTAAAATCGATTTAGTAGATTGCTCATAATAATTGTGCAATCTAAATTTATTTAAAAATAACAATTTAAAAGAGCACTTCACCTATCAAATGCATTTATTAAAATTAAGAACGGATTATTAGGCTGGTCTCAGGTTTTTTTGGCTAAACTTGGTAATAAACTCTAAAACAGTGCTGGGCGGCTGCGGATTCAGTCGTAGGAGCCATGCTTCCATCAACAGAGTCCGCAGCCTTCCAGCAAAAATTTTATTACGCAACTTTTATCGCCACACAACTTTGACCTAAAATGAACCGTTTTAAAGTTAGGAGTGAGAAAAGTAGGAAAAAAACGTATTTTTATTTTTTTTTAAACATTTAGATTTTTCTTTAATGTTTCCGACCTTTTGAGAGGGAGCATAAGTCAATTATTATTATACGAGTTATCCCACAACTTTTCCTGCAAAAATCAGTGTGCCACCCTTCAACGGCCAACTAAAAACAGATCCGCCCTGGTCTATTACTGATTGTGTAAAATACAATTGTAGAAGTTTTGCTTTAAAGACGACATACATAAATTTTCCATTAGTTGTATAAGTGGGAATAAATTATAAAAACAATTCTACAAAACGGTTGTCTGCGATTTTCAACCGATAGAATCGTCAGTTAATTGTTTCTTACACTAAAAAATACATACATGTTTTCATATATAACATTTCCCCTTCGTTTCGCGAATCAAATCGGTTATCTTCTAAATCAAATTGATAATTTTCCAAATCGATTTTTTCTCAACGCAATTGATATTCAAAAATAGCCAATTTAATTTGGAGAGACACAAATTTGATTTGAAAAATCGCTAATTTAAATGCAACCCAATTGATTCGGAAGACATATAAATTGAAGGAAAAATGCTATATATATAAATTGAAGCTTTTATCAAGAAGCCCAGTCAAACTGCCTGCTAGTTTTCGTGCTAAAAAGCCAGTCACCTAGTTCGAAAATATTTAAGTATGCATATTTCATCACTCAATAAAAAGAGATTCAACACATTTTAAATTGCGTTGTTACAGAAATATCCAGGTGAAATTAATATGAAAGCATATTTCTATTTGTTGCATTTTTTGAGGAGATTTTCAACGGCAACAAGGATCTACTCTCAACGCGTTTGAACAATTCTCAATGACTCTGTGCATGATAATTTTTAACATTTTATTTTTGCACAGTTCTAAACGATATACAAGATAATTGGTGTTTACATTAATGCTGATTTGCCTCCCTTTACAATGACTTGCTGCCGATATTTTATTTCAAGTATCAAATTATTTGCTTATTTTTGTATAGAGACTATTTTAATTTGTTTTTTTTTGTTGTTGTTGTTTGCTGTGAAAAGCGCTACATGTACGTGATTGTATTTAAAATATTTCATGTTTGGTTATTTCTACTTATGTAGACTATCAAGATTAAAAGATTCATCTATGGCTATTCAAATTCGGAAATTTACATGGATTTGCTGATTAACTATTTAATGCAAATATAAGTTTCGTATTGCAACTGAAAATTGAAAAGCAAAGCAGCATTCGGAAAGTTATCATAATTTTTTGGGACATTTATTAAATGCATCGCACTTTCGGATTTTGATGATTTATTCAAGAAAATGTAGTCAAGTCTAGGAGTTTTTTAGATAAAGTAAGATAAGTAAGACTTGTAATTAGTCTGAGAGATTGCTGTTGTTAGTTCTATCTCTCATGCCGATATTTTATCGTTTATATTATATATATATATATATATATATATATATATATATATATATATATATATATATATATATATATATATATCAAAATAAAACGTCTGCGTCTTACAAAAGCAAGACCGAAGGAACTACTCAATTCACAGCTGGAAACCAAACGAATTTGCATTCTAATTTATTCAAATTTAAAAACACAAACAAAACTAGATCAAATACGTTTAAAAATTGCTCCCAGAATCGACGTGGCTTAAATTGATCGACATCTCTGCAGCCAACGAAAACAGGGAAACGTTTGATTGACATTTTTAACGATATATTAAGAAAACGCATTAATTTTTAACTTTGCCGTCGATTCGAAGCAAACAGTGCAAAAGTGCAAAATTGCAAGATTTAGGCTCCAATCATTACCGACAAAGCACGAAAGATGCAGAGTGTGATTAGCACGTTGTGGTTCACGTCGATAAAAATCAGCCATGCTGAGAAACGCGACCTGATGAAAATTCTCATCAAAATCAATGAAAAACTTACTATCGCCTTTCGTACAAAGATTGGACGATCCATCTGTGTGTAATGTAGCTTACGAGTTGTAAAACGAAAGCTATCTGTTCATGCCAGAGTCACATCTATTGTGGTAGCTTACGTGAACGATATGAACATCCTTTCTAGTTCTTCTGGCAAGGAATTGCTTCCCACGAAAGCAGCAAACCAATTTGGTTCAGGACTTTATTTCAAATTGATGCCCAGACTAAAAGATCGCCTGTTAAACAAAAAAAAAATTGATAAATAGAAATTAATTCATAAATTAAAGGACTTAATTAAAAATATATGAAAACGAAACTGATCAAATAAGACGGAAAATTATGTTCGGCGAACAAAAAATTTCGCATCATCTGCACAATTTTAAAGGCCAGTTGTGTGTACGAAAACACATAAATCTACAATAAGAAATGTTTTTGCAGTTAGTAAGTTTGAGCCGTCGTGAAGTCTTTAAAAAGGCTATTGAAACACTTTCAATCGGAGTTGTTAAATTGTATTCTTCGAGGTAAACGAGATGAAGATCCACGGTTTTCTAGATGCGACAATATGGCATAAAACATATTCGACATACTTAGGTATCCGCAATGATAAAACTCCGGATGATGCATTGGGCTGACCATTGGACTAAAGAGTATCGAAAGAATAGGAATAATCCACGGAAAAATTGAAGATCCAATGGAAAACTTCGTGAATATTGAACATACTCAGTCGATGAGCACTCTTTGGATTTCATCATCAGGGCGCGCAGTAATTCAATTGAGATTTCCGGACACCATAAAGTCTAGGCGCGAGAAGCTGTTGAGCTCCGACGAAATATGGGAGGACACGAATTTTTCTATACACCTTGGAAATCAATACGCCATTTCGGTAAATATTTCCTTAGATGTATTGATTTTATGGTTACTGCGTTGAGTGATCTATGCTGGCGTGGTTAACTTTGATTGATAACAGCAAACAGCTTGGTTTCACCAGCCATTTACACACATTGTCATCTAATTTTGTGTTACACATCGAAAAGCACATTTTCCATTATTTTCGTATCATCGATTCGAGACGAAAGTATTATGCATTTAATTAAATATCTTCACCTTCGACAAGATATGATCGCAGAAATATTGTGTATGGAGGCTTTCAAAAATTATTTTCTCTCCAATTTTATTAACTAAATTACTTCTAAAAATGCTTTTCGTAAAAAAATTAAAAGGCATAGTATCGATTTCCGAATTGGTTTTCATTTAATATTTATCTTGTCATGAATGCACATTTATTACCATACATTCGTTATTCTAACATTGATTATTGCAATAAGTGTCTGTTTTCTACTTAATATATCTTGTGTATGTCAAATGTTGATTTTCACTACCAAACATGATTCAAATCTGCATATTTTAACTGTATAGTTCAATAGGTATACTATACGCCTCCTCTTGGTCTGATTAAATCATCAAACTTTTTGTCTCTTAAAACTGATTTTAAAATAAAAGGGAAGTTTTAAAAATCTAATAAATTTAATTTCATTTAAATTAGAATAATATATCTCATAGATGTACATTTGTAAGTTAGACTATTTTTTTCATTATATCCATAACTTAATACGATTGAATTATTTCTATTTACGATGCGGGCATCATACTCGTTGGCACCGAACGATTTCAAATTGTTTCAAGTGTAAATTTATCCTTGACGAAAACTTAAGTGAAGTTTTCAATTAAAATATTCAATTAACTACATTAAATTGTAGAAGGATATCTCATAAACATTCAACGATTCAAATTTGAAGAAATGTAGTCTTGTTAAAACCATTTCAAATTGAGGCAGAAACTATTTGATCACCAATCAATTGTAGGATCAAAAAAAATTGCATAATATTATTGCGAAAAATCCCGTTGTCGTTAGATTTTATCACTTGATAAATGAATATTGAAAGCAATTTTCAGTTTTTGTTTTTCGACAGGATTTGATCATCTTGCCTGATTTTTGGAACCAAATTGCAAATGTGCTCTTTAGGATGTTTTGAATCCGATAAATTTCCAAGGCCAATGGGATTTGAACGCTAAAATCGAAATAGATTAGAAACAAATGTTGACTTTATTTAAAATTAATATAAACTTCAGGCATTAATAATATTATACAATATTCTTTTTTAAAAAAAATTTCAACAGTTTGGAATTTCACAACTTACGATCCATTGCTTTTACACATTGTTTAAATAACAAAATAGAAATATTTTAATTTTATGAAATATTTACAAAATGCAAATCATCAAAAATAAAATGCATAAATTTGATTACAACATTATAATTATAAATTAGGGTAAGTTTAAACAAAATTCATTCACTTTTGAGACAATATAATTAACTCAATTATTATTTTTAAATAACAACGAAACCAACTGTAAAAGTTCACGATGTGAAAATAGTTGCTCAAGTATTGTTTTCAACTGTTTTCATTTTCCTAGTATATTTTCTAAGCTCTCTTACTTTTTTTAAACTGTGTTTCACCTGTTTTTAATTGAGAAGTGTTCTTTAAATTGTTACAAGTGGTGTTTTTGCAACGCAACAAACTTGCAAAGCGACTATTTCAAAAACGCGTTGTTCAAGTTTGTACGAATGCAAATCGAAATAATTTGTTGAGGTCAATACGGCCATTTCTCTGTCGACATTTGACTGGTACGTATTTCCTTTTCGCATTTCATTTCATTTTTGTTTCTTTCGTGCAAAATGTGTCCGATTAAAAATTGTTTATCCATTAACTATTTTTCATTTGTATCGCCTATTTAAATTGTATGTTTTATTTTAATATACTTTTCTTTTGCTTTTTCCTATGAATAGATTTTATCTATTTAAACTAAATTGTTGCGTATTCATATTTGTTTTCAACTTGAAACATGTATAAAATATTTGAAAATGTGGTTTTATTGCTGTGATTGGGCTATTTGTTGTTGTGACTGGTGGTTTTGTTGTTGTTGTAGCTGCGATTGATCCTCCGAATGTACTGAAATAAGACAAGAGTAACATGCATTGAAGAGAAAGTGAATACTTCTGCTTATTTAAAATTTCTGCAGGGTTATTTCTTTCAGCCTGTTCAACCCCAAAAATTTGGACCGGCACAATGTGGTAGGCACTTGTTTCAAAATAAATGCTAAACCGTGTGAGCTGTGATCTCTAGACGGAAAATTCACATACATGTCATAGTTTTGTTGCTTGTGTCGTATATTGAAGATTCCCAAAGACCAACGTTAAAGTGGCAAAGCAATAAGCTGGCACCGCACCGCATATGGCATGCATATGCATTCAGAGCATCCTGAACGACAATGGAAAACATCGAGAAACCACGTTTGTCGTTATGAACATCAAAATACGAAGTAATTTGTGCGATATCTATTTGAAGTTATTGAGGTAGGTAGTAGTTTCTGCCCTCTTTTTAAGATGGCTCACTTAGACCTTAGTAGGAGGAAAGGCACTAAGCACTAAGAACCTTAGGTTTTAAAAACTGAAAAATATTTAGATTCGCTTGTAAGGCTAGCCATGCCACATCAAACATCAATGTTTAATACAGTCGCGAGGTTTTCCAGGAAGAGGGAACCTAACATTTGCATTGCATTGGAAAATGCTGACCATTCATATAGAAAATGCTAAATTGTTTCGTTTTGCTTCCGATCTGCAACTGCGATAAATGTCGTTGAAAAGAACATCATTTTTCTGCCAATTAGAAACGGTCAATATTTAAATGATGAGACTGACGACTCATATTGAGGTGCTGCTTCGTGGATTTGGAGCTCAAAACGAGTCAAAAGTCCGCCCGGAAATACTACAGAATTCGTCAAGTACCCAGGCTCTGTTTACAGCTTCTTTGTAGTGCTGTTTAATACATAGCTCAATGGGAGTTAGTGAGTGTCTAATTTTTGATATGAAAAAATTGCAAAATTTTGCAACTTTTTAAGCTATTGCTTAAGCTTTGCGTTTTACTAAAAAAAATACCATATTCATCTTATCTGAAAATTGACGAAGCATTTGCTATTGGACCACATAAATTTGTACAGGCCGACAATTTTTTATGTTTTGAAACAATAAATTCAAAATTTCGCTGCAAACGATCAATTCAAAGAACATAAACGGAAATAACCGTGTACCTGTTGAAATTTCAATAGGCGTGGTTGGACCAGCCGATTGTGGCGTAAAAGCTGGTTGTCCCATGTATTTTTGACGAACTTCTCTGATCTTCAACTGCAAATCTTGCCTCCGAGGAAATATCTGACTATGTTCGGCCTATGAAAAAAAAGACAAGAAATTTATAAATACAATTTTCACAAAAAAGTCAATCTTGCCTACCTGAAATTTCGCTGTAGCTTGTGCCGACGGAAACATGCCATTTTCATTGAACAATTGCATTACCAACTGTCGTCGCTGTTCCAAAATCTTACGATGTCCCTTTTCGCTAGCGTCTTGCGAACGTGCACTTTGCAGTGGTGTTTGCGGTGTTCGAGGTGAGCGTCCAGTGTTTTCTGTTTCGATTTCTATCAAATCCATTGATTTTTGATGAGACATGAATATTTGAAACGATATATTCGATGCGCACCCACCTCTTAATTGTTCTATGTTGAAATCGGGACCGAAAAATTTAGTGCCGCCAACGTACGTTGAAGACGCAGACGAAGGTATTGCACTGCCGGTTTGTGGCTCTTCGTCGTTATCTAACCGTTATACATAATGTATTATTGTGATAAATTGACAAAACAATAGCACTTACGGATTTTCGAAACGGTGTTCTTCTTTTTATAATTGGTCCCATATATCCTTGGCGAATTGGGAACAGAAATTGCACTGGGCGATTGACAATCTTCCGGCTTGAATTGTGGCAAAGTTTCAAATTTCTTTTCGAAATCAACTTGTCTAAGGACACTAAAAGTTCAGGCAGGTGATTTTTAGATTCAATTGGGGAGTGATATTTTTATACTTGTCCATATCGTCCGGTTTGGGCTTCTTTGAAAATGACTTTTTGGTAGGCGATGTTTGATTCTGATATTCCTCAACGGTAGCCGAGTTCGGGGTTGGTAAAGATGGATGCGAGGATGCCATTGTGGTTGTTATGGTACTCATGGTTGCATGGTCAGATGAGCATAAAGAGCGTCCGGTGTCGCCAGTTTGAGCCACTATGGTGAAGAAAAACATTTAACTATAACATTTCACTGGCCATATCCTGCCTCGCACTTACTCATATTCTGTCTCCGTTGGAGCGGAGCTCGTCCTAATTGTGCTGGGGTGGGTGCCAAAACAAATTGTTTTTCGGGCTCATCACAGTCGTTATCTGATTGTTGTTTTTCCGGATCAGTACCGATATCGGAATTCGGTGTACATTTTACTCCCTCCGATAGAGATTTTGGTGTTGCTGGCAAATTTTTGTACAGCGGAGAATCAGGTGGTTGCTCTGAAGTTTAAATTTTATTTAGCACATGGCTCTATGTCGAACTTGACGAAAACCTTACCGAAATTGGGCACTACGAATCCTTTCCGTAGGACATATTGCACAGCGTTCGGCGTTTTATTTGCGTTTATCGGAAGACACGTCGTATTCAACACATTTGCGCCGCTAGTCAGTATATTCGGACGCGAACTGATCAACAACTGGGAATCGTTTATGAATGCAAGCTAAAAATACGTGTGTTAATTTCTAATTCCTTCTCTCGGCCTCAAGGGCACCTCCGTTACCTTCGAGTTTTCGTTCAATTGTACCATAATGTGTTTCTGGCCCTGGCCGATCAGTTGGCTCGCCGATATGGTCGGCCCCGGTTGGTGCTGTATGTGCGCTGTAGGTGTATTGTTAGCTGCGTTAATTTTTGTCGAATTAATCATTAAAATCGACTGATTTTTTAAATTGAGCTTATCATTTAGTATGTACTTGCTATTGCAGTCGATCTTTGCGTTAGTACCACTATTGCAGTTAATCTTATCAATATGGATTTCAGGCAACATATTAGTAGAATGGTTAGAAGTGAATGAGCTTGATGATAGAGATGAAGTGAATGATGATGAGTGCGGTGCTTGTATGTTAGATGATTGAGTGCTAGCCGTTAGATCGGCGAGAGAGGAAGACGACACCAGAATTATCCCCGTCCCTGCCGATTTGGACTCAGACGATGCGTTGTCCATCAGAACATCCTTTGCATCTTTTGACGATTTGTTCGTTAATCCGTTCAGACTAGCTGTATCGAGAATAATTGCATCAAAAACATTCGAGTTGGCTGAAGAAGATTGCAATATGTCGTTCAGAGCATCTAGCTTCAAATGCACTTGGTTTTCCACGGCCTTTGCTTGATATGGATTTAAACTATAGAAATGTGATCTGTGCTGATTATGATTGTCATTCTGCAATCCGACACTGTTACGGTTGTGCACCGATCCATTACAGTTGGTCACGACTATTGTTGTGGCGTATGCACAACTAGCATTACTGGAAGGTGGTGGGTTGTTAGTAGCGTTGGTGTTTGAAATGTTAGCGTAAGTAGAACTGTGTCTGAATGAATTTTCGGCAGATGATGTTAATGGCGGTGAAGAAAATGATTCATGGTTTTCATGCACTTCGTTAGTAGTTACAGAGCTTTGATTACTTTCTAACTTGGCCTCGGACACTGTTTCTAATTTACCTTTACTGAGATTGGTTTGTAGGCCGTTACTATTTATGTAGGTTTCGATCCCGGCGCTGTTTGGTAGGGTGCGTTGAAGCAGATATGCATGCGGCTGGCCACCATTGGTGCCGTAGGCGATGGAGCTTTTGGCCAGGTCCGTTTGAAGTTGGTCATGCGGCGCATTGAACGTGAAAACGGTTGCAACCCCGTTTATACTGTATGGTGATTGTATCTCTTGCTTGATTTGCACCGGCGTCTTCGCATCATCTTCTTGTTTAATTTCGTTGGGCAGCTTTGGCATACTTTTTGGGCTAGCCATAGTTTTGAACGCACCGCCTAAAATATGAATTGCTATTATGATTTTATTGTAACATCTCGCAATATAGTTACCAGTTGGCTGGAATGGAGTGATACCGATTGGATTTTTAGGACTGTTGTATGCATACGATGGAACATGTTGATAGCTGACGACGTTATTATCGGCGTGCAGGGCCTTTATTGGCTTTGGTTTTAAGGTCAGATCACGGTCACTGTTCTTACAATTTTCAGTCTGTTGACTTTCATTCGAGTTGGCGTACAGTAAATTATTATTTTCTAAGAGTTTTTTGCTGTCAGACGACTCCGAATGCTGTGTCACAGAGATGGTTAGTTGCTTTCACATTGATGCGAATTTAAGTTACCTTTTCGTCGCAGTAGTTGGTCGACTCGAATACATTGTCCTCTATGTCTGAATCCGTCACTCTCTCTGCACATTTCAAATCGATTTCAATGTTACTTCCGTGGTTTTCATCCGATACAACCATCTGAAAATAAACGCCGTTTGCAAACTCATAAAGGATGCATGAATAGCAAAGAATTTTACTTGTTCATCATCAGAGGCGATCCCATCGCGTCCATCGTTTAAGCATTTAGCATGATCGCTAATTTTTTTAGTGCTGTTGATTGCTTCTTTGAATTGACAACTAGGGTCGTCTTTTATCGTTGTGACGTCAATTTCATCTACAGAAGAATTGTACGAGGCTATGGTCAACGGGATAATGTCGGCTCCACTGGGAACTTGGTGGTCAGCGGGCGTGTTAGGACTTTTCTCGTCCAACGAATCGACGCCGTCAACCGAATCGGTTCGTTCGCGTGCATCTTTTGTTGAGCTGGACGACTTCCGTCGATCCTTGGAACACCATTTCCATTCGGGATGAGCTTTGAAATGCGCGTCCTTGACGGCACTGGCTAAGTCGTGATATTTGGCTTTTTCGTCGGGCTTCAGTGCATACCACCATTCACCCAGGATCTTGCTCACTGTGCGATTATCTTGGTTGGGGTGCTTTTTGTGCACGAGTTTTCGATGCTTTTTCGAGAAAATCATGAATGCGTTCATGGGACGCCGAATTTTTGCCTTTGCATTGGGACTGTTAGGATCTTTACAGTTCTGCAATGCACTTAGAGATTGCGAACGCCTTTTTGTCAGTGCAGCGGCACTTGCGATTTCAGCTTCTGCTTTCGCTTGATTCGAGGCTGACTTTCCTGAGTTTGTTGAAGTGTCGCTAGTGTTCATTTGATGGTCATGGGGGTGCGGCTCCGATTCAGATAGATTTTCATTCTCCTGGATGGTGGTGTAGACATTGATGCTACTTGCACTGTACAGCACAGGCCGACAAGTGTTTGGAGGTGAAGCCGATGATGTCGGTGCTGGCTCGAATACATCATCGTCCATTTGATCTGATAAAAGAGAAGTAAATCAATTTGCCTTGCGATTGGGTTGCCAAGAAAGTGTATTATTTCAAATGCTCGTGTGATATTTTCTTACCATCCAATTCATCTTTGATCGGCGGCTCCAATGGGGGTGGCGTAATGGTTTTCGGTGTTGGTGCGGCCACAAGTTTGGATTGAGTTTTAGCGGGGGAGTTTATCACAGGCAGGAGCGTGTGCCATGGATACGTCGACCCCTGATTAATCCCTGGAAGCATTGCATTCAGAATTAATTACTTAGCACATAATAGTTACAACATACCGTTTTTTGGAGCCGGCTTTTCTGTTGCTGGTAACAGGGGCACCAAATGAGTTGGGTCCCCAATCACTGGGTGAAAGGACTGGTAGTTTCCAGTCGATGATGCCGGTGAAATGCGAATCACACTGGTTGTATGCGCAACCGGTGCCGGCTGAACGGGCACTGGCGGAGCCGGTGGTGGCGGAGGCACAGCCTGTTGTGGCCGAACTGACTCGGGCCTAATCACTTGGTATCCGGGGTTATAAACAGGACTGGGCGAGTTCTTCCACTTTATAACGTTATGATTTTCTTGTGGCGCAGCCGGTCCACCAATGGGAGTAAAGAAGTTTTGTCGATTCGTAACTGGCACTGGGGACTGTGTGGTGTTCATAGGGGACGTGACATGATTTGTTGGCGATGAAAACGACGGAGTCGCAGACCGTGAACTACTTAATGACACTGAAACGAGACGGACATAAATCATAAATTCATACGCAATCACGTTATAAATATTGGGTAATCCTTTTCGCATACTCAAACATCTCAAATACAATATCGCGTCAGGATCAAGCGGAAAATATTCCATGATTCCGTCTCGATAAAATGTCCGTCTTTCAGTTTAAGCCGCGCAAGCATCAAAACAAAATCCCCGCTCTCTTCTCACTATTGACAGGAACGCCAGCGAGGCGAAATACACGATTCCTTTTTGTGTGGGTGGATGGCAGCAGGTAACTGAATTTCAACTGGTTGACAGCTTGCAACGGGACGAGGGTGAACGAGTTCAGAGTTTTTTGACCGATAGCAGGTCATTTTTATTTGCGCTTAGCAGTATTGCCAGCCATAGCAAATTTACTATAGGAAATAGTTTTTCCAAACTGAATTTTGTAAATGATTCGATCAACTATTTATATTTTCTCCCATTTTAAAATAAATATTGATCCATTTATAATGCATTTGTGTGTCACTTAGGAAATACAGAGCTAATTGATGGAAGCTACTTTACGACTGTCGTAAAAAGTACATTTTTGAGTTCTGTGAAGATTACTATGAAATATTTGGATGTGCCCTATTCGAGATGCGGATTAATGGGATATGGTATGCAAATTACCTAACATATTGGCAACATCAGTCTCTTCTTGATCATATTGCGGGGGAACCCGATAATTTGGAGAAGTTTCCGAGTCACGAGACGTCTCTTCATCGACTTGTGTTTTGCTGCTTGATCTGCTTCCGATTTCACTGCAAGAAAGTGTTACAAGGATGGTGCAACAATTATTTATCGCTTAATATTTACCTTGGAAATCGGCTGGGACCAGATGATCGTAACGCATTTCCTTTCTGATTTAAATGTCGCGAGCAATAGCCACGACGTTGAGATTCTTTTGTACATTGTTGATTCGAGCACAACCGCCGCCATTGTTTCCCATTAAATTTTTTACGAACTCCGGACTCGGATTGTACAACGTCTCCTTTTTTGAATCGGTGCGGCGTGGCCGCTTGAGATCGAGGCGTTGCTGGGTGAGATCTTGGAGTAAGCCTTTGATCCAGGAGACTCGAAGTACTACCGCGACTTTGCATGCTACTACGTTTGCTACTGCCCGATAGTTTTTCCTCTCCGTCCACACCAAATGGGATTTCACCTCGTCTAAGTTCATCGTCCGATTCGTATTCATCGTAGTTTCGTTGGTGGCGAGCTCGTAAGTCGTCCGATGGACTAATTGTGCTTTGCATTCCTTGCGAAACGATTATTTCGGGAATCGCCCCGCCTGCGGAGGCAATCATCGACTGTGCAATACTATTGTCTACTATGTTTGATGATTGCAGCGGCGATGTTGACGCTGTTCGATAATATTCTTCGCTGTTAGCCGGCGCAGTAGGAAGGACTTGATGCAGCTGCAAATGAGGCGCGTTTGCATTTTGTTCGTATCTTGCCATGTATGCCGTAGGAGCTGTTGACTTGATCAGCTCTGATCGGCTGCCACCGTAGATAATATTCGATCCGTTGCCGGAGATGGAATGCGCTCTGCTGGATATTCGGTGGCTACGTTCCAAGACTTCGTGCTTGTTGGGTGAATTGATTTCGTTCAGTTCGTCCCACCATGGCGGCAACAGTAATCTTAAATCAGCTCTTTTAACCAGCTTAAAAGAGAAAGTATAGTTAAAAAAATATGATGAGGGTGGGACAACTACCCACTTTTTGTACTCCATCGCGACCTTGTACAGAAAATTGCTTCGTGGTCGCATGCATTTGGGTGACAATGCCCTCAAGGAACACATGCTCTGTACGGTTCTCGATTTGAGTTCTTACGCAAACTCTTGTCCCTGGGACGATCTTCAAATCAGCGATGGTAAAAAAAAATATTATTACACGAAAAAGTTTCTCAAGATCATGTCCTACCTGAGCTGCCGGTGGGCTAGCGTCTAATATCACATGAAATTTTCTAGAAGTTAATACGTCGCTGTACATTTCAGTACAACTGTCTGGCGGATCGAATTCAACCAGAATCGAATTATTTTCGTCCGTTTTTCGTATCACGCCAGGAGCATAGTAGCCGTTGGTTTTAGCTAGCACCCTGGTATTTCTCCATTCCTTTAAGTCTATCAGTTCTGCATTTAGTGGTGAATGGCTGATGTGGTGCACATGTTTGAAGCTTGTTTGAGGACTGAAAATGATATGGATTTGGTATTTAGATGCTTAAGTAACTGTTTAGAGCTTAGCTTGAAGAATTCGGATGTGTAGGCTTCATCTAATGTTAATGAGTTTAAATAGAGCAAACGATGTGTTTACCTTGCAACTGAGAACTTTCTGTCCGCGATATCCCCATGACTTTGGGGCTGAAGTGTGCGAACAATCTGCGCAGCATGAAGAACACTACGGGTTGGTTCGGTATATGCTGACGATGATGTAGATGTCCGATCTGAGTAGATAATGCCCGTGGTAGGAGTGCAGCTTGGTTCTGTTTTCACAGACATTGGATCACTACCGTTAGCGGCTGACGAGGATGGTAGTGGGTGTGTTTGCGGCATTTCTGCAAGTTCGGCTGGATTAAACTTCCTCTTCTTTGGATGAGGACGAGGTTCTTTCGTCGCTGACATTGGCATCGGTTGCGAAATGACCATTTTAAAGGGCGACACCACTGAAGCATTAGGCGATTGTTGTTGTCGATGCGATTGCAATGTCAGTTGTATGGCCGAACCTGCTGAGGATAAGTCTTCGCGACGCTCCTCTCCATACATTTTCGAGCCATTCGTTTGGGGCGCTCTAGTTGTCGCTGATAAAACATATATCTGATGACTGTTTGTTTGTTGGCAGTTAATAGCGCCGACGCTACTGATCACAGATGCGGGTATCTGAAACATTAAGGATAATCGTGTTACGGACATTGCAGTTACACCAAGAAACTATTCCTAAAATCATCAACTTATTTTTATTTTACAGTTTGTAGTTGTTGATTTCAAATTGAAATTTCGTTACTTCATCTTATTTAGTTGTTTCATCTTATGTAGATGATCTAAACGCAACAAGAATATATTTTTCGACAACCATTGAATCTTTCAATGTTCGCCTATGCGTGAATGAGAGAGATGCGATTCGTTATTTCGCAATATGTGAAGGATGTACATAAATGATGGGAAAGATTATTTCACAAGGCATGTAAATTACCACTAGAACACATCATGGTTAATATTTGATATGGAACGTTTACCTTGAATCTGTGTTTTCATTTGGGATCTGAAAAATCTATAAAATCATTCGAGAAACGGCAACATCGGCCAAATCGTCGACAATGCAAAAGGATGAATCAGCCTTCTCATATCTGCAGATAACAAAGAGTACGTTAAACTAACGATGTCCGTCCATTCAGTTCCCGATAAGAGGTTTGATATTTCTTGTGAAGCGATCGATGCACGTCACCGATAAGTCGAAATGTAAATGAACTGTTGGTCTATATTGGTTCCGCAATCTCAGATATGTATGTTGAGATCATAGAAGTTATTTTTGTGTCCTCACGGCGGTTTTCACCTTTACTTTGGCACAGATCTTGAGAAAGGAAAACACTGACGACAACATTCGCTTTCGTTGCGATCTTCCATGCGTATTTTTCTAGTCGGCGAAGTGCTTCACTAAACACTGGAGAACCATCACCAAGCCAATATTTACAAAACCCAGTGAAGATATTGCGTGAGCGTGCGCAACAAGGTGTACTTCTCGTTCATGTGGTCTCGGAATCACTTTCCTGGTTGCGAAAGTACGATTGGAGGCCACCCAACTTTTTATTCAGTTCTATTCTGTAGGGGGGTTGGTTGTGTTGCAGAATTCTTTTGGCTAACTATACACAATGCACGCACGATCGCTTGGAGAACACAGTAAAAAATCGCAAGCAAGCGATGTGCTCGCGGAGCTATGCATGTTCACTGGCTCGAAAGCGAAATCAAACCACTGTATAAATAGAAGGAGGAAATCAAGCTTTATTCGATCTGTTTATAGTTGATTTAATAATAATGCAATTAAGAACACTTGAACTCGAACTCCCCGGCCCGGTCCTGCCGTCGACACACCCCGCCTAGTCTACAATGATTACTTAGTTGCTTTTGAGCTTGAGTGCTCCGCGCTAGCTATATTGGATTGTTGTGCGCAATATCGGTAGCCGTTTTTCAAGCTCTATTCAGTTTCCTCTTCACAGATCGTACTGAATAAGTTTCACGCTTTAGAAGCAGTTCCACTTAGTGAGGCTGATTTGGGTACTAGCGTGGCTCGCGTGGTTTACACGAATGTTCGTAAATTCTTCGATTTGTATACTGTATGGCACTTCACACACTCAATTTGTATGTACGTGCGCTAATCGTTTGTTACGATCAATGCGGTCTGAAAATTTACAGGGGTTTGGGGCGAAAACGGCGTAATTTGGTCATTCATCGAATGTGTAATAAGAGCTTATATAACTTAAGACGATCCCAAAACTGCAGGTTTAATTGTTTCTAGGACCTAAACGACTATCTTCGCTTTCAAATTTTAAAAGTGAATGTGTCACGAATCGGACTGCACCTACATATTTTGTAAAAAAAAATCAAGTTAAAGACGACAAACTTAAACGACATTGTGTGGTTTTCAAACCATTTTCTTTGCGAATATTTTATAAAAAGTCCACAGCTTTCGCAGTACCCACAAACGATTTCAGTCATTTCAAGTGATTTAATATACTTTCTGTCGTGGACCTTCTCCACTATATCAATTACGGACTCCCCGGAAAGGGTCATCGTCGTCAAGTCATGTCTGTAAAACATCCTTTGACACGCACCAATTAAGATAAGAAAGAAGTAGGTTCTTCTTGATGAAAGACCGTTGACCGGGTAACGCTTACCAGCACGTTTACATCTAGTAGTAGTAGTAGTTTAGTCCTTCAAAGAAACGAGCATATCGGAACTACATAACGTCTCTTTTCGATGGGATCGAGTTCTAGCAGAGAAGATGGTGCTTTTCTGTAATAGACAGAATCATAAGGAGACGTTCATTTATTTTCTCATCATAAATATTGAATTCAATCTATTTCACGAAAAGCTTTTTTATGGACTTTTATTGGACCTTATTTCCAATTTTTTGGAGCATTTTCATTGCATGCAAATGCTTACTGACGATCGATCGATCAACATTCAATGGAAGATCTTCATTAAACATGAATCTAGTATCGCTTGCAAAATCACGATAAAAAAGAACAAGAAATTACTCACATATCAAATAGATCAATATTCATCTCAAAGACGGTCTAATAAACGATTTAAAAAATCTACAATATTATTTCACGCCGTTGTGAAAAATTAAACATTCAGATTTTTAATTCAATAGATAAAAAACAATTCAGATATGAGTCGTAAAGTATCAAAACCAGCTCACTTAAATTTCATGAAAATAATTATTTTTTCGTTTTTTTTTGTAATCCGTGCGGTCAGCTTTGAGCGAAATTCGCACAATTCCATTGAAAATTCCTTCAAAAGTCTGTCCCACACGAAAAGCAACTCAACCCAAGTTTCCCCGAAATGTCTAAGATGATTTCATTTCAAACAAAAAAAAATCATAAAAATACATAGTGTTGGACAATACTACTTACTCATCAATTGTGTGTAAAAAAATTGTTCATTAAAATATTGTAGGAAAAATTTCGATTGAGTTGTTTATTAGTTTAAAAAATTAATCTACTGATCTTAGCAACCAAACAAAATAAGTTTACCGTAAAATATTACGAATATTACATCAAACACAGCTGAGTCCAAAAATAAGTTCAATTTAAAATAAAATATAAGGGTTATAAAAACCAAAAGCATACCAATACAATCTTGGACCAAAGTTCTTTCAAACAACTCAAAACCCATGCACGCAAATTAAAATATCTAACTGTGAGACGTTTTTCAAGGCCCCTGTAATTTTTTTGAAAATACGTTGAGCTGGTACGTATATACGTTTGTTGTTATGAAGATATTATATATCTCGAAGTAAATATGAGCAAAGCATCTAATAAACGGCATTTTCTTCTTTAGTTAGCCGAACAACAAATTTCGTTGAATTTCCCTATGACTCGAGAATTTGAAATACTTCATCATTACATTGCCTATTCAAAAAATAATAAAATGTGGTTTAAGTGGGACCCTTGCGGCCTACACGACTAACTTCCCAGTGGGGTGAATAAAAATGCTATAATTTGTTTTTATTATTGATTACTTTTATTAATAATTATTATTATTAATAATTATTATTCTAAATTATTATAATTAATTTTATTATTTGTATTAATTTTTTATCTAACTATAAAAGCTTTGGTAGAGGAAGACGCCTCCTCCACCATGTCGTCCACCTCCTCGTCCTCATCCTCCACCTCGACCCCGGAATCCACAACCATTATTGAGGGTATTTAATTATTATTAATAATAAAATCATTCGTTATTAAGAATGTTCGATTTTCAGGTTTTTCATCCTCAATAAAAAAACGGCTAAATCGATTTTGCTGAAAACTCAATCCGTTTTAAGTTACGTAATTCTGCGTCAAATCAAATCAAAGTCCCACAGCAATATGATTTTTGGTTCTTGAGATATTCGAGACGAAAAATAATTCCGAACGCACATACGTACATACACACACAGACATCTCTCTAACAACGATGGATTTAGATTCTAGAGGCCTTCAAACGTGGAGAAATTTGGGATTTGCAAAATCGACCCCATTACAATAACTTCTCACTGGGAACTGGTAAGTTAAAAATACAGGTATTTTTTGGCAAACTATTTGAAACTATTGCTGTTCCATTTACAATTCAGTTTTATACATAATTAGTTTAAGGAGCATCAAATGGAAACATTTCACATAAATCGAATAACCGGCCAATAACTGAAACAAGAATTATTTCATCAGAAACTTGATAACAGGGACAAATCAAAGTACTTTCATGCCAACAATCAACATATCCGTATATCGCGATCTTGACACATCTTTAATTTGCTAACAATACGCTCTAGTGTACTAGACAAACAGTCATCCACTAATAATTTAAAATTATCTGCTCTCCTTAATAGTCAAGGAAACAAGTAACCAAAAATGTATCGCTCGACGTTATTACTTCTTTTACATAAAAATCTACTTCGTAGTAGATAATCAATTGTAATTGCTAGCAGAAGTACAGGAAAAAATTATAGTACAATTGCAATTGGATCGGGTACAAATATATTTTTTTTGGATTAAAGAATCGAAAAGCGTAAGCAAAAAATCGATTTAGTTACGTAAGATACTTAAATTCGGTAAAGCGGAAAATGACGTCAACAGAAGGAACATCTTTAACAATTTCTGACGAGTTTTTCAGCAAGGCAAGCATACCGCCTGTTTATAACAGCTAGTCTATTTTTCAAGCAGTGGATTCATTGAAAAGTATACCATCATCGTATGTCGTTACCTCTGTTCAAGACTATCATATGTCCAAATTGTAAATTTTACAAGATAGCAAACTTAAATGTGGTTACTACAGCTTAATAAATGCTTCATAAATTTAACGAGGATTGACTAGCTTTTTTAAATGTGTGATTGATGCTTGCAAAGAGTAAGCAACGGTTTTGTATCGACTTATTATGTTAATAATCAAGTTTAAATTTGCTGACTTGTAAAATTTTCAACTTGGACATAAGATAGTCTTGAACTAAAATGACACAAATTTTTGACCCCTGGAAACATGTTGACTCTATAAAAAACGCATCAAAGAATTCTTCTATAAATTCCGTGTCTGTTTTTTGCCAACAAAATATTTGTTTGAAACAATACTGGATTTAGCGATTTGAATAATTTTAAAAGGCTTAGCTGCAAATAACTCTAGTACAGAAAACATCCGTAATCGCTGATAAAGGCAAGTTCAAGTCAATTTCATGCTTGACACCCAAGTTGCATCTTCTTCAAAAGCGTGCGAAATCGTACCTTCTGGAAACGTCAGTTTTATATGGTATTCTTTTTGGCGGAACAAGAGCTTCCGTTCTTTAAGAAATAATGATCGGTTGAATTTTATGGACACTTTTTATCTTTTAAGCATATATGATTGTTTCAATAAAGTTTTAACAAGTGATTATAAACCGTGATTCTATTAGAAAATAACAGACACTACCTTTTATCCACATTTTATGCATTTGTTTGTTGAAAAGGACACACAAATTCACATATCGATGAAAGCTATAAAAAAAACGGGAACAAGAAAATATTACAAAAGACAAGGTCGTCCACGCAAGTTATGTAAAGAAACAAAAGAGTGCAATACATAAAAATTTAAGAACCGGTGGTGTAAAATTAAGAGAAGAGTTAATAGGCATATGTAATTTACAGGATAGTTCTAGAACAGTGCCAAAAAATTTGCACAAACACGGGTATTCTTCTAGGATAGCAAGAAAAAAACTTTTAATTAGTGAAACAAACAAACTTAAAAGAAAACAGTTTGCTCTTCTACACAAGAACGATGGCATATCATTCTGAAAATAAGTTATCTTTACAGATGAAAGTAAGTACAACATGGTTACGATGGTGCATCAAAAGTTTGACGGAAGAAAGGTACTGCATTAGATTCTAAGAACAGCAGAACAGAGACCACTGTAAAACATAGTGGACGTCATGTACTTGTTTGGGGTGCATGAGTTGGTCAGGGGTCAGAAATCTAGTATTGATTGATGATACAATAAACCAGCAATCGACCACCAACCACCAACAATTTACAGGAATCTGTCAATAAAATGAGCTTGGATCCGAATTATATTTTACAAAACAGGACCAGCACGACTCCAGCTCTTAAGGTACGTGATTGGGTATTATATAATACTACAAAGCAACTGTATTCTTCATAACACTCCGTTTATTTTTAATAAATGCAGTTTATAATGTTTTAAGATGTCGTACGATGAATTATGGCGCCTAGTGTATTTCTTTATAATAATTTGAATTATTTTCTGTTAAGATTTTTGAAAGTGTCGGTTTAAGTTAATAATTTATTTTCGCAAATATTTTTTTTATTCCACAGCCTTCTACATTAGGCCTAAAGCATCTCAAAATAAATGTTTTTGCGACTTGACTTGGTGATGTTCAGTCCATTTACTTTTATTTCAATCGAGCTGTGGGCCGGACTTCTGCTTGACTATTAGACCAGGGTGGATCTGTATTCAGTTGGCCGTTGAGAGGGGCACACTGATTTTTACAGGAAAAGTTGTGGAATAACTTGTATAACAATCACAGACTTATGCTCCCCCTCAAAGATGTTGGGAACACTAAAAAACAAATAAAAATGTTTAATTTTTTTTTAAACATCGTATTTTTCCTAATTTTCTCACTCTCAACTTTAGAACGGTTCATTTTAGAACACAGTTGATGGAAATAAAAGTTGTGCAATACAATTTTCTACAAGATAGGATTGGTTAAAAATTTCACAACATTTAACCCTTGCCACAAAATATTAATAAATATTTTTAAAAAAAGAGGAAAAAGGACTTTTTTTATTTAATCTTTTTTACCACTTACATAGAATGCATTTAGTTCACATACAAAATCTTTATAGTGTTATTAAACAGCACACCAATTTTCATCAAAATCGATCCAGTACATTGCGCATATTATTTGGGCAATCTAAATTTATTTGAAAAATTTAAATTTTTTTATATCTTGCAAGTCGGAAACTTAAGGGGGAAATACATGTAAAATTGTAAAAAAATGCTAACTTCAGATTGATTTAAAAAATACATGTTGTCTATTCAGAAAATTTTGAACATGAAATCCTTAAAGAACATATCTCAAAGTACTTGAAAATATTTTTTTTTTATAATTTTTCAATACAAAATGGCGGCGATGCGAATGAATGAAAAAAACACCTCAAAAAATGTCTCGTACAACTTAACGCCATTTCCGGAGATCCTGCAACATTCACAAGAAGAAAATATGTAAATGAGATGTATAGTTCAAAAGTTGACCAATAAAATGTATAAAAAAAGTAAATTTTACAAAAATAAATCGATTTTTTTTCTTCAAAAAAGTCGCGTTTTAAACAATAAAAAACAAATTATTTCTTCTAAATTACAAAAACATGTAGGTTTAACTAGGACATAAGACTCTTTTGCAGATGTGGTATAAATTTGAGCCGAATAGGTTCGATATTTTTTGACTTATTTTGTACGAAAGTTGAAAAAGTACTACTTTGAGAAACACGCGTTTAAAGTTTGCGGTAGTTAAAAACCATTGATTATTAGTTTTTATTATAACTTACTCATGAGTAAGCGATTCCAGGTCCTATTTTCTTAGAATTTCAGGTTTATAAGAATATGGTAGGGATACAGAATTAGAGAACTGCCCATAGCGCCGGAGAGAAAGTAGACAGGGACGCGCGGCAGGTGTGCTCGACTTACTGGGAAACGCCGCGCAGCCTATAACAGACTATAACTCGAAAACTAATAAGAATATCGCTTCAAAACTTTTTTTTGCGTATTCTGAGAGTATTTGGAACATTTTAATTCAAGAGAAAAAATTCGATTTTTTGAGCAGTTTCATGTATTTCCCCTTTTAAGCTTACATAAGTTTTAAATTTTCTTCCCATATAAAACAAGTTTTCCCCTATCACATGCACTTTGCAAAATTAAAATCAGATTATTAAGGCAGCCTCAGGATTTTTTGCTAAACTTGGTAATAAACTGAAAAAAGTGCTGGGCGGCTGTGAATTCAGTTGACGGATGCATGGCTCTTCCGAGGCCTTTTTCCTCTTTTTTTAAAAAAAATATTTATTAATATTATATGGCAAGGGTTAAATGTTGTATTTTTTTTTTAACCAATCCTATCTTGTAGAAAATTTTATTGCGCAACTTTTATTTTCACACAACTTTACTCTAAAATGAACCGCATTTTTTACTTTTTTTTTTGAAAATTTCGATTTTTTTTAATGTTCCCAACTTTTTTGAAAGAGAGCATAAGTCAAATATTGTTATACGAGTTATTCCACAACTTTTCCTGCAAAAATCAGTGTGCCCCCTCTCAACGGACAAATGTGGTAGTTTTTTTTACAGATCCGCCCTGGTCTATATGGAAAATGATCACTAAACGTCACAGGTTGAGATTGAATTTGGCATAGTATTGCATTCGATTTCAGTTGAAGTTGACGAACTTTTTTGACTGATATTATCTTTTAAAGAAGCATAGTAATTTGAGAGTCACCTGGAAGGTAGATGAAGCAATGTGCCTGTTGATATGAAGCACGTATGTAATAAAATGTAAGTTGTTTATTGAAAACTAGTGATGGAAATGCTTAGGTAATGAAGAAGGAAATTACACGCGTTTGCAGTTAGGGTAATTGTTTACCGGAAGTAATTCCTACTTTGAGGCCATCTAAACAGATTCTCGTCATCAAGTAAGTTTTCAATAATTCGTGAGCTATGAGATGCCTTTTCTGTGGAGACGAATACCTTTTGAACTGAGGAAAATACGTTTCTCAAATGACCCCTCTATCCTCTATAACATGAGAAGCAAAGTTAGATTTGGAGTCATGTATTATATATAAACATATATCATAGCAACAATCACTCTACTAACAATTTTGTGCTGTGCACGCACAAAGTGGCGATGAAAATCGGATTGGCTCCATTGAAGTCGCCTCATGCTTTCTGTCCAAGTGGAACCGCGCGTATACTATACTATCCGAGCGTGGGGCCTTTGTTGCACTCCCTATGCTGCTGAAGGAAGACCCGTACTGGGGCCATGTTCGGGCGGTCATCAGATGATGATGATGATTCAGCCAAGTTTCCACATATGTATGTAGCCAACGGAGTAAGTTAAATTACGGAGGCCGAAACGAGCTTTTTATTTACTCGTCGTCGGCGACTTTTTTTTATTTTTTTTAGATTAGTTCACAGTAGGCAGAAATCGTATTGTATGAACACGAACGTACGTGAAAACGTAAATAAAACGAATGCGATACGATTGATGGATGGATGGATAGTAGTAGATACACATGCGCGCCCACGCAAAACCGATCTTGCCATCACGACGACTCATATGTGTATTCCTAGATAACATACGTTTACGTCAATCTAAACAACATATTTTTAAAATATTCTTTCTATTTTGGGTGCAATTTATAGGAAAATTGTTTTTGCATGTATTTTTGCGATTTTACACTGAAACTTGCGTGTCCAAACAGTGTGCGAGAAATATTTGAAATTCAAATTCACATCTAAATACATACCTACATACATACCTAGATATTGAGTTGTCGTTTTTATTGTGGCATTTTCATTCGTACGATATATTTATTTATATTATGCATTCAAATAAGTTTCGTTTCAAGTGAAGGACCAATGAGAAAATCTTCAATACCCAATTTTGGTCTTCCTATACGTATAGATACAAAATGAAATTGATTCCCTCTCCAAAAAAAAGATTTTTGTATATTGCGTTGTTTCAAATCGAATGTTCTATTTTCATATCCCTGAATTGTTTGCTAACAATTTTAAATGTAAGTAGTGAATTCCTTAATCGTCTACCCAGCAAAATCTACTCGATAGAAGCAGGGGTCTACTTGCTTCTTTCATAGATAATCATAAACATAAACTCTGATAAAAATTTATCTACGAAAGTTAAAACGAGTATTGTCAGTCGGATCATACACAACTTTCATTGAGATGTGTAGGGCAGCCATCTGTAAAATTATTGAACCGGGGCTAGAAACGCACAAGCTACGGATCTATGTATGTATATAGGTATTTAAAACCTGGACATTGCAGCTGGGGAAAAAATTGTCATCATATAGAGTGCTTTCTTAGAGGTATAGAACTTTCGATAGGGATATCTGTCATTATAGCTGTCAAATTTTGCTGTTACTTTTATTTTTATGAAAAATTACCATGCCACGGTTTAAGTCCGAACAACATTTCGAAATATTTGAAATTTATGTTTGAAATTCGCGTTCCATGAGCCAAAGTTATAGAGAATTTCATCTAATTTATGGTGTACACTATCGTCTATCTGAGCAGCTCATACGCAATACGATGGAAAGATGTATGACCACGTATATTCTATTGGACAATGCTCATCCAACACGAGCTCGAACGGTGCGTACCGGAGCAGCTTTTGTTGCTGTAGAGGGAAGTGTGACTAGTGTGATTTGACGCCGTTCTCAACCAGTTGGCCTCTGTACGTTTACTGTATGGAATTTTTTCAGGAAAGATCTTGGAGGAAGCTCCATGATATCTAACAAGTGCAGCAATTGGAGCCATTGGACCATCGTCTGCTCGGTGAATGAGCTGAGAATGAGTTGGAAGTTGAATCGCATTTTTATCGCCAAATAATTTTCAGCGACAAGGCGCATTTGCGGCTTAATGGGTTCGAAAACAAGCAAAATTGTCTTTTTTGGTATGAGAACTTTGGAAGCCCAAATTTGTCCAGAAAAAGTCACCGTATGGTGCAGTTTGCATCGCGGCGGCATAATTCGTCTTTTCTTTTTCAAATTTGAAGATTGAACCAACGTTACCGTTAATGGCGCTCGCTACCGACATTCGATTTGTAACTGTATGATTCTCAACATCAATGCCAACCGTTGGAAGGACAAATGATTCCAACAGGATGGCACAACATGGCATACAGTGCGAGAAACCATTACTTTATTGGAACGAACCGTTGATGAACGAGTCATCTCAAGAAATGGACCTGTGAACTGGCCGCCCCAGATCATGCGATTCGACTCCATTGCACTACCTTTTATGGGAAGTACGTCAAACTACTTGTCTAGGCTGGTAAACCAGCAACTATTGATGACTTGGAAGCAAATATTTGACGCGTTAGTGGTGCGAAATTGGACCGATATGACCGATGGCCCTCCTAAGACGCGGTAGATGCCATTAAATTTGCAAAAATTAATAAATTATCTTTAAATTATAGTTCAAAACATCCACTGTTCTATGTAAGGACTATATTGAAAAAAAATCACCTTTAGTTTTTCCTGCATAGCTCCTGTTTGGGATATGTTTAAGTCTTCATCAGGTATGCAAAATTAGCTATAAAATGCGACCAAAAAGAACGTCTAACCCATTCGTATTGTAAGATCACTCTTGAAAAGATGCCATCAAAGCAAGAAAAAGTGCGTAGTTTAATTGTGTGCAAATACCTGGAAAATCCTCTTCCTAAATATTCAGTACTAACAAAAGAGACCAATACGTCGATTACAACAGTGAAACGAACAATTGTAAAGTACAAAAAGGGTCTACCTGTTACTAAAAAGTCTGGATCAGGTAGAAAAAAAGGTCCATCCGATACAAATTTGAGCCGAAAGGTGAAGAGGAAGTTTTTGCAGAGTCCAAACACATCCATTCGAGATATAGCTCAAAAAGTGCAAACATCGAACGCAATGATTCAGCGAATTAAGAAGCATTATAATCTTAGATCATATAAAGTGCAAAAAGTACTCGATCGATCCAAGGAAAAGGAGAAAGAAGCCAAAAATCAGGTTCGAAAGTTATACAAGGATTACCTGACCAAATTCGATTGTGTTGTGTTGGACGATGAAACACACGTGAAGGCCGAATTCGCACAGATGCCTGGTCCAGACTTCTATTGAGCAGGATCAAAGGGTGGTGATAGCCCCAAAACATAAAACCAAAAAACACCAATTTTTTCAAGCGGTTTATGATTTGGCAGGCAATATGTTGATGTGGTCTCAGATCAGAGGAATTTGTAACAAAGGGTCAAGGATCAACTCAGCAGTATACATGGAAGAGTGTTTAGAGAAGCGACTAAAACCATTTATCGAGAAACACGACGCATCTGTAGCATTTTAGCCAGATTTAGTCATTATGCTCGATCAACAATGAAGTGGTAAGAGGACAATAACATCTCCGTGGTACCGAAAGCAGCTAACCCTCCAAACTGTCCAGAACTTCGACCAAACGAAAGATATTGGACTGAAATGAAGGAAACAAACAAAATTGCTAAAACCAAAAAGGATTTTCCAAATAAGTGGCGAAACGCATATAAGGTGGTCGATGACACCATTGTACGGAACCTAATGCGTCCGAATTTTGTTTTCCTCGAATTGAAAATTTATATAATAATAATAGAAAAAAATTAATTCGATGAAGCAATTAATACCACTTTTAGAGACATAATTATAAAGGTCAAATTTTGTCGATACACTTTTTATGTTCTCGTCTATTGTTACAAGGAAAGAATTAGGATAACAGTATAGTATACAGTATACTTTTTCAATTTCCAATTTTCTAGCGAATTTTTTTTGCAAGTACCATACCCAAAAGTATCTTTAATTTTTCGAGCACCTGCAGCAGCGCTTAGTTGTTTTTCAATTAAACTTTCCTGGATTCAAAATTTAGCTTGCTTATTCAAAACTTGATACAAATAAGTAACAAGTCCACTTTGAACTCACACTCGTGTTAAATGTGCATGTCCTTCACCATATTCTTTAGTATGAAGTACTGAGCACGAAATGTATTTTTTCAAATCTTTAATTTGGCGAAGTTATATGCGTTTTTAAAAATGAGTCAAGCATACACAGCTTGATGATAATTTAAAACCTAAGTTGCTTAGAAAACCTCACCGGACACTCTTCCAACTACGAGAAATCCGGGAAGACCCAGACGGATGGCAGCCCTAGATACATATGTGACACAATGTTATCACCCAAAGGGATGGAAACATGTCCATCCAGGGTTGGCTGTCGGCTTTTTAACTTCCCAGTATATGGGAAGTTCTTGTAATCGCCTCGAAAATCGAAATTTAAATTTTCAACTTTTCTTTACGTTTTGAGGTCTATAGAGTATATTTAAAGTGTTTTTAGAAAGGGAGATGTATGTGTGTGTGTGTACGTACGTACGTCTGTACGTTCGCGGACAGTTTTTTCAACGAGCATAACTCACGTAAACAAAGTCGTATCGACTTCGTTGAGGTGTCAATCGAAGCGTCTTTGCAATTTTAAGAGCTGATTAGTTTTTGGGAAACTTCGGTCGGGGGGGTTTGGTGTTTTGCCCGTTTGAAGGTCATTTCTGTCATGCGTTATATCTCGCGAACCAAACGTACGATTTTTTTGACTAAGGTGTCAATCGACGCGTATTAAAATTTATGTAATTCTATCAAATTTTTAGAAAAATTCTTGGAGCCGTTTTTCAATTTGAAAAAAAAGTGCAAAAAATTAGGTTTTTTTTCTTATTGTGTGTAAGAGAGGGGAGGTCGATAAAGACATCACTTTCTTTGTGGAGAGCAAAGCAGCCATAAGGATGCTAGAATCAGTCTTAGTGTCCTCCAAATTAGTTGAAACCTGCAGGTCGGAACTGGGGAGGATCTTTCAAAAGAACAGTTTGAAACTGTGTTGGGTTCCTGGGCACAGCGAAGTGCACGGAAATTTAAAAGCGGATCAGCTCGCTAGGGAGGGATCCCGTGAGGCGCACCTGCATGAGAAAGTGGGGGTAGGGGTCTCAATGAAAGTTCTTAGGCAGGATATAAAGGTATCAGCCTACGAGCCAGCATTGAGGCGCTGGAGAAATTTAGGCACATGCTGTACCGCTAGACAGATGTGGCCAAATTATAACAAAAAGCGCACCCTGGGCTTGTTATCCCTAGACAGAGGTACAATAAGAAACCTTGTGGGTATACTGACGGGTCATGTGGCTTTCGGTGAACATGCAAGAAGAATCGGGCTCCCAGCGAACGACCTGTGTCGAAGCTGCGGAATCTGTAGAGCATCTTCTCTGCAGTTGTCCGGCTCTAGCGAATAATAGGAAAAAACACTTAGAAGCTTTCTTTTTCGTGAAGCTAAGTGAGCTTAGTGTTATGAGAATGGACCAGTTCCTAGATTTCCTCAAGGAATCGGGGTGGTTCATGGAGTAATATGGTAGTTTTTCCATGTCTTCAGGGCACAATGGGCCAACGGGGCCTAAGTGAAGCGGAAGCCGTGCGGCTTAGCACCCTTCAACCTACCTACCTACCTAACCTTATTGTCAAGTCCAAGTAATCAATGTTTATAAAATTTATATACTCCAAACAATTTCAAAAACAGCATCAAAAGTTTTTCTCATGATTACGTAAAAAAATAAATTAAAAATTATTAAAAGTCATCATGATTTTCAAGGTCATTTTTATCATTCACTATATCTCACGAACCAGATATAATATTTGCATCATTAACGTGTCAGTTGACGTGTGTTAGCATCTTTGTGAAGTTTTTAACATTATAAAAATTCGTTTCAGCCTTTTTTTAATTTAATAGAAGAAAATGCGAAAAATTAAAGTTTATTTCATAAAAAAATATCTTTTTAATTTGATTTGCACAGCACAGTGATACAAGTTTATAAAATTTATACATTCTTATCAGTTTTTGAAGAGAAACCGGCAAAATTTTCTTCCATGATTATGAAAAAACTAAAAAAAAATCATTCAAAGTTACCATGTAAAGAGGGTTCATACGAGTGCTATTACTTTATATCTTTTATTCTAAAAAAATTGTTGTAAATTCAATCAAAGTTTTAAAATATTTGCTTAATTTGAGCAGATTTTTAATAGTTTTTATAGTCTTTTAATTAAAAAAAAATTGCTTAAATTTTGAAAACCAACAAAATTTTTCATGACCAAAAAGGCTCCCACCGATTGATCCGCGTGAATATTCAATCTGTCCTCATCGACCAAAAATCTTACATAATCAATGGACCCTCCCGTAGACGATATGATTCATATTACCTCATTCCTGTTACTGCTATGAATACCTCTCATTGTTGTAATGTTGTTGATGTTTATGTAGATATTACTGGGAAGTTGATCGTGTGGACCTCAAGGGTCGCACCTCGCGGCTTGTTCATAGTAGTTTTTAATGCAATGCTTCAATTACACGAAAATCATTTTTAGCAATTATTCATTTAGAATTCACTAGTCCGCAAAGAATGGTTGCTGAAAAACTTTCTCACAGCTCCACGATACTGTCACCATGTCCTTTTTGAGCACCAGCGCCTGATGACAAAAGCCTTGTAAACGCGTTCCACATTCAACCTGCTGCTCCTCGCTTCATGCTTTGTGGTTTTCTCACTTTTCACCCTGAAAAAAATTCAGGCTTATTCTCGACAAGCGTCAAAGAGCATCGGGAATAGTTGCTACTGGAAATGTCTTGGGTCTAATGGTGAAACAGCATGTGAGTTGCACGTACTGCAATCTATGTACTTATATGTTTCGTCTGCTGATGAGGAACAGGTCTCTAGTACATGAATCCATCGCAGCCATGCATCCCCAAACGAGTCTGACAAATGGTCGAAGAGACGAGTTCGTTTGGTTGCTATGCTGAGCATTGCTAAGTAGCTATAATTGGAGAGGCAACCGCTCCACCGAGGAAGCGCCGTGCGAGGTCTTTATCTGCGCTTGGAGCCCGGGAAAAACGAAAGTCGTGGTTCTGCGGGGAAGCAGTCGTGCTAGCGATGTCAGTTGCGGGTCTAGAAAGAGGTTGGAGTAGCCGATGGAAAACAAATCGCATGCGGACGAGGAAAAACGTAAACAACGGCTCGAAACCACTTGCTTTGTCGATGCAATGTTTAGTGTTTGGCTTTCGTAGCGCACGGACTACGAACACATGCAACCGCCAACGTGCTCCCTATTCGATTCTTCGTGGGGCTCGATTTCTGCTGCACAGAAACGACGTACTTTACGTGGGTGTGCAAATGTATCCGTGCGGTTCAGATACTTCTATCTATTTCTTGTGTAGCAACACATTGTTGTGTGCGCGCAATCATGCGTGTTCTAAACCGCTGACACGAGTTCCAGCCCGGATCCTCCATGGACTCATACTCGCGGTTTAGCGCAGTGAAACCTTTTCATTGAGGCCGCCAGAGACGGGGTCCGCATGTCACTGAAACAACAGCTCTTTGCGGGACGAGGCGCACGGACGTGCAAAGGGATCAGCATGGAGGCTCATCGTTTTGAGCGTGTCTGTGTGTGTGTGTGGATTTGTAACAAGTTCTGACATGTGTTCTGTGTTCTGGGAATTTGGTAACAGGTATCTGTTGTACATAAAATAAATGTTCTATGGTCTTCGATGTAATGCAGCAAATTAAATTAAAATTAGTTAATCATTCTTAGGAGTGTTATAGAAAAAATGACCGGTTATTTTTTGCTGATACTCAAGAAATTGTTCACTCAAAAAAACCTTTACTATTTCTATTATGAGTGTTGAATAATTTCCAAAACATACAGTCGCTCTCAGCCAAAGTCGGACACTCACGAATAAAATGATTTCATGAAAAAAACAACTTAAATAATAATGAATATCTATCGTCCCTTTAGTCCAATCAAATCGTGGATTTTAGGCAGGCACGCAGATTTTTGTGCAATGTGTAATGGGTCCAATTGTGAACTTAAGGAGTTACATAGGCCTTGTATTTTCAAAAAAACGATCGAATTTTTTTTATTCCTTATCAAAGTATAGTACTTCAAGAGTATTCACACCAAATTTGAAGTAAATTCGAGCAATATTACCGGAATTATAGAGATTTGAATACCGCGTGGTCGGTACGTGCGCCTTGCCTTATCTAGCGTATTATAAGCATGCAGCGCGGTTCTACCGCGTAAAATCAGCACCTTTCTTTTTCATCAAACATCACAACAACAAAAGGATGCTCTGGACATCGCGAATGAGGCGAACGAATTACTGTATGTTCCTGGAATCGACGACATGATGTAAGTCGCTAAAAAAATAACTTTAATTCATTAAATCGCGGTAAAAAAAACTTCACACGCGTTTTTCTCGAAACTTTGTTTTTCCGTGCGGTAGGCACGATTTCTCGAGAACGAATCGACTGATTTTGCTGAAACTTTGCACAGTTCCTCTTTATAGTATTGAATCGTGCTTGAACGAAGGGATTTTCATTTGGACGACTCGTTTTTGTTTTATACGAAAACGATGAGAATCGGAAAAATGCTAAAAAATTTGAGATGAAAATTCATTCAAATCCATGTCAAAACTCTAAATTTAATTTTTTCCCAATTCCTTCGTTCAAGCATGAGCCAAGGGCATAAACTATAAGCAAATTTTTGAATTTTTGATTTGAGATAAACCTGCACCGAAATATTCTACTTACCGCAATAAAAAGGTTGGACGAGGAAAACTGCAGGAAAATTGACAACTTTCAATGTTTTTAGCTGAAATTTTTATTACAACTTCTTGAAATGCTAAACTTTTATGTATGTAAGTTTTAAATAGAATAGATTTTTGGTTTTCAAAATATAATTTTTTTGAAAAAGTTGTTTTTCTTCTTCCTTCAAGACCTATGTAACCCCTTAAGTTTACGTTTCTGGGGTCATAGATGTTTCCAATTAGGGATTTTCAAATCTTGATCAAACTTATGTTCAACTATATTAACCTGTGTGGTGTCTTTAACTTGGAATGTGTGTTAGATATGAAGTGCATATGTACTAGATACCATGTGAACAGAAACGGACGATTTCCTGACTGAAGCTGTCAAACAGCAAGTGTTGACAGTTTGTTTGGACAGACAACCTCAATTTCAGCACTTCAGCTACAGTTTCTCGACTCGGGACCCGAGAAACTCAAACTTACCGAAGGAATTAACGCAAAATTAAATTCTAACGAACTGCTCCAAAGTTTGACGAAACATGTCAAATTTATTAAATATGTCGATATCATCTCATTTCGACTCCCGGCGCTGTACGTCCATTGTAGTCCCAGCTATTCAGAGATTAATGTAAAGGATCAAATAAAAAAAATGATTGCTCCACAACCTTTGTCAGAGCCCACCCAATGCAGTTTTTCTTAAATAATCGGCTGTGAAAAATGTCTGCGAATTTTTTTTGTCATAGAAAGAAATATTTTTTATTTCATTTTATTTGATTTCCAGTAAATTCTTTATGAAACTGTACTCATATGGAACGTCTCAAGACGGAAAATTGAAAATCAAAATGAAAATTGTTTTTTTTTTATTTCAACCAAACTGTAAATGTGTGGCTTCTTCAAATGGATTAAGGTAGTGCAATATTGTTTATTAAAGTATTTTTGGATTCAATTTTCCACGCCATTCGAGGAATCCGGCATGAAAACAATACAGTGAAAATTTCAATACAGCAATATATTTGCTTGGGATTGAATAGGAAAAAGACAGAAATTTTTCGGAAATTTTACCTTTCGAATAATTTGCTGAATTTTATTTGATCAAATTTTAACTCTTTTTTTCCTACACTTAATCATATTAATCGATGTTTTTGTCCCATAAAATAAATGTTGTTCAATGTGTTTCCTTCATTATAATCACAATCTGGAGAATATAGCAGATGCAGATCTGTTTCTGCACATGCATCTTCAAATATGATGAAAATCTAGCTACCACTACATTCATTCAGGTAAAATCTACAGAAATTTGAACTGGGGATGATACTTTATATTAGTTGCTGTTCGAGAGATTATCAAGTGGAAAACATTCAAAACTTGCTCCTTATGAATTGAGGCGCAGTTTTGCAAAAGGGTATAAGCGCCAAAATCGAAAAAATCGAGTTTGATATCGATTTTCATGTAAAATTTCACGAAGAATCGAATGGTCACGTTCCGGTTTGTCGAAACGGGACGAATCCCGCCTTAAAAGCATGAAGTTTTTTCAAAACGGTACTAGTTCTATAGTTTTTTCAAAATTTTACATATTTTATATCCTTTTCCTATAAATAAAATTGATACCAATGTTGTCAACAACATCACATAACAGTGAAATTTAAATTAAATTAAATCAAACAGCATCAATAGAAAACCCATCTCTTGGGCTAGGGTGGAAATGGTTTTGCAAAACGGGGTAGAAATCGGATCTAATGGAACAGGTAATTGAATCATGTTGATAGATAAATACAATCTCGCTACATTCTAAATAATTTAGCAACAATTCAATTTTTCAAAAATGAAAATGCCAAGAGTATAATTGTTCTTTTTTTGATTCCCGAAAATTCAGCTTTCTGGAACAGTACCCTTTTGTAGAACTGTGCCTCAATTGCTTTGCATCAAATTGAGAATATCGATCCTCAGAAAGCAAATGTGAATAGTTCCCAGAATCTTCGGAAAGATAAACCAATTTAAGGATACAAAGTCTACAAAGCTCCATGAAAATCACAGCGCATTACACACAATATACTTATTCCAACTAACATGTGGCTTTGCATCAAGCATTAGATGAAAGTACAGTGTTCCCAGGAAGGCAAACGTTAAGTAGTCTATGAACGCGGGTTGCCTCGATATAATTTTCCTCACTACGAATTATGATTAAATTAATGTTGAATAGGTTGAATTAATTAATCGCATTAAAGTTGATTGCTGAAACAAGGAGCCAATGCATACTTAACTTTTTTTAAAACTTAGACATGTTTTTTTCGAAGCTACTTCGAGATATAAGACAACCCTTTTCCGTTCATTGGGAGAGGGTTAACTTTTGATATAAGAAAAAAAAATTCATGGTATTGGTGTGACACAGAAGAGTGCCGTTGTTTTGGATTTCCTTCAACATTATGGGAGCTATGATGAAAAGTTGAAAAAAATTCCATAACAACAACCTCTTCGCTTTTTTCTAAATACTCCACCATATATAATTACGCTTAGGATAGGTTGAAGTGCAGAAGACCTTTTGATGATGTATGGGGGTGACAAATCGAGACAGTATAATCCACAACCCGCTTGAGTGGAAAGTTTCAAAGCAGGGACGGTGTAGATGTTAAGGTGCTGCTGCATTTTATGAAGGAAGCACGCAACGGATATGTTTGGGAGCAGGCATTTCAGTGGGAGCCAAAAAAATCTAGTGACGAGCTGGCGAAAGAATCTACTCTTACCTCATCCTCCGTATCACATTCTTGAAGGGCATTGCCATGACGCTGCTGATTACTTTTGCTGCTAAAGCAGTTGTTGCTATTATTCTCGGCTACTATCGTTGTTGTAGTAGACAATGTTGGCACTAGCAATTGTTGTTGCTGTTGACTAATAGACGATATGGATGATGTCGCTGTGGGATACGAAGATGACGAGCTCGTCAAGGACGCTGACGAAAGTGGTGGGGGATTAGAATGTCCTGACGCGGATATCAGCGTCGACGTAGATGCTGCCAGGGATGGGGTTGCTATTGAAGAAGGCAATGCACTATGTTGCTTGGGAAGCTGCTGTTGATTGTGGTGCAACTGTACTTTTTGGTGACGTTGCTGTTGATGTTGATATTGTTGAGCAGCTTGTCGATTTTGTTGCTGTTGCGTTTGAATCAGACTCTGCCCTGCTAGGGACGAAGCTGTTGCACCTTGCCCTGCAGATGAAGACGACGTCGAAACAGTTACGTTTGTATAGTTTATGTTTGCAGTGAGCGAGGGTACATGCATTTTAAACTCTCCAAGTGCTTGAACGCACTTGGATTTAACCAGCAACCATTGTTTTTTTTTTATTTTATGCTTAGTCTCGTTACTGTGCGTCACTTCTTTTGATCATCCAATTCACAAATCACTAGTTCGGTCAATTATCCCAATTTCAGTCCATTAGGTAGGTTTGTAATTCTGCGAACAAAATTTCAGAAGATTAGTACAAATCTTCGATGCGTACAATAGCATTAAAAATTCTTACATACTAGGATGTCTCTAGTCTAAGATATTAGAGCAGATCAGGACTGTATTTCGAATTAGTGATGTATTTTGAATACCCCATTCAATATTCTTTCAGATGTTTTTTTATCTCAAGAGCGGTAGAAATATCAAATATAATTGGCAAGGTAAAATATTAGCGAACAATTCTTGTAAAAGACAAACCAATATTGAAGCAACATTTGGGATCAATGGTTACTGTTGACCCCAAATTTAATACATATGAAAGTGCATTATTTGTAATAATTTCTTTTATACATTAATCGAAATTATTCTCTTAATGACGGTCTCCCGGCCGTCAACACTCTTTGTTTCTTTTTGATTTATAGAATGGAAACAAATAGTCATAACTAATTCATTTCTAAAAATAAAAACGGAGTCTCACGAAAATTCAAAACAAATCCAAAAAAAAGTTGAACAATCCCTGAAAACTAAAGCTAAATTAAAAAAATTATCGTCACACTTGCCAATTCTCTTTACAATTCGATGAATTACACTCAAGAAAGTACACATTCATCACATATTTTCAAAACAGTATCTCTCACAAATTCTATTTATATTTTCATTTGCATTATTTGAATGTGAAAAATAAAATCAAGAGTGTATGTTTGATAAACGATTACGAACGCAATATCATTCACATTGCTGTGTTGGAGATTTAAATCGACCTTGACAAAACGGCATGTATGACACTCGAGCAATAATTATGCTTAGAGTTAAGAGACAAAAAAAATGTTATAAGAGCTTACACTCATCAAATGATAAGAATCACATATGGTTAGTCTCGGTTCGTGTCTGTTTTTTGATTGACGTGACTAAAAAATGGCATTATATTTTTTTGGTCGAGAATAAATAACAATAAACGTTAAGGTCATGATCAAATAATGTTGCTGTGTTGTCGTGGAATAAAAATCGACAGTGGTTAATTTAAATTGTATAATTCGTTGATGTAACTTTAAACGAAATTTGGATTGCATATTTAATTTAATTTAACAAGGATAAGCTTAAATATAAGCGTAAGTTCGCGTATTGTAGTTGCGGCATTCTTTACGATTTGATACAGATAAAATTGCAATGTAATTTATTATTTTGCATTTTTGAATCTATTGTACAGTTGTTGTGAACCACAGTGTGGTTGTAGCAACGTCTGCCTATATAAAGCATGTAACAGCTGAATTTAACTTGAGTAAAAAATTGTCTCAAAAAACATTTGGATTTGTGTTTCAAGGACGAAATATTGCTTTGCTTATTTTACGTCCCTCTTGAAGTTACATTTTCCAAGCAGATGAGTCATGATTTTGAACTCAAATTATAGAATACAAAATGTCCTTTTGATATGAATGTCAAATGTGTACAGTTGAACGATAAAGCACCCCCTAAAAATCACAAGTAAAGAGTGGGTATTTTCATTTATTTGATAGGTTCCTTCGGATGATTGTATCTTTAAAAATACATACAGTCTGTCAAGTAAGAGCGTGGTCGACTTCACCGACAGGTAATGAAAGATTTCGCTCTAATTCTTTCGCGAGCCGATAGAGGGAAGCTTTGTCCTTGATTCATTGTCAACAAAGATTCAGTTGTCGTTGATCTTTTAAAAGAGAATCACGTTAAACGCCATGAGTGCTAAGTACGCGTCGCGCTACGAGGCAGTGTTCCTTTGCATCCACCCGAAAGGTCCCAAAATGTCGCAATCAGCGGCTGCTAAATATATGAGAAAGTCGAAGGCATTTGTACAGAAGTGGATACAGCGATATAAAGTGGCTAAAAATGTCGATGATTTACCAGAATGTGGCTCGATAGGAAAAGTGAGCAAAAAAGATGAAAAAAAGAATAGTGAATCTGTTTTCGCGGAATCCTGCTTTAACACTGCGGCAAGGACAAGCAAAATTAATGGCAAAAGGTTTAGATATATCCTACAAAACTATCCGAACCCATCTTCGTACTCATGATCTGAAATGGCGCAACACAATGAAGAAGCCTCTGTTGACTGAAAAACATGTGACTAAGCGACTCGCTTGGGCGCATGAGAATATTGATAGAGATTTTGAAAATGTCATTTTTACTGATGAATGTTCTATATGGGCACGTTCTGTCCTCACGCGAGCCTGGTCAACTTCCACCAATAGGCTTGTTCAGCGGACCGTAAAACATGGAATAAAGGTGCATCTTTGGGGCTTCCTCTCATAGCAGGGATTCGGCACTTTGAACCTCTTTACTGACAATCTAAATGCCGAGAAAATGATAAAAATCTACAAAAAGGCTTTACTGCCATCTGCCAAACGATGGTTCATCACAAAAAATGAAGATTGGATTCTGCAGGAGGACAACGATCCTAAACACCGCAGCAAGCTCTGTAATCAGTGGAAGACTCAATCTGGCATCGTTACATTGGATTGGCCGTCGCAGTCGCCCGATGCAAACCCTATTGAAAATGTCTGGGCATATATTAAACTGAAGCTTCGTGGAAGACGCACATACACTTTGAAGCAGTTGTCTTACGAAATTCGTCGGATCTGGAGATCCTTGCCAGTAGAATACGCCGTCAAATTAGTAGAAAGCATGCCTCGGAGATGCCAGGCAATTATCGACGCCGGTGGTGACTGGACACATTATTGACCGAATTGCATCATTGTTTGTAATGTGTACAATGTATATATAAATATGAAAGTTTCATCAAATATTTTTTTTTATAAATTAACACGACCACGCTCTTACTTGACAGACTGTACATACATGCACTTTGCCTGATATGCAGTCTTTTTTGAAGAAATCGGGAGAAGATCAATGGCGGTCAATAAAGTATACAGGGTGCGCCATCTGGACGTACCCTATTTCCACATTGAATAACTCCGCCATTTTTCAGCCGCTTTGACAGATAAACACAATTTTGAAATGTCAGTCAGTGCCATTTTAGCTATGAGTCGATACACACTGAAAGAACGCGCTGAAATCGTAGCGCTTTACATTGAAAACGATCGTTCAATTGTGAAAATTGTGCGTGTTTATCGTAAAAAATATGGTAGGCAAAACCTACAAAAAAGACAATTCGTTGTTTGGTAAAAACTTTCTTTGTACGGGTCTGTAGTAAATTTCCAGGTTCCTATTCGACAGCGTCCGCGACGCTCCAATGAAGTTGTTGTAGCGGTAAAAAAAAGTGTTGCCGATAACCCAAATACGTCGTATCGCCGCCGATCTCAGGAGTTAAACGTGAGTGGAACGACTCTAAAGGAGATTATGAAGCAAGATCTCCTTCTTTTCCCATACAAAGTGCAACTTACTCAAAAATTGTTACCAACGGATGTGTCACGTCGCTTGCAATATGGAAATACTGTCGCAAGAATGATCGATGCAGAGCCTGATTTTTTGGACAAAATTTTAATGACGGACGAGCCTCATTTCACCCTCTCCGGCGGAATTAATAAACAAAATTGTTGAATTTGGGGGACACAGAACCCACACGTTATTCATCAAATACCACTGCACGACCAGAAAGTAACTGTTTGGGCCGGGGTGTGCACCAAAACCATCATCGGGCCTTATTTCTTCAAAGTTGGAGAGACCATCGACGGCGCACTCTACCGTTGGATTTTGGCGCACTTTGTCTGTCCTCGAATGCAGAAAAAAGGTCTCAAAAACTTCTATTTTCAACAAGACGGCGCACCTTAGCCGCTACGATCAAGTTCTTGCAGAGCAAGTTCCCAGGATGCGTTGCCTCATAAAATGGTGATTTGAAGTGGCCTCCTCGTTCTCCGGATTTAATGGTACCAGACTTTTTTCTGTGGGGGTAATTAAAAAGTTAAGTTTATGCCAGCAAGCCGAAGAACATTGACGAACTCAAAGCTAATGCACGAGCTGAAATACCTGCTATAACGCCCGAAATGCTGGTCAATGTTATGCAGAATGCCCGCAAAAGACCTGCTTTTTGTGTATCAAATGGGGGTGGTCATTTAATCGCCGTTGTATTCTAAACCTTATATTTTCAAGCTTTATGTATATATAACTACATATATTGTTCAACTGCTGGTTTAAACTTGTGAGGATATTTTAAAATAAGCATTGATTTAGTGTGCGTTCGTTTTCAATGTTATGACCCATGGAAATACAACAAAACAGATTAACTACATCTGAATTAGTAAAAAAAACATACATAGATAAGATTTTTTTCCGACTATACAAAACAATCCATCAAATGCATCGTTAATATGAATTAAAATCGTATCTATTTGTCAGTATTTTCATTCATATCTGCAGAAGATAACATTGTTTAAGTTGTATAGTTATTGTACGTTATTGTTAGCAATGAGTTATACCTACGAGCAAGTGCTCAACGGTAATGTTTGACGGTTGCCTAAGTTCTAGTGAAAGTTTTGAAATGTTACCTATAGTTTTTTTGTAACTATTCATACTGTTAATTTTTGCTTGAAACGGAATAATTTTTGTTGACTTATAAGACTTAAAAGTGTAGTAAAATGGTATAGTACGCGCATCGTTTTAATTCAATAAATGTCTATCGTAGTGAAGGATGAACAATTCGCAGAAAAGTTTCGATGAAAGTGAAGGCGGTCAGTTGGCGACTATAATCATATTAAAATATTCAGTGCTTGTATTGTGAACTTGTGCGTATTTAGCTGATGATTTTGAAGTTATATGTACAACAATTTAGCGACGACGAGGAAGCGAAAATGAAAACAGGAATGACTCCTTCAAAAAAATGTATTTGAATGTCCTTCTCTTTAAGAGGTCCACATGAAAAATCTTAACATAAATCGGAAGAGGATATTCTGTGAAAGTTCAAGGAAAGGATTCGGATGCTATGAACAATGGACAGGACTTGTGGGTGCAAGAAAACAATGGACAGCAAGATGAATGGGACCAGTGTAAAATAAACAGTAATATTTACATTTTTATTCCAAAAAAAAATTTTGCAGGATGTGATGATGAGGCGAGTCATACTAGTGGCATGTATTATCGAAATCAGTTCATTAATTTTTTTTACAAACGATTATTCAACTGTAGTTTTCAGCTCAGTAATTTTTGCTTGATGAAAATCAATTGATAAAAAAATCAGCTGTGTCTCGTTAATGAAAACGGACCTCTCATACCATTATACTCCTTTTTTAGTTTATTTGCAAACTTATTGATTACTGATCCTTGCGACGAACATTGCAGCTCGGTAAATACTTTTCATTTTTTCCATAACTGAATATAAATTACAAATGAATGGCACGGTAGAAATTATTCATTGAAATCCAGTTGCACGATTTCCCAGTCCAGAAGTGGAATGGCGAATACAATGCAGACAATTCTAACGAGCAAGATTCCACTCAAACTGTATCTAGTGATAGCACTTATCACACTTCGTCCCTCCCGGGTTGTGGAATTCAGCAAAATGAGTGGGAGCTCGAGTGTTTATATAAATATTTCCCGTCGTCTTGTTGGCATGCTTAATGGGCCGAGTGATAAGCACTACCAGAAAAATACCCAAAATCTTTTTCCCAATCTTACAGGGAGTTCACTGTTGAACATTAAGCGGGCGAATCATCCATATGGATGGATGGGAATGTATGAGTGGTAAGAAAATCATCCAGCGTAGCCGCTATGTGTGATTCACTGGCTTTGTTCATCGTTAAGCAGCTCTAGATGGTCTTCGTGGAACCGTCGTTGACTAAGAGACTCCACCTCGAGGTTTTATGTATGTGCAACCAAGATTACGTCCATTTATCAGCAGGTATGGTAAAAGAAGTGTTGAACTAAAGGCAAAGTGTTATTTTAATTGAAAGCTAACGATTTCCAGTTTTATACGATGCAGTAAGCTCCGCAAAAATGATAAACTGTAATTGAAATAAACATTCAAGCCACATTAAGCAGAACAGAAGCGTTAAAAGAAGAGGATGAAACATATTTTATAAAAACTCATTTTTACCCTTTGCTGTCGATTTCTTCTTTTTCTAAAAACGTTTCAGCAATTCGAAGCCACTTTCACGGAATTTTTCAATAATTATGATTTGAGAAAATTTCACACTTAGCACTTCTACCAAGGATTCATTTCTTTATGACACAAATGTCGAGTTTAGCTTTCGACAGGAAACCAGGAAAGACACGTAGCTCTATTGCGAAAAATTCAGTGAGTCTCCTAAAAACTAATCACTACGAAATATTTAAATGCTGTTTTTCTGAAAATTGAAGGACATCGGCATTTTAAGATTTAATATTTGAATAAGGATGGCTAAATATATAATTATATATTTATGGAAATCCTCCGTTTAACGTTAAAAATAAGACGACGTAGGCCGAAAAAACTTTAAAAACGTAAATTATCATACCCACATTATGTGTAAGTATTTACATACATATTTAAGACTAAATACGTGTGGACTTTAGGGTATACCTAGTTTGGTTATCATCATTATTTCATATTTTTAGCTGGTATCAAAACTATAAAGCGAAGGGTTTTAACTCAAAAAATCCAAGAAGCTAATGAAAAGCCATTCTCAAATATATGAGTCAGTCATAAACTCCAAAATGCAAACTTCATTTTGTGTTCACTAATTCAATCGTTTTTCTTCGCTTAGAGCACTTGTTTTTTTTTCCAAAATATTCTCCATCCGTCGGCTTACATATCCCCGACTACCCAAGTCTAAACAATTTCATCGCATGCCACTCGACGATAGTTGTTGCCAATAAAATCTTTTTCGTTATTTTTCAGTATTGTGAGTGAAATTCGAAATTGGATCTGATAGAGAACCCTTTTATTTTTCGGGATCAAAAAAGGCCGTAAATATTGACGCAAGATATAAGTTTCCAGTTTCCGTTCAGTAGTTTCGATGTGATGTGTTCTTTCTACTGGTTCCAAATAATTTTTATGAAACCCCTGAATGCTGAATTAATGATAAAACTTTATAAAAATGACTTGCTTAAATCTGCTGAGAGTTTATATGGAGCCGACAATCGTCATCGGAGTTGTCTCTGTACCAGCTGGAAAAAAGAAAACGGTGTCACAACTTTGGATTGGCTATCACAAAGTCCAGACACGAACTAAATAGAAAACGTGTGGTTATTTTTGAAGGATAAACCTAAAGGCAAAAATATAACCACTACATGGCAACTCACGCAGGTCCTCAAGAGAATATGGCACAGAAATTGAGTTAGAGTTGCACAAAAAAATACCAAGCGATAATTGATAATAATGGCGACTGGGTTCCATATTGATATAATTGCGAAAAATGTACTCCCATTTAATCTTAACTATTCCTAGAGTTTTTTGGCGGAGTTGAAGTCTCTATTTGTAAGATTAAAAAAAAAAATCTGTCAGTCACAGCTTAAACTCTGCAATAAATTAGCGTTCAAGATGTTCAAATACTGAAATTTGTCCTGGTTGCCTTCAATAAACTCCAGGAGTAGGACTTCTGAACACGACATGCATCCCCAAATTATAACATGGGCACCACCGTGTTTAACAGTACTTTTGAGGTTTCAATTCGGTGTTTAGCTGTCTCCACACATAACCCTTTCCACCGAAGCCGAAAAGGTTAAATTCTCGTCCGCGAAAATAAGGGTCTTTTAAAATGTTAAATCCTTCGCCATATATTTGAATTTGATTCTGCTTGCTTTGTTTTTAGTACATATAGATCCCTTTTTCTGGATATCCCCCCGTTGTACATCTCTTAACACTCTCTTTTTAATTTCAGGGTTACACTTCTTATTCAGGTACTTTTCAGCTAATTTTGGTGCACTGAGGTTTGGGTTAATCTTTTTCTCGTATTAAGGGAGTAGGGTTTTTGGTTTCTTTCATTTAATCGTACAGCTCTCCAAAAGTATCCAATTAAAATTTGAGATTGATCGGAGCAAAACTGATGGAAATACAGCCATTTTAAATATATGCTTTCCAACCAATTTTGCTATTATTATTAATTTTTAAACGCGTTTTTCTCAGATTTTGTATTTTCAAAGTCGGTGATCACTGATACTCAAAAATTTCTTATCCGATCCTTTGCAAATTTTGCACATTGACTTTATACATAAATTGTGAGGTGACATCGTCAGATTTTGTGTTTTTTTATTGTTTTCATTTACTTTAAACCAACAAATTTGACAATTTTTTTCAAGAAATTTTCATAAATCCAAAAATTTGTTTTTTTTTCTTTTAAAAATTGAAAAATTAATAAAATAAAAAACTTGACGTTGTTACCTCAAAAAACTCATAAACTCACGAAATATTTTTGGTTTTGAGGCAACAGATGATCTAGTAATGAGTTCTGGTGATCACCACAAAACAACTTTTTTTTGGGTATATACGAAGATTTGCTGTCAATGGCTCAATTCACAATATAGTTTCACAGAAATTTAACACAAGACTCTTGAAATGTTGCCCCTTTAGTACCTACATCATTTAAGCTGTGACCTGTGACTGTATCTAGCCTATTTCTCACTCACTCAATTTTTTACTTTAACTTAGTGCATTTTGATTTTGAATCACTGTACATTGTTTTAGCTAAATCAAATGTTTCTGTTGTAAGCTAGTAAGTTCACTGATGAATCAAAGATGGATGGAAAAGTTGGCTGTGGTGTTCTCCGAACAGCAAAGCCTGAGACTATCCTTCCGGCTACCAGATCACTGCAATGTTTTTCAGGCAGAGGTCATCGCAATACATAAGACAGTGGACTGGCTAAGAAATCAGAAAATTTCCATAAGAAATTTAAACATCTTTTCTGACAGTCAAGCTGCTATCCAATCATTAACCAACGTGTATTTGTAATGGAATGTCGCACACAACTGAAGGCGATGTCGCTTCACTGTGAAGCGATTCTTTGCTGGGTACCGGGTCATAGTGATATACCTGGGAACTGCGAAGCTGTCGGCCATCCGTTGGCCTCCGTCAAGCTAAGTTTCAAGCAGTTTTATATAGATGCTGCAAACAGGGCCTGGCTGCTGGAAGAAACCTGCAGGACAACCAGGCAAACTTGGCACGCACTAAGCTCAAAGCGCACCAAGCAGCTCCTCAACACGAGCCGTGAAACATTAAGTTTTATCGTATGCGTACTGACTTGGCAGACACGCAGATATACAGGGACTGAACCCTTTCCTCGATTTCTGCCGCAGTTGCAGATCGGAGGAGGAGGAAACGATCCAACACTTTCTGTGTGAATTCCCAGCACTATCCAGGAAACGCATGCACACTTCAGGCTCACCTTTTCTGGACAGCCTCACGGAAGTAGCCAGTTTAAATATTAGCTGCATAGCCGGCTTCATAAGAGAATCTAAATGGTTCTTGTCATCCCACAGGTTTTAGTGCCGCACCCATCTCAATATGGTATCACAATGGGCCTATCTTGACGTAAGTGAGTCGCCTTTTGACAAAGGGGGCTGCCACTACAACCAACCAACCAAGCTAGTAAGTTGACGTTACAACTTTTTCGAATCAATTTTCATTGATGAAAATCAATAACGATTTCCAAAGATTTAATCTTGAATGTTGCTTCCACAAAGATTTAAATACACCGAATCCAATCTAGATCAAGAGCCGATCTGTGTCACATCTACCATTTTCCGCGTGGAGCACAGCCAGCAGGAGCAAAGTTCAATTCAAGCCAATAAAATGGATTACCTTGTCGCACCACTGGGTGTACGTACATATGTATGTGCAATGTGAAACACATGTGCATCAGAAAGCATCGCGCCTAGAATCAAATCGGGATTCAGTGTGAGTGACCCCACGGGTCGTTCGTGTACTCCACAACTGCGGCGGAACATTGTTTCATCGGCTGTTTCTGAATCTGAATCATATCGCAAGTATCTCGCAGCACTATCGGCCCAGAGCATCATCGTAGAAAACTCGATTGGCGACAACTGGCAGCCTCTTAATTTGCCCCAACGTCTTAAGCCAAACGTCTTCGTCGTTGGGATCAGGCTTAGCTTGAGGAAGTAAGTGTTTGTACGATATCTGGTATCTGGTCTTCAGGCTGACTTTCAGAAATAGTGCTTGGTTCAAGTGTTCCTGCTGCTGCTGCTGCTTCACATTGAGATCGAGAGCCAAGACCAGTAGCTGGAAAAGCTATCCGCGTGAACCGGTTCTAAGAGATTTATTGTTGTTGTTGTATTGTTAACGTTAGCAGCCTCGCAACGAACCGCGGAACTTGAAGTTAGCCAAGAAGTTTTCTTTCAATTTAGTGGATGTCTTGTGTTTTCTCTTATTAGTTACAGGTCTTTTGTATGGATGTCGACAGGGTGATCTAGTTGTACAGGCTGCAAAATGTTTACAATTGGATTCAAAAATGCTTGCTTGTACGTACGTACGTACGTTCGTGGACACTTTTTTCTACGAGCATAACTCACGTAAACAAAGTCGTATCGACTTTGTTAAGGTGTCAATCGAAGCGTCTTAGCAATTTTAAGAGCTGATTAGTTTTTGGGATACTTCGGTCGGGGGGGTTTGCTGTTTTGACCCTTTGAAGGTCATTTCTGTCATGCGTTATATCTCGCCAATCAAACATACGATTTGCATTGTAGAGGTGTCAATCGACGCGTATCAACATTTGTGTGAATCTATCAAATTTTTAAAAAAATCGTTGTAGCCGTTTTTTAATTTAAGAAAAAAAAGTGCAAAAAATTAGGGTTTTTTTCATAAACAATAAATTTTTAACCTGATTTGCGTAAATAAGTAGACAATGTTTATAAAATTTATATACTCCAAACAATGTTTGTAAAAACAACATCAAAACATTTTGTCATGATTACGTAAACAATTCAATTAAAAATAAAAAACTATTAAAAGTCATCATGATTTTCAAGGTCATTTTTATCATTCTCTATATCTCACGAACCAGATATAATATTTGCATCATTAAGGTGTCAGTTGACGTGTATTAATATCTTTGTGAAGTTTAAACATTATAAAAACTCGTTTCAGCTTTTTTTAATTTAATAGAAGAAAATGCAAAAAATTATAGTTTTTTTCATAAAAAATATTTTTTAACCTGATTTGCACAGCACAGTAATAAATGTTTATAAAATGTATACATTCTTATCAGGTTTTGAAGAGAAACTGGCAAAATTTTCTTCCTTGATTATAAAAAAAAATAAATGAAAAATAAAAAATCATTCAAAGTTACCATTTAAAGAGGGTTCATACGAATGCTTTTACTTTATTTTTTTTATTCTAAAAAATTGTTGTAAATTCAATCAAAGTTTTAAAATATTTGCATAATTTGAGAAGATTTTACATAGTTTTTATAGTCTTTTATTTAAAAAAAATGCTTAAATTATTAAAACCAACAAAAATTTTCAAGACCAAAAAGGCCCCCACCGATTGATCCGCGTGAATATTCAATCTGTCCTCATCGACCAAAAACCTTACGTAATCAATGGACCCTCCCGTAGACGATATGATTCTTATTAACTCATTCCTGTTACTGCTATGAATACCTCTCATTGTTGTAATGTTGTTGATGTTTATGTAGATATTACTGGGAAGTTGACCGTGTGGACCTCAAGGGTCGCACCTCGCGGCTTGTTTATTTATGTTTGTTACCACCCTGTCTACACATCATACACATTTAACATTTCAACTTGAAATGATCTTCTTTCAAATTGTAGGTACAAGTACGAACCTGAATCGCACGCGATTCGCCTAAGGAAAAAAAAAGAGGAATTTCAAGGTGTAGAGTACCAACTCACGTATGAGCGGGTGTACGAAAATTGGACAGGTATGTAGGAAACGATGTGCGGAATATTATACCGAAAACCAACACCCAAAGACATGAGGGTCGTGATTTTTGCTCGTATGCCGCGCATGAGTGCCCGAGTATGGATGGTGTAGGGAAAACGCAACAGATGTTAGAGGACTGTGGCTCCGGCTAGCAATGATGATGGCGTTGGGGATCATCATCATCATCATCACATCATTTGCCCAGTTTGTGGCCCCATGCAAATTAAATGGCGATCGAAGTAGGCTGACCTGACTTGTTTTGACTTGAACGCACATAATCAAGTTTGGCAACAATTCTATGGAGAAGGGGTGTGCTCCATCGAGGGGCTACTATCCACTGTTTGATAGTTTCAATAGATACATAGATAGATTTGGCCATCTTTCGGGGTACTGACGTGATTTCCTTTATAGACGTTGATACCTAAGTTAACTCTTTTTTTTACTGAATCAACTCAGAAGCAACAAGGCTTCCCATTCCATGATTTAAAGAATCTGGAGATGAATCATCCTTAGACTTCGAATGCGGATGTCTGCTTAAGAACTCAGCGTACTAACCCAGTCGGACTTTTTGGAATCAATTCTTTGGTAATGCATGCATGCATCGATGCTTATGTCGGAAAATGGAATGCATTCCAAAGGAATGCATAGGGAATCTGAAATGTAATCATTGAGTGATTGAAAATTTCTATACATTACCTAGTAATGCAAAAATGAAGCGATGGTAAGGTATAGCCGACGGACGTTCTTAAAACAATTCCTTTGTAACGCATAATTTCATCGATGCTTATGTTTGAAAATGGAATGCATAGGGAATCTGAAAAGTAGTCATTGAGTCATTGAAAATTTCTATACATTACCTAGTAATGCAAAAACGAAGCGATGGTAACATATTGTGTGGAATGGATGCCTTCCAGAACCGATTACCAAGTAAGCATTACGGAACACATGCTGATGCATTGATTCCAGATTCCTGGTAATGCGAAATGGAGTTAGCACGGATCCTGCCAATGACATCGCCATGTTAAAGTAATCGATGCGGTATTGCGAAAACGATCCGTATTAGCTTCCGAAGAATGATTACGGAATCGATGCAGTAAGCATTACTGATCCTACTGGGAAGTTATCTAAATGGAGAAAGGCTACGGTCGAACCTATACAGCTAGAATATCCAATCGTGTCACGTAGAAACAGGCTACAAAACAGTGTTTTGTCCTCCTTCGTTGACAAGTCTAATCAAAACTTTCGAGACAAGGAAAAGAAACAGAATTCATTGTTACAACACGTTCAAGTTGGTTTATTTTCGAAAGTCTATATTTATTTGAACATTTCAAACCTGCTCCCTTGAAGGAGTCTAATCATAACTGGTTATATTTGGAGATTTGCGGCCTCCCTTTTAAAAATATCTGTTTTATTAAAACGCATGTCGCTTTATTCCTCAACTCTTATATTCAATAATCTGTTCATTTAATTTAATTTGTAAAGTATGTATGTATTTGATGTTCTATTTATTCTTCACTCAATTTAATTAACGCTCACATAGGAATGCCTGGAAGGGAAGGTTACCACCGATCAACAAAACAATGGGATGGACTGTGGAAGTTCTCGCAGCAATCAATGCAAATAGAGATGCCAAATTACTGCTCGTAATAATTGGAGAATCTATCCTTAATACATTACTAAGTCTGTATTGCCCTTAACTTATACGAAGCAAAAGTTATCGTAGATGAACAAAAACATCTTTGAAAAGTGGTTTCATGAATTTTTTTCCAAAACCAAAATAATAATAAAATCGAAATCATCACTCGACGATCCAATCATCCAAATTTGTGAGGAGTTAAATTGTGACGGGAATCATGCAATTTATTCTCTCCAACGTTGCAAGCTGACTGGTCTATAATTTAAAAAAAAAAACGATTTTTGAAAAGCTGATTTTTAGGTACTATTTATATGTAGGATTTGTGTACAAACTTTTATTTTGGTGGGCAAATATTTAATTTTTAACTATATTTTACTAAACAATTTTGTTGCAAAAAACAAGTCAAAAAATTGAAGTCTGCCGTATTTTTTTTTCATCCAAAATATTTAATTCTGGTACAGGCTATAGGCAAGCAGTAATATTGTAACATGCCATTTGGATTTTTTGTTTCAGACGTTTCAGTGCTGAGATATCATTTCAGCCAATTTTTTGTGTGTGGCTGTAGTCGTCATTTTGCCAATAAAAATTAACAAAAAATAAATAAATACATTTTACAAATCAAAAAAACTAAAATGGCAATGCTATATAAAGTATTTCCTCTTCAATTTATGAGTTTTTCCAATAAAATTGATTACAATCAATCTGTAAATACATTTTGAATTCATTCGGAAAACACATACATTAAATGGGATGTGCTATAAAAAATTTTTTTCTATCTTTTATACAAAACAAAATTGATCTTATATGGATTCAGATATAATCAAGTTGCCGGGCCTGCTTGACGACAATCAGAAGCAACTAAACTAGGAGGGTGAATCAAATATAAATGAGACTTTTTTTTGGAATTTATTTTTATTTTAAACGCAAAAAAGCATATATGTAGTTTATTTTATTACATAATCTCCTGATTTGGAAACACATTTTTCCCAGTGGATAGACAGCTTTCCAATTCCTTCCACGTAGAAAGATGCAGGTCGTGTCTGCAGCTAACTGCGCACGTAGGCTTCAACCTCAGCATTACTATCGAATCTTTGGCCTCCCAAAGCTTCTTTAAGAGGGTCAAATACATGAAAGTCACAGGGTGACAGGTCTGGACTGTAAGGAGGGTGTAACAATGTTTTCCACCCCAGTTGCTCCAATTTTTCCCTAGGCTGCTGTATGGGGGCGAGCATTATCATGGAGAAGAACCACTTCCCTGATCGATAGGACTCGTCTTTTGCGGCGATATGCAAGTCGGACCTCACTCAAAACGTCGCAGTAGTAGGCCGCATTAATTGTCCTGCGCTCGTGCAAAAAATCGAGATACAGCAATCCACGCTGGTAAAAAAAAAAACGGTAGCCAAAACCTTGCCAGCCGCCAAACGTGACATGGCTTTCACTGGTCCAGGTTCTCCTTGTTTTCTCCACTCGCTTGTTTAGACTCTGGGGTGTAGTGGTGCACCCATGTTTCATCACAGGTGATAATGTGAGTGAGAAATTCGTCTTCTTGTTCCTGAAATCGTGCAAGAAGACGCCCACACACCTGAAGATGATGCAATTTCTGGTTAGCTGTGAGAAGGCGAGGAACCCACCTGGCGCACACCTTACGGTACCCTAGCTCCTCTGTGTAGTAAGTGCTCCCATAAATAATCCCGACCTCACTTGCAATTTCAGAAGTGGTACGACGTCTGTCATCTTCAATAAGCCGTCGAACACTGCTGATGTTGTTCGCTGTAATTTTGGTGCGAGGTCTGCGGTCATGACTCTCATTTTCAACACGATCACGCACGACCCTCCGCGAAATGTTTATGCCATGCAAATACTCTGGCTCGCGACATTGTCTCTTCCCCAAACTGGGCAGTCAATCTCCTCTTCGGCTGGTTTTACGCCTTCTGCGGCGAGAAACTTGTTATGCATGGCTCTGACTCGAATCGCCTTGCATCGCAACCTAATCGCATCCCTGATTTAGACCACACGCGAGATCTTTTCTTTTTTGATACTTCTTTGTAATTCGATATTATGCACTTAGGGTACGCATAAATATCCTCGCGCCGAGAGCCGACCTTTTTTTACGCAATGAAGTTATTTTGTTATGTGTACACTTGAGACAACCAAGTCGCATTTGTCTTAATGAATGTCATTCTCGTGAACTGTGAAATACATTATTTATGGGTACTTCATATTAGGGTACGATTTCCTCTCTAGTAATTTAGATAAGAGTGCGAGGTTTCATTACGAGAAACCTCATAGATAATAGTTAGTCGTAAGTTAGGATTACGCGACTCAGCTCGCAAACCGGAAACCTAAGCTCCGCGCTATTTTCTATTAAATAAAATATAGACTAAAGAAATAAAAGTCTTTTTATTAAAATAAACTAAAACGTACGTTGTCTTCTTGCAAGAAGGCATAACAAACTTGATTACAACACGTTGCGCTATTGACGGAGGTACCTCTTGCTCCGACATCGTCACGGTGGACACTGAGAGGGTCGAGGAGGCGAGCCCACGTGCTTCCCCTACTCCTGACAAACCTACCGAACAACAAAGCGGGAACGTTCTCCCTCCACTATTGTCCCTGAAGGGCGAAAAGTCTCGTTTATATTTGATTCACCCTCGTACTTTTGAATACACATAAACAATGGAGCATTCAGTTGGAAATTTTAAATTTTGTTGACTAATAGACACAGACTCTTAGAACATCATTATTAATGATATCAATAAAATGTATCAACGGCAAAATGAACAGCGCAGATTGCTTAAATATCATCGACGCGGAAATCAGATAAAATACCAGCAAAATGACATCAGAACATTTTATATTTCAGCAGGATAATGCGGCCGTACATTCTACACGAATTGTGAAGTAACATTTTGAAATAATGGGACAAATAATTTGGAATGACCTACAAGGACATCCGATTTAAAAACCATAGAAAATGTTTGGGAACACCTAGTTCTAATGGTTTATCAAAGTAATAAACAATTGAGCTTTGCGACTGAATTAAAATCTGCCATCGAAGAAGCATGAGCTTTATTTTCCCAACAATATATAAAACGGCTTTTTAAATCGTTGCCAAATAGAATGCTCGAGTTAAAAGCTAATGCATTACGTTAAATTGTCAATAAAACCCTTATCACCAAAAAATTAATCTTTAGTTTATCTGTTAAATGATTTTTAATTATCCTGTCCTATGTTTTTCTCTCACCGTGAACAAATTCAATTTAATGTTATTCGTACGTCGACAAACATTAGTCTGATTTCTTTTGCATTATTTTTGTGTTAAGAAGCGCTGTTCTTGTTTCTAATCAGAATTCTATCGATTTTTCACATGTCATGTAAAAACAAGGACAATTAGAGGGTGTTAGATCATTTTGTCGTGGAGTGTATATACACTTAGCGGAAATTTTTTGCGTGCATGAAGTGAAAATTGTATTTTGTTTTGAAAAAAAAAAACAAAAAAAATATATTTCGTTTATTTATATTTATTTTTAATTTATACAACATTGTTTATCCTATCTTGCTAGATAAATTTCATGAATATAAGTTTAATATAATAATTATAAAAATTAAATGTCTAAAAAATCAACGCTAAGTATGGCAGAAAAAGTCTACGTACAAAATATAAAAAGGGGAATTCCCGATATTCTGACACCCAACCTTCACTTATTTACTATTTTGAAGTTTCAGTAGCGCATTGTTTACAAGCAATCCTGCTGTAAAGGCGAAGTCGGGGATTAAAAGTTTTTAGTTTTATCATGGTCGAAAACCGGGAATTGCTTTCAACAAGGAGATTTTTTACCCAAATGACTAGCAATGCAGTGTGCAGAATGAAGTTCATTGAGTCCATAATGAGTAAAATAGACTATATGAACATTTAAAAGCGCAATTTAAAGCGAAGTACCGACAAGTTGGAGTTCCAGAACAATTTTTTCTTCCAGCAGGACAACGACCCCAAACATATGGTAGAAGTAAGGAAGCCTGGTTGCTTTATAGTTTGCCCAATCAGCTTAAAACGACTCTACAGTCCTTCGACTTTAATCCCATTGAAAATTTATGGAATTTGTTGGAGCGGAAAATCCGAGAACACACCATAATTTCTAAGGAAATTTAAAAAAAAAATTATCTCCGAGAAAGGAGAGGAATCGAGCACGAGACGGTTAAAGTCGTGAATTCGATGCAAAAACGGCTTATGGAAGTTATAAAAAGGATGAAATACCCCACGAGCAATTAATAAAGTCTGCGTACGGTCACAAAAATGGGTGATTCCCGGAAATTTTACTGCAAGTTATCTACCCAAAACCAATTTTTGAAGATGTAGTGTGTGCATCAGTAGCTCAACATGCAACTTGAGTGCTAAATTTATTGTTTGTTTCTAATAACGAAGTGGTCAATTTTAGTAAAAAGTGAAAAACATGGATTCTAGAAGAAAAGAAATTTCTGTTGGTGCGCGTTTACATCAAGTGTTAACAGACGTAGGAGAATTGAGTTCGCAGATGAACATGTAAATAAGCATCTTGAGTTCTGGGAAAGAATCGTTTCTCAGAAGAAAGTAAATTTTGTATTTTGGGAATTAAAGGATGAAGGTTATATGGAGAAAATCTGATACCAACTGTGAAGCATGTGGGTGGTGGAATAATGATGTGGGGGTGTATGGCCAATAATCGTGTAGGTGAATTGGAATTTAATGAGTTAAAAATAATTACCCGAATATTTCGAAAAGCAATTTAAAAAAAAGCACGACAACGACATGAAGCACACGGCTGAAATTGTCAAGCTATGGTTACTGTTTAATGCACCAAATCAGTTGCGTAGACTCCTACACACTTTCGACTTAAATCCTATTGAGCATACATATATGAGATTTACTAGAACGCAGAATTCGTGAACGTTGCAAAACGTCGCAGGATATGCGGAAAATTGGTATAGAAAAATAGGACAAAATCAACGCGGAATAAACATCCAAGCTGGTACACTCTATGCCAAAAAATTGAGGGAAAGGGCGCTCCTAGCAGTTACTAATAAAGTTCTTGTATGCATTTAAAGTTATATTATTTATAACTTACAGTGTACCAATACTGTCTTCGTACAGCAGCTATTTGGAACTCAAATGATAAAAAACAATGAATTGTTGCAACAAATTTGAAAAAGTTTTAATGCAGATTTGTTCATTAAACAGTTTTATTTAATTTAGAAACAAAAACTAATCTATTTAAAATATTCATTGCAAAGTTATTAACTATAAAGAAAAGAAAGTCGACAATTTGCCTCCAATAATGCCTTCGTACATTTAAGCTTTCGCTTGTCCTTCGATCTCCTTGCTGACAGTTGTCGATCATAATTAGTTTCCACTCAAACCGGTTTGTACAAACAGTAAACAAAGGAATATAAATGTAAATTTCGTTGGTTTTCCTCAGTTTTAAATGGAAATAATGCCTGGTAAATACTTGTCGTTGGAAGAGCGTACGCTTATATTGAATTTACACGTAAAGGAGCAAAAATCATACGCGGAAATAGGCAAATGACTATCCCGAAGTCGTTCTACTCTCCAATCTGTAACCGGGTGCTTTAAATATGAAGGCCGCGTAAAAAATAAGCCTAAATCAGGACGCCCTGCAATTCTCATTGATGCAGTTCAACTGCAAATCAAGCGTATGATTGCCAAGGATACATTCATAAGTGCACCAAAAATTAGTGCAGAGCTCCTTCAATCCAATCGAAAAGAAGTTCATCCAGAAACAGTACGAAAAGCCGTGATTGCTGCCGAATTTAACTCTCGTACACCTCGTATGAAGCCAGTGGTAAGTGAAGTTAATCGGAAAAAACGTTTGAACTTCGCTCGGTAATACCAAAATGCATCTCTTGAGTTCTGGTGCAAAATTATATTTTCTGATGAGTCCAAATATAACATTTTTGTGTCTGATGGCAGTCTTAGAGTGTGGAGAAAGCCAGGGGAAACTTACAACTCCAAAAACACTGCAAAACTATAAATCACGGCGGCGGTGGCGTAATGGTATGAGGCTGTATGGCTGCAAGCGGCGTTGGAAACTTAGATATAATTGAAGAAATCATGGATCATCGGGCATATATTGAAATTCTAAAAAGAAATTTGAAGCCAAGTGCTGAAAATATGGGGGTTTTAAAACATTTTTACTTTCAACAAAATAATGATCCTAAGCACATGCCTCATAATACTAGGATGTTCTTGGCGTACAAAACTCCACATTTGCTCAAAACACCACCGCAAAGTCTTGACCTCAATCCCATTAAGCACATGTGGAACATGCTGGAAAAAAGGATCAGGACTTATTCTATTAGCTCGAAACCTACGCTGAAACAAGCCCTTCAGCAGGAATGGGCAAAAATAGAGCCAAGCTATGCAAAAAAATTGTAGAATCGATGCCACACCGCCTTAAAGCCGTGATTAAAAATAAAGGCTACCCAACCAAATATTAACATATAGTTTTTAAGATGTTTCATAAACTGTTTCGTAAGTGTACGAAGACATTATTGGAGGCAAATTGTCGACTTTGCTTTCTTTATAGTTAATAACTTTGCAATGAATATTTTAAATGGATTAGTTTGTGTTTCTAAATTAAATAAAAGTGTTTAATTGATAAATCTGCATTAAAACTTTTTCAAATTTATTGCAACAATTTATTGTTTTTTATCATTTGAGTTCCAAATAGCTGCTGTACGAAGACATTATTGGTACACTGTATATTTACTGTACGTATTGAATTTTTGTGACTTTTTTCCTTTTTGAGATTTTTCATTTCGGTTGTTATGAATTTCAATTTTTTTTTAAAACTAGGAATGCATTAAATATATACGGTAAATCAGGAAGAAGGGGGGGGGGTACTTTACTTCACTGTCAAAATAAGTTTGAAATTTGAAAAGCGGCAGGCTTCTGTCAAATACAAAAACTTACTAATCCATTAGCGACGCTAAAAACTTTAGGGGCGTTTTTCTTAAAACGGAGGAGTGTTGCGCTCTAATATTTTAAGGATCGAATATCCTTGACGTCTTCTACTTATGTGCCAAATTTCGTCCGAATCTGAGATTCCATAACATGAGCCTCTCCTAGTTAGACAGATCCATTTCATTCGCTGGTTTTATCAAGAAGCAACTTAACATTGCTTAGTGTATGCAGACTTATTCTAGTTAGTGTATGTACGTTAAGATCAAACAGAATAAGGTCGACTTGCGTTCCCCCTGTTTTTGCCGTTTCGAATCCTTTGAACACAAAACGTTTCTCATATTTGATGAGCTGCCACGCCAATGATCACCAGAATGCCGAAGGGTTCCTACTCCCCCTTCGGTGCGGATAGGCTTATCATCCAGGTCAGATGTTCAACAAGCGAATTCCAAAGAAACGCTGGAATGATGATTACAAGCCAATCATCCCTTGTCGCGGGCATTGACTTGCCTTGACGACGGATCTTCCTTGTTCGGACTAAGCCTTCGCTGGGTAAACGAGGCCGTCGCTAGGGAAAAGTTGCTTTCTTTCTAAAAAAAAAAAACGCCCTGCAACAAGGAGTTTCCACGCCAGCAAAGATTGCACAAGGACGTTTGATGTGCTCAGGACAAAGCACGGCGCGCCAGCCCGGGGAGAAGTCGCGTTCTGCAACAAACCGCAACAGCATTGGAATCGCTCCCTCCTCTGGACGACGGCACAGATCAAAGGCGCAGCCGAGAACAGGGAATGGCGTTTTGTTTGTTTTCGCTGTAATCAAGGTGTGCAGCGACGGCGGATGAAAGAAGAGTTTAGCCAGTGGCAGGCCCCCATGACCCAAGTCGACGACTTTTCTGGCGGGCGGAAAATTGGGCCGCAACTCTAACGGCAACGGGTTGGTCGCACGGTGGAGTTTCAGCGCCCGAGCTGTCAAAAGGTTACATAAAATTCGCCTAGCGTTGCAACTGTGTGTGTGCGTGTGTGTCCGGGGCGGTCGCGGGGTGCGCCATTCATGTCGAGTAGCGTGTGTAGTCACACGCACCCACCTACACAATCGCACCGCGCCAGACGGGAGGGAGTTCATTCAAGAGCGCTGTTGCTGCACTTTACTACTGGCGGATTTTCCACGGGAGGCGATCGCGCCCGCCCAATTCGAATTGGAAGTCGGGAACAATGGCCCAGGGCGGCGCGGCGGCATTTTCGAGTGGCGGCGCGGCGGCATTTTCGAGTGGCGGCTGGCCTGCATGCAGTTCCGATGACAGGCGTGCACACAGCGACACACATCGCCAGCATTAAAATTAGTACCTCCACGAAGGGGCGATTAGCAATGGACATTCAAATAACCTGCGAGGAATCCGTCGGGCCTCTCGGGCAGCCTTGGTCCTTGCCGTTGTTTCGCTAACGGCCGGGTTTGGCAGCTTCCTGGCCCTGTTGCCGATTCCCTGTCCCGCTCTGGCGCAATGTCACGAGCCGAAGGGATGCACTTGTGTACGGAATTTCATTGATTTTCCAAGCAAAGAGCACTACACACACACATCCAGGCGGGTGACGCGTGCACTATGTGAAATCGCGCTACACCCACACATGATTTGAACGAACGACACCAACACACCACCCCGGGCTGCTATCCGTGCAGTTCACCCGACCGACCGACCGATTGATAAACAAAAGCCTGGGTGTGTGCGCGCGCGGTGATGGGACAGTGTGCGAACGAGCTGCCAGGATTTTTTCAGGAGATATTTCACTTTTCTACGACGAATTTCGCGATCAAATCATGGTCCTGATTGCTTGCTTGCTTCTGGACAGCGGCAACGAGGGTTGCGCACAAGATCGCGACACGGGCACGTCAGCGTTTTAGTTTATCTGCGCCGCAGGGCAACCACGACTGTCACTCTTCCATTCCGGATCGTTTGCTTCACGCGACGTTGAAAACTCCGAAAAACTACACAACGGCCGGCCAAGAGCGCTCCGCGAGGAGGAAATCCGTCCAGGAAGATTTAATTTTACTTGCGGAGGACTTTCGGACACAAGGTGCGCAACCACGACCTCGTCGAATGTTTCTGTGCTCGTCGCGCGACTGAAAGATATTTTGGTTGGCGTTTTGAATGAATGGGCGAAATTGTAGTAGAGCTTGTAGTAGAGGACTTGTCCATCGCGAAAGTGACAGCTACAGAGTGGCTAACAGTGAAAAACTGTGCTACTCACCAATAGATGACAGGAAACTTCTGAAATCGTGGCGCGATATTTGAAGTTTGAATTGGACTCAGCAATGTGAATAAAAAATTAAACGTAAATTCAAAAAAATCCGAGTGAAGCGGAAGGATGAAAGAAATGGGAAATACAAAAACTTTTGTGAAGCACAGTGAAAATTCAAAGTATGCATTTATGAAGCGCATGAATAAAGTCGGTTTAGATAATTCGATGCAATCTGTAGATGTTATTCATTAATTTTATCCGTTTAGAAATACAGTAGATTTTCGATCTTCCTAACGGTTCACGAACGTAATTTTCAGTTATTGTAGCCGATGGTTTGTGTTTGAAATTCTCGATAATTGCAACGAAATAGAAAACTAACCTCGATCCTTGCGAATTTTATTTTGATGGGATATATGTATCCCCGATAGCCCGAATTTTTGCATACTATTCTCCTCTGTTTCTGTGCCATTTAGATTAAATTTCAAAGAAAAAACGTAAAAGTTCCTTTACAGGGAAGTTTTAAGGGGGAGGGAGATACTGCTGGCTTAGCTGGATCATCCTTCGAAAGGTTTGATCAATAAAGAAGAATTTTTCACATGATTCTTCGCATTCCGCAAACGAAAAAAGCATGATTCTTGTGCCTAGCTTTTAAAATGCGGACTCAGGATAAATAAGTGTATTCTAATTTATAGTAAGACATAATTTCCGGCTTATGAAGGGTTGACTCAGTAGAATCAATTGCAAGGACGTGTTGAATCAAATATCTGACAGCGTGATACGAGGGGGATCAATAAATCCTTAGAAAATCCCAGATGGCGTGCAAAGCATCAAAAAATATTTTTCCACAGTAAGCGTCACTTCTAACTAGAGCGCTGTCACAGTTTAAGGCAGATCCAGTCAATAGTTTCATTTTTATTGTTGATCGAAATGAATAACTCTTGTTTATTTATAACAATGGAGAAAAGTGATTAAACATTTCTATTTAGAATTTAGTTGGAAACAGTTCATTGTAAATCTGTTCCTGTGTTTGCAACAATTGGATGAATAAATTTAAACGTGGCCGTACATCAACAAAAGGCGAACATCGTTCAGGACGTCCTATAGAAGTGTGTACACCGGAAATGATCAACAAAATCCATGACATGGTGTTGAGTGATAGATGAATGAAATAGTTGAGGCCACGAGGGTGTCAAAATGCACCGTTATTTCAGTTTTACATGGAAAATTGGATATGAAAAAAAATCAGCAAGATGGGTGCCGCATTTGCTTCAAAGAAGGCGAAGACGGTAAAACCGGCCGGCGAGGTTATGGCCACGGTTTTGTTGGAAGCGTGCAGAATTATTTTATAGACTATTTGCAAAAAAAGGAAAAACAATCACTGGATATTATTGTGGGTTGTTATTGAGCCGGTTAAGTGAAAAATTAAAGGAAAAAGGGCCTCATTTAAGGGGGGAATCACATTAGACGGTTCAAAAAGTCGACTTTATTTTATTGCTGAAATCGAAAGTTTAGCTATTTACGAGTATGCTCAAAAAGTTAGAGACCGATATTCGAAGTCCTTATACTTTCGGAGCGCAGTTGAGTATACCGCAGACAAGCTGGGCAGGAATGCGCAGCTGTCTTTCAATGAATCTATTTTGCTTTATATGTATTGAGGTAGGTATTACAAACAAGAAGATTCAGTTTTTGGTTATTTGTTTTTAAATGCGTTTTTCTCGAAACACGTTTTTCCAGCTTTTGTTCACCGTATCTCAGCGAACTTTTGATCGATCTTCAAAACCAAAGATTTTCTGAATCCTTATTAGAATATAAAAAAGCGTAAAAACAGGCCTCCTAATATGATTTCCCCCTTAAACGAAAAATGGCCATTTTGAAGGACTTTCAAAATCTTATTTTTCTGATGGCTTAAAATTTTTGGAAGGACGCCTAGAAAAGTTTATTGATCTAAAAGGAGATTATGTGGAGAAATAAAAAAAATTGTTTTTTTATCTTTTTCTAAGGACTTATTACCCCACCTTTGTATATGCTGATGGAGCTGCGTAGACTTGAATGGATTAGTCATTTGAGGAACGTAAATATATCCACAACTCCTTTGGCAATCTTCTTTTAAGTGAACCAGACAAACAATGGAAGGATATTCAATTTGGGCGATTTCATTTTTGACCTCAGATAACTTGCCTTGACATCGGCTAGGGTCAGCAACTCGTTGATAAAGAGACGATATCCAATGAAGTCAATACTTCTCCACTTCTCAGATCTATGACGTAGTTCTATTTGAAAATCTCTATACATAATTATTATAAATCAAAACATTATGGACATGACTTTATCTAAATTGTATCTTCAAATTCAAATGCACACGTTCTCCAATATTTTTCGAATTTAAGAAAACGACATTGAATTTATCGTATGAACGCCCTTTATGATAAATGTCCTGTGTCCGTCCTCATCCAGAAAGTAATCTCTTCTTAAATTTTCTTCGAAACGATCCGCATACGAATAAATTCAGCATCATGCAAACGAATAAATGCTGCAATGTAGGGAGAACAGCGGGGGATGATTCCTGTTTCTTTTATGTAGCAATAAATCGAGGTCATCTGAATCTTGAGAGCCAAATGCACTCGTTTCGAAACGGTAACAACTTCTCGTTCGGACTAGCATGCAACCAAACCACAACCAGCTAACGTCCTGGTCGTCACAACTTACTGCCTGCCGCGTGTCCTTGTTCCACCCACCTCCGGAACAACCCAAGGTTTCCATCTTAAAAGCACTTTAACTGGCATTCGAACCCACGAGGATTTATTATATCCTAGTTTATGATCAAATCCTGGTTTCAATAAACAAGTTGCAAACGAGTCCGCATCGAGAGGAAATACTGGAGCACACATTTTTTCGCAGTTGAACTCGTTGAAGGAACAGCATAAGCAGGAGGTGAGCTTTAATGGATACAGGAGGAAGCTGGAACATTTTCTCCAAGAGTCCTTTGCAAGAGTTGTGCTGCTAGTGCACATTTGGATGATGGGCGAGGTTTAAACCTTTCCGTTTTATGGTTTAAGAGAAACAAAGGTACAACATTGTCAACAGTACGACCTAGTTTAATATAGTTGTGGTTGGTAATGCAGGATTCTAAGCATGGTTGATTTGTTAGTAGCAGGCCACGAAGGCTACCATTGTATTCATCACAATTGACAACTATGTACCTATGAACAACTAATGTTTCAATTAAGATCAACATTGCTGGATCTATCAATTTCTGCCATAAATATTCTATTTATCTCATTTTATAATTGATGTTGACCTTCTTCCTTTTAACATGTTCTGAGAAAAGAGATAATAAATAAAAGGAGTGGAACAACCACTGAACACATGGCTAAGTTTTTATTTTCTACATACTTTGGCTGTTGTATGGCCGATAAGCTAATACCAGTACAGAATTTTGCATTTCGATGTTATTCGCACGCATATGGATCGAAACGTAAGCAAAACATGTTTTTGTTCTTATAGCTTATTTACACTGCCACGAAACTGCAAAGCTTTGACACCATTCAAGGTTTTGACCATTATCGGATTCAAAAACACTCACTTTCCATACATTTTCAAATTATTGGAACGCAATTTGGACAAAATCACGGATCAAAATAAGCTAGTAATCAATGTCAGCACAGGCAATAGATGTCGCTAGTTGATATTTTTATTTTCACCACTCCGTTTAACACAATGTGTCAAGAAACCTAACAAGAATTTGTAAATTACAATTGAATTCAAACAGTTAAGGGAAGTGCTTCAAATATTTTTTCATCACCTTTTCTTTTAGTTTTCAAGAGAGATAACGACATTCGACATTCCTTAAATTATCTTTATTCATGAGAGCGTTTATGAATTAAGCATCCATATTTTCAACGCACCACTTTTGAACATATGTATCTGACAAACAAAACCATTTCAATGCAATTTAAACGGTCCGAGACAGTTCTAAACGTGTCAATCATAAATACATATTTTCGAGACAGTATAAATGGGCAATAAGTGTGTGTTTGAAGAGTCAAGATGACCTCTGACACAAACACAATGTAACGGGAAATTCAATTTGAAAATTGGCCGGATTTTGGTGACACACCCTGTAACTGCTCTTATGAATGCAGATAATATTAGCGATGTCTTCTCTTGAACACCGCAGGAAAAGCAGATGAAAATATATTTGAAGCAGTTTGAGTTCGATTTATTTTTTATGCGGGGGACACACCTTTGTTAGGATACTGCAATTTCCTGACGTGGTATGTCAAAAAGTGGGGTGAATTTGAAAATATCAACTAGCGTTGTTGTTTTGATCCGTAATTTTGTCCAAATTACGTTCCGATGATTTGAATGGAATCGCATTGTAAATAAGCTATTGCTATGTACTTTTCAGAGTTTTTCAAATTGCGGAACCTTCAATGCGCGAAAGTTCGGCTTGCACTCGCATAATAATTGAAAATTAGAGGAAGCGTTTGTAACAGAATTTATGATTGAACTAGGTGGTTTGCATGTGCAATCTGTCAAGTAAGAGCGGTAACAGCCTAACTTACGGTTCAAAAAAAAAAAGAAATCGCCCTGGTCTTATCGATAGAGTGGAGTAGAGGCAGCTGTTTGTCATGGAACATTCAGTTAGCTAAAAGTAAAAAGTAAAAAAGTAGTGAAGGTGTTTATCTAAACAAGGTTTTCATAATTTGCACCTGTTTACCTATAGCCGGAATGCTGAGAAAATGCTGCAGATGTACAAGATATCTCTATGGTCGACTTTCAAACGCTGGTAAATCGAGCCGATTGTGGACTTACTCCTTCCAGAAGATAACCACCCTAAAACTCGCAGCAAGTTGTGCACATAGGGGAGAGAACAGTCTGGCATTGACATGCTCGATTGGTTCTTGCAGTCATCTGATAGAAAATGTATTATTAACCACAAGCTGCGTGGAAGAAAATTCTTCAATTAGAAGTAGAAATTGAACTCAAGAAATTCGACGCGTTAAGAGGTGCCTGTCACGTGAATATCCTGAAAATCTGGTCGAATCTTTGCCTTGGACGTGTCAGGGAATTATCAACTCTGGTAGCGACTGGACAAAATATTGATGAAATTGCAGATTATGCACAGTGTATGCATGTATGAGACTAAAGTTAAAAATATTTTTCATTTCCAAATTATGCTGTTCACCTTCTTGCTTGTCAGATTGTATACCTAATTGTACCATAAGTCTGTCACAGTAATATGTGCATTTTTTATAAATAAGAGAAAGTTTTTGACAAAAAGAAATAAGTTTTATTGCAACGCACCGCTACAACTACAATAAACAAATATTTATTCAAAATGGCCGCCTTCAACTCTCACATCACTATTTAATCCGTTTAGTCAGTCATCAATGACAGTACGCACTGTTTCTAAGGGAAAGTTAGCTATATTCTGTTTTTTGAATATCCTCTTCTGCAGACCACGTTCTCTAGCTTTGCCCACAGTTTGTTGTCCAGATTTGAAACTCTGGACTTCTAGAAGGCCACTCTGAAACCTTGCTTTCCATCTATGGTGTGGGCTTCATGCGTCGGAGTAGAATCCTACTGGAAAGACCATTGACGGCTTGACACAGTCCACAAGCATATCCGTATGATAGTTTTTTGTTCCAGTTTTTAAGCCTTTTCTGCAAAAATGGAGCTCTGTGACAGGAACTGACAGCCCACCATAGCATTGCAGACGCTGAATAATGTCATACATCCATGCATACACTCTTTAATTTTGACGGTTGAGTTTTGAACAGAGTGCAATCAGCACTTTCACTAAATAATCATTTTATGCAAATATTCTGAATATTTGTTTCTACCAAACCGTATAGCAATTGTTTGGTGATGTAAAATTTACTGCGTTCGTACATACTTAAATATTGTTTTCTGCAATTTATCTTGCACGTAAGGTCGTCAATTTGCAAGGATAACAAGCACGTTCAGAACTCCAATATAACATATGTAACGTTTGGTGCCGTGTTTACACCTTTGCGGGTGATCCTAATTAGAAGATTTACTTGCAACAAAATTCAAACATTTGTTGGCAAGGATATCACATATGAAACGTATCTACAAAATATGGTTTCAAGTAGGTAAGAACTGTCTAAGATACAGTTGGTGCTAGTTGCAATGATGTTGATGAGAGCCACAATGCCGGAAAAAAGAAATTACACTAATTAGAAGCGATGTGAAAGTCTTTCCCGGGTGGAAATTATTGAAGAATATCTTGCGAGTGATGAACGGAACACGTATGGCACGGGGAAAGATATTTTCATACGAAGCACGTTACTAGCATGTTAAAAATTAGGTTTTCTTTAATTAAAGACTTGCATGAATACACGTTTGAAGTGAATTTTATAGTATCCTCTCGTTTCAAATATATGTGTTGGAATTTCTATGTAAATTACCTTGGTGTGTTTCAGCTCAGTGTGAAAAATATAACAAAATTTACTTGAGCTCTAGATAAAATGAAGCAGCCACCAAGCGACATATTCGCAATTTCCAGATCCTTGTTAAATATGAAGAAATCTTTTCAATATTTACAACGCAAACGATATCTTCTGGCTGTTCTAGTCTTTGATGGGCTTATAATAAGTTAATAGATGTCTTGAATAAATGGTCTTTGAAGTAAATTAACGATTGGTACGCTAGGAAGCTTCGAATAGGTACTGATAAGTACGTTAAGTTTCATGTTTACCCCAAAAAGCCTCTTTGACTAGTTACTTTTAAGCAATAATGATGTAAGAAGAGGTTCAAGTTGTACATACATCATATTTGGTAACGCTGGTTGAAATTTACCAACTTTATACAACGTAAACAAATCTTTTGATGTAATTTTCTCAACAATTAGCTGTTGGGTATGTCGTTGCGACTTGCTTTGAAATAGGCTCAGAAGCATACCCTATACGGTACTGTTACATGTAACTGTAAAACTAAGTTAGGTATGTGTATTTAGGGTGCCAGGGTTCCTGCGCTTTTTGATTCGCCCTTCATTAAAGTCTTCGATGCATGAAGTATTACAATAAAAGTGATAGAACTCCTAATTGTCAGAGCCGCCATGTTCGCTGGTAGAATGACATTGCCAAATGACATTTTATTCACTGATCCGTGACAATCATTATCGCATATTTATGTGTACTATCAAACATTGAAAATATTAAAATTCTCTGAAATTGATGCATTTTTGGAAGTTTTTCGATTTATAGTTAAACGCTCATCGATGCAAATTCTCAGTCGATAGTAAAATATGCTTTACAACGTAAGAATATGAATGTAAATTATTGCTGGTATGAATCATTAACCCTTTCATTTTCAAAATGAAGGTGCAAGGGAATCTGTTAATGGTAAACACTATCAGTCAATGATTTTCAAATGGTTGGTTTATTTTGTATGGCATAGATTTATCTATAAAATCAAAATCGAATTGTCTCAAAGCAAATGCATGTGCCACACTGACGAAATCCTCAGGCAATCATTTCCACCTCAATTTTCATTGAAATCCCAGAAAATTATAGCTCAGCATCACGTTCACATAATATGATGATCCTGCTCCTATAACTTTGCGTCGACTGACGAATAGCAGTTCACATGATACTAATTTAATTGTTATCCTCAAATCAACAATATGAAGAAAATACAGGCACACACGTTCACACAGGCTCTTGAATCATTGCTTACCATGTCATTTCAGAGGGAGGCGTTGAAAGCGAATCCTCGTTCGTACGACCTTTAGCCTGAATCGAGAAGTTTAAGGACAATGGAAGCGATGTGGTGCACTTTGGGAGCAGTCGAAGTTTAGGAAGGAAATTTGTGGTTGAAACGTGGTGAGCTGTAGAAATATTGTCGTAGATCATAGCAAAGATTTTGCTTTGTCATTCGTTCGATAGAAGACTAGAGTTCATGGGTGAATTACATGATGCACTTGCTGGTAACTGTTCTAACCTGAATTTAAATTGGGTTTTGTCTTTGTTGCGGCTCTTTGGTACCTACGGCAATAATGGAAGCAATGCAAAGGTCAGATCACTTTAGATCCTTTGAAAAACATATTTATTTTTTTTGGAACGAATATGAAGCCAAGTTAATCCGTTTGTGAAAAGTTGATCTCCTAAAGTTTATTTTAAAAAACAAAATAAATAGTCAAAGTCAGAATATTAAGTAGAGCTATTAAATTTATTGCAATTAAATTGAAAAACATGTCTTGATTTGTATTTACTGAATTTACATAAGATGAAAGACAAATTTTAATAAACAATTTGAAACTAGTCCTGTCTTTCTTTGGGCTATTGAAACCAAAGATTTGTTTGTCTGATTACTACCATTGGATCAGACCTTATGCATTTAATAGACTTATTTGTTGCTAGTGTACACCCACAAAAATAAAGACACATTAAAATAGACATTTTTTTCAGGTCACACCCACAGGAACAGGGTTTTTTGTTCATCATTTTTTAATTATGAATTCCTTTGAATATTTGATTCAATTTTCATTTTTTGCAAGAATTAAATCGTTCTTTTTGATGCTTTTAAGGTCAAGGTTTTATCCTTGAAATAGAAAGTGTCTCTATTGTGCAATAATTTTAATAAATAATTTTGGCGTCCAATAATAATTTCCCATCAGACAACTACGAAAACATTAGTGTCCTTTATTCGAGGAAGCTTCGTTCCTTGTCTACATAGAAACGATGTCATGGCAAGCGAATTCTAATAATGACATTCTTCATTTCCTGCAATTTTGTTTCCAAACAATGTTCGTCATAATTTTGAAAGATGCCCAAATCCAAGGATTATTTAAGTAGCACTGCAAATATTTTCTATATAAGATGACTTCATAGAAGATCATTAAACTCGAATGAATAATTTCCATTTTTTCACGTATCTTACCTGAAATCTGTTCAACTCTTCAATATAGTAAAGAACACAGTTGATTTCTTAGAACAGCAATGTTTCTTTATATTTATTACATTTCATTTTCTTATAATTTTTTTAGTAACAAAAATGGACCTTAGTCTTCAACGTAAAATCTTTTCTTAATAATAGATTTACAATCTTATGAAAACAGATGTATATATATATGTATACAACAAAATAGTATGTCATAAAAGTATGGTTTTTTATTTAAATTTTGATTTAATTTATTTTAGCATGATTATTTACAATGATGTTTTTTTAAACTGTCCTCTGTTTGAAATACCTACGTACTTTTTATATATGTTTTGCAGATTCTACAGCATAACTAATTGTTGTTGTGAGTGTTTTGGTGTATTTTAAATTATTTTATACTATTTTAATTTGCATTATTTTTGAAATAGTTATTATGGAATTTCACCTACTCATTTTCGCATATGATTCGCGAATCAAATATTTACAATTCATTATGCAAATTATATGGTTTTTTGTTAAGTTGATAGGAATTTCTTTTTTAATTAATGACGATATTGATTTTTCGTGAGTTTGTTTTTTGTGTTTTGTTTGTTTGCTTTTTTGAGACAACATGTGATTAAAATGTTCATGCATTAAATTTATTAACATTTTATGGAATGATTGTTGATTGTTAACTGGCGGTGGTGGCTAGGAAATGAGGAAATCGACGATATTTTAATATTGGCTTGGGTGAAAAAGGTGACTGAATTTTGGGTTTGAGTAAGGGAGAGGGGATTAAACTATAAACCGGATCCATTAGCACTTCATGTTAATCCATGTTGATAGACGCAACGGATTTGGATAGCTATTATGTATTTGAGAACGACTGTTCTGCACCAAATGTTATGTAAAATTTAAAGTAGGATAATTTAATTTTGCAATTCGATGTACGGTTAAGGAAGTTGAAATATTTGTTCAATGACCTGCATCACATAGAGTGCACCAATAATATTATCTTTTAGAGCAAAAGCATTTTCAATGATTATCAGACTAAATTGTTCCACGAATTTAACGAAAGTTTAAATGAGGATATGGTAAAGGAGGCATTTGAGTGGTCTTCAAAAATTAAAATATAGAGGAATAGTTAATTGTTTGCAGGAAATTACAGATAAAACATAATAGTTCGCATAGATATATAAAACTCAGCTGAATATCCAGTAAATCCAAAAAACACGTCTTATTTTTCTACCACTTCATTCAAAAACGAACAATTAGCTGTTGGTCAAATTATGAAAAATTACATGAAAAAGTTATTCAGTTTGGACAAAAAAAGTATTTATCTAATTTTCATTTAGCCGCAAATCCTTAATAAAATCTTCAAATGCAATTGCAGTTGATTTTTTTGAATAGAATAAGCTAAATGAGGGGAAAAAATCAAGAAAATATTGGGAAAACGAATACGATAAGAAGTCAGCATGAAAACGAAACAAAATGAATCTCATGATCATGGACGAGATCAAACGGCATATTCATATGTCTTATAAAGTGTACTTTTCAATCCTTTCAATGATGAAACCCCATACGTCACACCAAAAAAAAAATTTGAACTGATGCGCAAACATGTCTTAGATAATAACTAGCCCAGATAATGCCGGCAAACAATCGCCCAACAAAAAACCACCGGCTCGGTGGAATTTTGCACGTGTATTGGGAAGCTTCGTATCCGTGCATGTTGAAATAGATGACCACTATGGTGACGAGATACATATATACGGCATAATTTCACACAGAAGCAGTATCCAAACTGCATTATTCTATATGTCACTTTTTCGAGGTGTCAGTGCTAGTTATAACCTCTGTTGTGATACATATGTGAAGCCTGAAGCACACTGTACAAAAGACACACGGTCGGGAGATAAAACTTTAAACTGAAATTCAAGAGACAATTAAGAGAGGTCAATACAAAACACATGTATACGAGAGCCGATCAAAAAGTTACGGGACTTTGTAAATAGCGCGCCAAAAGGGCGTTTGAAGAAAACGCGGTTGGTAGCACTGTTTGGAGAGGCTTATGCAGCGGAGCATCAGCGGTTGAAGTGAAACTGTCTTTTAGTGCTTGGGGATTTTCCTTTCCTTCAAAAATAGGTGCGAGATATCTGAAAGCATGAAAATATACCATAAATGAAGTATTGGTCCCCTATGAGCATAGTTTCAAAAGTTTTCAGCGATTTATTTTACGAATGATCCAGTAAGTCTTTAACTTTGATTGTTTATGAAAATCGTGTAAAGAAAAGTGGCTTCTTTCTAAAAAAAGGTTTATCTCTACGAACATATATACGCATACATTCCACATTAAATAATTTTCCTTCGATTTTTGCAATTCAAATATTTGACGATGATGAAGATGAAGATCATTAAAGAAGCACGAATACATCTATGGCCGATAATGTTATAGAAAAAATTCAAGATATTGTACTCAAAGATCGCGCACTAAAAGTAAGCATTGTTGTTGAATAGATTGAAAATCCGTGTTCTACACATTTAACACTACGTTTTGGGTGTAATAAATAGCTTGGTCCAAAAAGTAGATCAACTGCACATTTTGGGTAAGCGTACGAATTCTCGGATATTTTTAATAAATTCAGTAGTGAGTTTAAAAAATTTGGTAGCCATGATTCGTTCGAAAAAGTTGTATATTGTAAGCTTCTAGGAAATTTAATTCTCAATTACTTGTACCTACACAACTCTTGTATTGGCGATAATAAAAAAATTAGGCTAAACACGAAGTGGCAGTCACAATTTAATTATTTTCACTTTTATCGCGAAATTCTTTCAAAATTTACTTCAGGGGCCATCTATATATTATGTAATGCAATTTTTAGAGTATTTTAAATCCCACCTCTCCCTATGTAACACTTAGTAACATTTTCAAAGACCCCCTCCCTCTAAGTTACGTAACAAATTCATTGTCCCCTTCTCAGACTTTTAAATATTTTAATCACAAAACTCCATCTAAATTTTGTTTTTGCTGACACCTCGTGGCGCGGTAAATAAATTTAAAATTTAAGTTTATGATTTAGTATTACAAAAAAACTATTTTAACTAATTTTAAATTTTGTTAAGTGATAATTTGCAAGACCCCCCTCCCTCTATGTAACACTTAGTAATATTTTCAAATACCCCCTCACCTTGGGTTGTTATGTAATATATGGATGGCCCCTTATGAACATTTTGGCGCGAGTCGTTTGCGGTATCGATTGTTGCAATGGCTGTCTACGGGCAGAATTAATTGTGCTACAAAGTTAGTGACAATACATAATGTTTCTAGCCATCCTACTAGACTAAAAGGTAGCCTGGAATCTGGTGACTTGTAGATTGTCTTTGGCTGAAAGGAATGACTAGGACTTCTGAAATGATTATTAACAGTTTCATCGGAATGCAAATGAAGAATCACTTAAAGCGCAGGGACAGAAACCCGTGGAAATGTTAAAACCCAGTGGCAACTTTATCTTTTTCGGGAGTGGTGGCTTCATTTTTTTAGAAAGTTGCAGCTTAAATCAATTTCGAGGTTGATATTTGGTTCAAATTGCTGGCATTTAGAGGCACCATCGAAGTGAGAATATGGAAAACTTTTCCGATTAATATCACGAAGCCTTGTCTGGGGTGAATCTGGTGTAGCGGCTGCCGGAACTCGAGAAGACAATTTCCTCAAGCTGTGGAATTTTACCGTGGAATTGTATACCAATAGTTGGATGCTGTGATCTAGAGAGTGGCACAAGTTTCAAATTGGTCATTCATTATAAAATTTACTAATTTTTTTAATAAGTTAAGTCAATAAAAACTTCTTGAAAATAGTTTACGATGGTCTTAGAAAATATATGTTTCCTATTTTTTCCCCAGATATTTTTTTTACTTGAAATTTGCTGCATAGTGTTACTCAAGAATCAAAATAAAAAACATTGTCTTACTTTTTAAAATAGAAAATTGACGAAATTGAAATTGCTTCTTTAAATAAGTTAAGACTGTCCGAAGTATCAAATGGTACTTGCTAAAAATAACGTACGAAAATACTCAAAGAACAAATAAGAGGAAACAGATTTATTGCTGAGTCTCAAAAACGCCTGAAGAATACCAAAAACATTGCTGAATTTCAATAATTTTATAATTGAAGCTCAACATTTATTTTCAAGTTTGCAATAAAACAAGCTGTGGCATTTAATTTATTTATTGGTCTTCGAGGCATTTACGTTCCCGTGTGTATTTTTGAAACCGCACTCGTTGGGAACTGTTTTAATTTCACTAAATGCACTCTATGTAAATTTTCAATTAATTTAATTGCTTGCAATTGAACATATGACCATGTTCTGTTCAACATGACTTCCCTGTTGTCCTTTTTACGAAACCTCTTTGATTATTGCCGCTCGGATCGATACTCATCGCTGACATGCATTTTATCTTTCAATATTGCTCGAAATGATTGATTCTCACGGTACAGGATTTGTACATGGTTTCGAATATGTGAGTTGGGTAAATGTAATTCGTTGAATTTTCCGGCTTTCTTGCAAAAAAGTGTTTTCCTTTCGGTTTGTTTCGCACTTTCAATCGTTATGCAATGCAATGTTAGGTTTGTATCATTAGTGCATCGGTATTTATGCAATGCAGAGTAATTAACAGAAGGCTTAGCTACGATGTATATAGTTTTCCGTGTGGTCTGTGTGGGGATGAGTTTTTCCGCGAAACATACCTTCATAAACGCTGGAGTTTATTACAAGTGCAAGGGTTCGTGCATCGCTTTTACCGCAAGGTTTTTCTATTTTCAATTATACTCATGAGTTATGAGTGAGTCCTTGGCGGTTGAACGGTTATGAGCACTAAACGGTTTTTAGGTTTGGACTTTTTCGCTACTCTTGCCCTTTAAGTGGTTATGTATGAGTACGTGAAACTGATGCGTTAATGAGAGTTGAATGAAGACATCCAATTTGCCTAATTGATTGCAATTAATTGCTTCATGAAGTCTATTTGACTAGCATTTGCTTATTGTGGCAAAAGAGTGCTTTCAGGTTTACTGCCCATGGATGATGGCAAATAGTAATTTCATTTTGATTTGAATGTGTTAAATATTTACAAATGATGTTGGTTTAGAAGAATTAAGCTTTGGCAAAGAAGTTTATGTGCAATTAATCGCGATTATATTAATGATAAGTTGCGGGCAGAAGAGTTTTATATGATCAATCAAATTGCGTACACAAAACAAGAGACAAAATATATGTCAGTAAAAATAATCTCATTTACATTTAATGCAACCAAGAAAATGATATTATTGCAGCAATCAGTAGAGCAAATATGAGACGTCACAACCAATAACAATATATATTTACAAATGAGCTAAAAAAGTAGACCAGGTAAACAGGACGAAAATGATGAATCCGGTTTGAATTGATCGAACGAAATACTCTAGAGTATGATTTACTTTTCAACAGGGCTGTTCAACTGAAAAATGGATCTGAACACTTACAATTAATTAGATTGGACAACTTTTCCAAAGTTGTCGACATTTCATCTTAATTATATTTTTACAAACATGAATTTGGCTATACATCTATATTTTAGCTACATACTCGTGAGAAGTAGTAAATATCTAATTAAATGTTTGAAGTCTTTACTCACTATACACATGGTTCGATTTCGCAATTATTTTCCATCCGATGATAAAAATATCGCAATTATCGCAATTTTATATTTGTTGCTCTGATGTGATTGATATGATGTGTTTATGTTGAATGTTTGCTTTATTGTACATTTCCCTATGCCCTAAACATCGAGCATTATCATCCTGAATGGAAATTAATGGATCTTAGTTCAATACATTGATTATTTAAAACATTTTTGCGATGCTTTTCTAGTCGTTAGAAAACGTGTATTTATTGAATTATTTGTTAAAACAATCACCATAGTTAGTTTTGACATTTTTGAATTATTGGATGTATTGATCAGGATCAAATTTAAATGTATTCAATCTTTATTTCGAGCAGGACTAGATGTGAAATTAATTTATTAACTAATGCTTTTTAACTATTGTGCTACTCGGCCATACATTTTGGTTATATTTTTGTGTGTTCTGTTGGTACGATGTTGTTGTTCAGTTTATACACAAACAAACGTCTTCATGATTCGCTCAGAATCCTTTAATTACTTTGAGAACTTCTCACCATTGCAAAGCAACTCATAAACGAGTGATGCCTGATTTTGTTTTAGTAGAATTGCAGACCAATTAAACATCGTATCATTTACATTTTTGATTCGAAATATGTTCTATAATTCTTTATTTTCATGTTTCATCTTTATTCAAATGTCCTGTCTCGTTGACAACAGTAATAAAAATTTTGCCGGGCAAATTCGTTATATAGGGGTTTTCATATTAATTTTTGATCGTATTTAATTTTTTTTAAAAATAAATTATCTACTTACGTTTAAAAGCTTTATCACTTTACACATTATTTTCTTCAATCATTCACAATACTATGGTTATTCAACATATTCAATTTGATATCAGGAGATTTTCGTGTCGTGGCAGCTCATGCGTAGTCCTCGGAAAAGCGGACATTATATCGCGAAGGAGGGTGTGTAGGAGCATCATTTGCGATGGTCTTTTTTATGGTGAAGTGATGAGTTTGCCTGTAATGGAAAACATATGGGTTTTCTTCAAAAATTGTTGAAACGTAGCTCATTCATAAATGTCATTTGAAAAAAAAAAAGAAATTACTGTTTAAAATATACCGATGAATATTTTCAAATGATTGTTATTTTATACGAGGGAACACAAGTCTGATTAATTATGAAAAACCATTTTGATTCAATGACTGTTGTTTTTGCTTTCAGATTTGACAGAAAAGGACCAATAATGGCGCCGTAATGTCTTTCGAGGGTTATCCTCATATTAAAAACGGCAATTTTGCTTATAGTCCAGTACAAGCGTCAGAGTTTTGACGGAAACTGCGACCTCAGAAGCTTGAATTTGAGGTCACAGTAAGACTACACATTGCACTAAAAATCTGCCTGCCTATCAAATTGTTCCGTGAGTTTCGCAATGGGGGGTTTGCCATCGGAAGCCAATATTTTGGCCTAAAATTCGTTTTTCACGCGACTTTCTCCTTTTTGAGATGCAATAACTCCCGCCAATGTACAGTGATTGAAATAATTAGTAGCGTAAACAATTTGTGACAAAATTGTCTTAGAAAAATATTTAAACGTAATTCCCGTTAAGCGTGAAAATAAAAAAGTTGTGGCGCTCAAAAGACAATCACTCCTTTATGGGTGTCGTTTTTGGCTTGTAACTTTTTTATTTTTGACACCATGTAAAAGTAACATATGCACGACTTGCGACAAATTTAATGCTACGCAAGTTTGTCATACACAATTTTCTTGTGGAAGTGATGGTTTCTGAGATATGGAGGTGTCCCACTTTCTTTCCTAAGATGGAGCCCAGAGGATTGGAACTGCGACCCCAGAAACTTGAACTTAAGCAAACTATACCAAATTCCCTGCCAGCCCAAAATGCACGGTCAAACTCCCATTTGACTGGACTATTATTTACAAACACATTAAGCTAGATATGAGCCTCATCGCTGAATATGGTTTGATGATAAAAGTACGGTTTCAACTCACTCTCAGCCCATTCATCGAACGAATGCCGCAAACGATGGTCCAATGGCTTCAACAGCACTTCACTAGTTAAATATTTTAGGGTCCTAAAGGGTATGTTAGTCCAAGATATTTCCTTAAAAAAATTCTTTGTGGTTAACGGACACAGGTCAGATGTCGAGAACGGCGTCAAATCGATAAATTTGGATCCTGTCACACTCCCTTCATAGCGGTGATAGCTGCCTTGGTACACACTGTATGAGCTCGTGTTGGATGAATATTATCCAATAGAGTATACGTAGTGATAAATCTTTCCTTCTGATGGCGTATAAGCAGCTCAAATGGACGATTATGAGCACCATAAATTAGATGAAGTGCTCTATAAGTTTCCCGTAAAAAAAAGCAAAGTTTGGAAAAGAATGTCGATTATTTCAAAACGTTGTTTGCTCGTAAGCCTTTGCATGGTAATTTGTCTAAGTAAATTAAACATAATTACCAAAATGGTAACGAAATTTGACAGCTACAGTGGCAGATATCCTTATTCAAAGATAATGTGATAAATATACTTATTCAAAGATAATTCAAGTCAATCTAATAAAAACTGTTTGATTTCAACTGCGTGCTGATTAACGAACCATTATATCGAGAAAAAATACGATTGAAAATTCAGGATCATTCTTTATGAAATTTTAAATATGACGATTAGCCAATTTTTAAACCTTCATTATCATATGGTCCAAAATTGTTCCATATACTAACTAACATCTTTAATTCAACTTTAGTGATCATCGGTAAAAGGTTATATGGGCATCAAAAAAATTAAACGTTTTAGGGCAAGAAGTCGCACAATGCATCATTTTGAAGCAATGAGAATGTTTCAAACATTCAGCTTTTATAAAAAATTTACTTGAAAAATATTTATGAATATTCTTCTGGAGATGTTTTAATGTTATTGAAAGCCAATAAAACAAATGGAAATTTTAAAAAATCAAACCAATATTACCCTTTATGCTAATTTCGCCCTTCGCTGCTAATTTTTAAGGTCCCATTTCTAAACCAGGAAGCTTATATAGTACGAAGAAGATTTTTCGAGCAGCGTATCTATTTTTTGGGAATTTTTTGGAGAAATTTAATGAATCTAGTAGGAGTGTGAGCTCAAGATCAATTCCCTACTAGATACCCAGTTACTAAATATTCGTACAGATGAATGGGACGACATGAAAGGGAGTCCTTTGTACCTATTGTCAAATTTCGAACACAAGAATCTACAATCATTTTGTTTAAATGCTATGCCGTTAAATATATTGTTCAATTTTTATGCTGGATTTACATCAAATTAAATATTTTAAACAAACTTAACACCTTCAATTTTGTTGAAAACTTTAAGTAATTTATTTTGTTGCAGTTTCAAAATTGAATTTCATTTCCATTAATTTTCACTGCGGTATTTTGTTTGAGAGAAAAAATTAATGCACGTCAGCTATAAATGATCAAAAAAAAGAAAACAACATGTGTGCATCGATTGAATTTCTGAGTATTGAAATTTTCATTACAAATTTGGAAAAAAAATATGTTATGCGCTATCGTGAAAATTAAATTTATGAACATTTAATTGATCCTGAAGTTTCATTAAAAACACGGAATTTCAGTAATTGCCTTTGCTGAAAAGAATTTGTTGATGAAAACTGGAATGTGAATTTTATTTTTTTATTTCCCTTAAAAGTTGCCCATGAAGGATGATTGACTTTTCGTTTATATTCATTAGCCAGTACATATATGAATAAAGTTTGGTATTCATTTTCATTTTCAGCATTTTCTCGATGAAACTCTACTAAAATAATTTTTCAAAATCAACCATAGGTGAGCTTAAGCATAGGTTAACATAAAGGCACTATCATTGAAAAATTGAATAACAATTTTTGAACCAACATTACAAATTGCTAATATTTTTTCAAGAATCATCCAAGTAACTTCGCAGCTTACACAATGCTAGTGTCATGAAATTCTATACAACTGAATATATTACAACTCAGAAATGTCGAAAGCTTCGATTGCAAAGTATGGTACTATTTCAATAAGGACGAGTACACAAATAAACTATAAATTAAATTAATAAAATTCAGTGCCTTTATTTTTTGGATGTGAATTTAGATTAAGTTAGCGCCAAAATAGGAGAACCGACGGATAACATCGAGTAGTTCACAGTTGATTGTGTGAGATAACTAGCATAACAATAATTGAACTATCCTCCCTCTCAAAAATGACGGGAACAATCGAAATGTTTAAAAATTATAAAAAAACACGATTTTTTCCTACTCTCTTGACCCTTAACTTTAAGACGGTTCATTTTAGAGCAAAGTTATGTTATAAAAAAAGGTTCGTTATTAAATTTTTTATGAGATATGATTGCCTCAAAGTAGCAATAAATATAAAAAAAGAGGAAAAAACCTTATTTTATTTCATTTTTTTACCACTTAGAATACACTGTGAACCTTCATAATTAGCCTAAAATTTTTATATAGTATAATTAAGCTGTACACAATTCAATTCAATTTAGCAATCTAAATTTATTTAAAAAATTCAAAATACAGTGAGACCTGATTAAATGGGACCTGGGTAAGTGAAAAACCTCTATTATTGAGAATTCCAATGAAGTCCCGGCACTTTTTCATCGAATTACCTCTGTTAATGGGACTTTTGGAACCTGGTTAAATGATATTTGATTTCTAGGATTTATTCGATGTTCACCTCTGTAATTGGGACTCTGTACCTCAATCTCCTGTATAAGTGAGACATTTTATCAGTTTGGGACAGGTTTCGACACGTTTATTTACAAACATTTGAATTTCTTTCACGCGTGCTTTGTTTCTCAGTACTATCTCAGGTTTTGACCTACAAACAAGGGAATAAAAGTGTACAAAATGTCCAAACGTAAATATAACACATTATCAGCATCTGAAAAATTGAAGCTTCTATCAGATTATGATTGTGGAAAGTCACGTGATCAACTATGTACGGAGAATAAGATACCAAAGTCAACGCTGAGTAGAATTATTCAAAACAACGAGAAAATTCGGTCTGTGTATTGATGGAAAAGGAAAAATAAAACGAATACGATCGGCAGAGTATCCTGAACTTGAAAAATATCTCTCGACATGGATAAAGCAGGTACGGAATAATAACATTCCAATAAGCGGACCAATGATTAAAGAGAAAGCGTAAGAAAGCCCTGAAATCAACATCCTCCAGGCCATGAGATTTGTAAGAAAAGCTTGGTTTTCTGTTAGCAAAACCACAAGTAGCAATTGCTACAAAAAAGCTGGATTCAAAGTGACGAATGTATCTGAACCTGAGAACCCACAAGAGGAGCTAGAGATCTGTGCAGCGTTTCCAGAATGGAACAAAATAATTACCTCCTGTGGGAACGACCAAAATGACCAGCAGCCGACTTTTCAGGATTACGTTTCTATGGACGATGATGTACTCATTTTAGAGGAGCTCAATGATGAAGACATCGTTTCTAAGTATTCTTCTTTGGACACAGAAAAAGAAGTAGAAGAAGATTGTGAAGAGACTTCAGTAAAAATTTCGAAGCGTGAGGCGATGGAAGCTTTAGAAACTTTACATAAGTATTTCGAGATGTCAAATATTGATGAATCTAGTATTTTTGATCAAATTTATTCCATCGAGAAACAGGTTTCAGCAACTATGGATCAAATACAAATAAACATAACCGATTACTTTAAGTCATAAACTTTACTTAATTGTATTTTTTAATTCGTAAAAAATACGCATTTTTATTAACATTTCCACCTCAATAAATGGAATAACGGTACATTTCGACCTCTATAAGCGAAGGCTTCTGTAAATGAGACAACTAAAATTTTAAACCTGTCTAATTGGAAAACTGGGTAAATGAAAACCTCTTTAAATGATTCAAAATTCTTGGTCCTTTGAGATCCCAATTAACCAGGTTTCACTGTATTTAAAATCGTGTAAGTCAGAAACTAAACCATATAGTAGAAATTTCAATTTTTTCACATATAAAAGACTACTTCACTTATCAAGCGCATTTTACAAAATCAAAATCGGAATATTAGGATGGTTTCAGGAATTTTTGCTAAGCTTGGTAATAAACTCTAAAACAGTGGTGGGCGGCTGCGGATTCAGTCGTTAGAGCCATGATTCTTCATTTCTATATATCAAATAAAAACAAAATTCTTCGGTTCGGCAACAGTGATCCATTGCAGGAATAAACAAGCCGCGAAGTGCGACCCTTGAGGTCCACACGGTTAACTTCCCAGTAATATCTAGATAAACATTAAAAATATTAAACACAATAATGATTTTGAAAATAATACTGCTTTAAATAATAATAATGAAAGGTATTCATAGCAGTAACAGGAATAAGTTAATATTAATCATATCATCTACGGGAGCATCCATTGATTACGCAAGGCTTTCGGTGGATGGATGATGATGATTGATTACCACAAATGCAAATTTGATTGAAATTTTGATGGTTTTCAAAATTTTAGCCGCTTATTTTAATGAAAAGACTGCAAAAGCTATTAAAAATCTGCCGAAATTATCCAAACATTTAAAAACTTTGATTGACTTTACAACAAAGTCTTTAGAATAAAAGATATAAGGTAATATCATTCGGAAGAACCCTTTTCATATGGTAACTTAAAATGATTTTTTATTTTTAATTGAATTTTTTTCAGAATCATGAAAAAAGTTTTGCTGGTTTCTCCTCAAAAACTGATAGGAATGTATAAATTTTATAAACATTTATTACTGTGTTGTGCAAATCAGGTTAAAAAAAAATTTTAAGGAAAAAACCCTAAGTTTTCGCATTTTCTTCTATTAAATTAAAAAACCGCTGAAACGGTTTTATATAATGTTAAAATAATCATGATCAAATATGTTAAAACACGTCGATTGACCCCTTAATGATGCAAATATGATATCTGGCTCGTGAGATATAGTGAATGGAAGAAATGCCCTTGAAGATCATGGTGACTGTTAATGATTTTTATTTTTTATTTAATGTTTCTTGTTATCATGAGAAAAGGTTTTGATGACGTTTTTTCAAGCATGCTTTGAAGTATATAAATTTTATAAGAATTGAATACTGTTTTCCGTAAATCAAGTTAAAAATTCATTGTTTATTAAAAAAACCTAATTTTTGGAATTTTTTTTTTTAAATTAAAAAATTACCACAACGATTTTTTTCAAAATTCGACAGACTCACAAAAATGTTAAGACGCGTTGATTGATACCTTGACAATGTAAATCGTATGTTTGGTTCGCGAGATATAACGCAGGACAGAAATGACCTTGAAGTTCATGATGCCAGTTAATGATTTTTTATTTTTTATTTAATTTTTTACGTAATCACGAGAAAAAGTTTTGATGTTGTTTTTACAAACATTGCTTGAAATATCTAAATTTTATAAAAATCGAATATTGTCTACCGCAAATCAGGTTAAAAATTTATTGTTTATTAAAAAAACCTAATTTTTTGCACTTTTTTTTCTTAAATTAAAAAGCGGCTACAACGATTTTTTTTTTTAAATTTGATAGATTTACAAAAATGTTAATACGCGGCGATTGACACCCTAATCATGCAAATCGTATGTATGGTTCGCGAGATATAATGCATGACAGAAATGACCTTCAAAGGGGCAAAACAACAAACTCCCCCCACCGAAGGATCCCAAAAACTAATCAGCTCTTAAAATTCGATACGACTTCGTTTACGTGAGTTATGCTCGTAGAAAAAAGTGTCCACGAACGTACGTACGTACACAAACACACACACACACATACATCTCCCTTTCTAAAAACACTTTATATATACTCTATAGACCTCAAAACGTAAAGAAATGTCGAAAATTTCGATTTCGATTTTCGAGGCGATTACAAAAACTTCCCATATACTGGGAAGTTAATAACACATTTAAATATGCTTTTGGATATTGTGCATTGAGGCGCTAACTTGAAGCCTTTGTAAATGCAGAATTTAAGCAAATCTATTGGTGGAAACAATCTCCTGGCATATTTTGAAAATATCTTTACAGCATTTATATCAGAATTTACTCAAGCGACACTCTAATTAGTGAAATCGATTCACAAACCTCAAAATCAGGCCATAAATTCAATCTTCGCTTTCCATGAGTAGTTTGGCTGTCTCGCAAAACACAACTCCTGGTATAGATAGTATCGAGCAAGGATCAAACCATGGCTCTGCGCATATTGGGACACAATGCATGACCAATATGAAAAGCACTACTAGATGAAATCGATCGATTTGCAATCTATCGATAAAACCTTACCAAGATGCACATCGACGAAGTACGTATATTTTACAATGCAATCCAGACACACGCCATAACTGGTTGCCTCATTATCGATAATTACTATAGAGACAGATTCTATTTGCTTGATATGAAATGTTGGCTGGCAAGGACGCAGGCATGCAAGCATGTAACACGAGCCAAATGAGGGTTCTTGTATCCTTTTGCTAAGCAAAAATAGGTATTAATTCAAGTTGCGGATAATAGTGCTATTGTGGAATTTCACATTATCTGGAGCGGCAAATTAAAATCCCTACTCATAATTGTCGAGCGTGTATCGATTTAAGGAGGTTGATTCAGGATGCGGTTGAAAACTGGTGAGAATACATCGTATTTTTGTGTAGATACCACGTATACGAGTAAGTACATGTAAAAATGAATTTATTGACCTAGAAATCGACGGCAACAATATTACAACTATGTATAGTACGATTGAGATTTTGCATTTGATGCTCTTTTTTAAGCAATTTATTACTAAATAGGTCAGAAATGGATGGCAAATAGATTTTGTAAAAAATAGACGATTATGTACGATGATTCTTTTGAGAATTGTTTTTTCAGTGTTTTCAGTACTGGGGTTTTTGATTTCTCGTTAATTTTTTCAAGTATTATAAAAAATTACATATTTAAATACCGCTCCTATTTTGTCTATTTTTATGGTGACTTTAGAAAGCAGTTTCACGAATTGATATTTATTTCACAAAACTTTCCAGTGGTCTTTTATCTTGTGTCTTGCAAAATATCTACTATCGTTGAATTTATTTGCATACTATTTTTAACAGTTGAAGAGAAAAGCATGATCGTTTTCGCCCTGAACTCTGAGACCCAGTGCAGTTATTTCAAAAACATGTATCTAGACTGAATAAACGTTCAAGTAGGCACTTAAAAAGGCGTTTACTATTTAAGATACAATTTTTATAGTGTACAACACTCTTTTGTGTGCATATATTCGATACGTAGATTTTCTTTAAATTCTAATCTAAGATAGAAGCCATTTTTCGACTTTATATTATTGTTGTGATTGTGCGAGTTTCTGAGCGCACTAAACTTTCTAGGCAATATTTTTTTGCTTTGAAAAATGCGCCGAATAACGGTATATGAGCAGAAGGGTTCGCATTTTACATATTTACGGCTAAGGGGCACAGCTCTTATTTTCAAAGTTGATATGAAAAGCGTTATTGATAAATTTCCAACATAGCAACAGCTTTCGCCGAAATTATTACCGCGGTAACATTTCAAATTCAATGTAAATAGTCCAATAGTGGCTTATTCAATCAATAACCGTGTTTGTTCGCCTTTAAAATGAAAGCAAAACCTTCATTCTGCTTTGAAATTTTATAGGTGGCAAATGCAAATTTGTCATTAAATTTTCCTCACAATTACATTTCCACCAATAAAGGATTTGACAAGCAGGCAAAACTCTTCTGTATTACAAAAACTTGCCGTTCGGCTGACGTCTTAAGGGTAGACAGGCTGCGCGCCGACTACAAAATCGGGAGCATAATGCCTTCGAACTGAGCCGAGCCGAACCTAAACCACCAACGATGCTATTTAGGTATATAGACTGTAAAAGTAATCCAATATGGTTAGGCCATTAGCGTCGCGAAATTGATTGGCTTTTATTAAGTTACGAGCTATCAGACTGTTCCCAAATGAATTTATCCGTTCCAGTCGAAGTGTGCACAGAGACCAAGGAAAATTGAGGAAAAACTTTTTCCAATAAATACATTTCGAAGTAAGTTTGCCTAAAAAAGCAACCGCAAATCTTTTTCCCCAAAGGAAAGCAAATGCGATCTATTTTTTTTATCTCACCACAGAAATGAAGAAAAGTATCTATAGTGAAAGTTTTGCCGGAGGAGTAACTTATGGATTGGATGTTTTGTTTAATTAAGAAATTTAGCTGAAAATGTGGATATCAAATATACATATACAAATCAGAAAAGAACGTTAAATATTCTCATGAGCCAGAAAAGCTTGCTACAATGATGAAATTGAAGCGGCTTCTGATTTAGCAAATTATTTCTCCAGGATTGAATTTCACGTACAAAACGGAAGTCAGTGGGAAAAAGGTGCCAGAGATGATATCCACCGTCAAGTTTCATGCGGTTGATTTTTTTAAACTTAAGATGCCGAAGTTATGTAAGCGGACGGACAGTGGCACAAGATCAGTGTGTAATTGAGAGTGAAGCAAAGAAAGTTAATTGAATGGTTCATTTTTATTTCATAAGGTCTGCATATTTTTTAAAATTAAAAACGTTGATTTGATGGTTTCGACATCAATTTTGATACTAGGAAAAGTTCAAATCCATCTCAAAGCTCAGGACATGAAATAATGACTTTTTGATAAATTTCATTTGATGATAAACTTCAATTAATATGAATTAAATCATGAGCACAGTTAATAAAGAATATACTCGTAAATAATAAATAAAATATTAGTAAACTCACTCACATAGCTACAAATGTTTGTGGTGTATCATTCCGACTTCAATTTATGTACATCTCATAAGAAATTGTGAAAATTCGGACCATCAATAACATGTTTGGCTTGGCCAAAAAAAATTTAAGGGGTCTACCCTTTTTAAACAATGTAAAAACGGGTCATTCTCAATAATTTTTTCGATAGGTTTAAACTATAAATATTGATAAGAAAGGCATTACACTCAAAAAATTCACTCTCGATATACAAAAAAAAATATTGTTTTATTAATTTATGTGAGTTTTTATCAATGAAAATGCCTGTTGAAAAAATGTCGAAAAAACGAGAGGGGTGTGCGCTGTTGATGAAATTTTTGAGGTGGTTGGTCTGAAACAAAAAAAAATCAAATAGTTTTAGGTTCAGTATGTTAATAGCTATAGCCCGAATGGGGCAATTTTTGTTTTGTGCAAAATTGACAAAATGGCGGACATTTTTCGAAAAATTACGAAAAAACATGCTGTTTTTTCACCGTTTTTGGCCAAAAAAATACTTCAAATCAGAATTTCGAAAAATCTCCCGTTTGCGCTATAGCTGTATTAATAAAAAAGTCTGGTAAAAAATCGGTTCAGTAGTTCCCGAGATTTTATCAATGTGGCTTCGAAAAACGTTGTTTCGAGAAAAACACGGTTAAAGTTTTTTTTAATGAAGAATCGCGCTCAGGTGACAAAGTTGCCCGAAAAGACAGTTGGACAGATCTGATCATTATAAAATTAATATGATATTTCTGTATATATATACTTTGCAAAAAGCAACAAAAAATCGAATTTTTGAAAATGATAAAGAGGGTACACCCCTTAAACAGGAAATAAAATCAACGTAAATGTTTAGATTAAGAACTTTCTGGTAACTTTGATGCGAAAAAGAAGCACAAAAGAATGCTTTTTCCTTTGAATTTAAAACACCTAATGAATCAAATAAGGCAAGCTCACACACAAAAAAAAAACTTCGCGACACGAACTAGGTAACATAGTCTAAGATTTGAAAAAGGCTTTAAAGTGACTTAAAATCAAAGATTGCTTCAATGTACTTCACGATTTCTCCAAAAATTAGCATGAAGTCAAAAAAATGTTGAATTCAATTATTTTCGAAAAATTTGGGTTCAAATGTTGATGTTCCGAGAAAGAGAACAATCTAGGTGTTGTAACACAGCATTTTCCAATCACATTCTGAGAATTCTCAGTCAAATTAGTAACGCTCAAACTACATTTCTGACTAAAAAAAGTAGAAGATATTTATCTCAACTTTTTTTTTACTTCAACGCGGAAAACGCAAGCATCCAAGTACAAGTCCTTAACATCAAAATGCAAACTCGAAAATTGAAGTTTGAATTCGAGACAAAAAAATGTTATAGGATCATTAAGCCTGATATATTTCATAATATGCATTTCAATTTTGAAGGAGGTTGACTGAGGAAAACAATATCGACTTCGGAAAAATTAATTACGTTGACCAAATCCTGTTCCCACATTAAGTTCTTTCTGTTTGAATGACGAAAATAGCTCAATCAGAGTCATCATTTTTAAATATTTCAAACTCAATTCAATCATGATCTATTCTAAGAGATATAATGAAAATAATCTTGACCAGAAAGCTCAAAGTTCAGTAAAACTTCATATTTACATACTCAAGGTTTTTATTTCATTTGCAATGAATTAAAAATAGTTGGAAATGGAAATGGCAAATGGATGCAAACTAACTTTTCCATCATTCATATTCAAGCCCGTAGCATTCATAGTATTAAGCACTAGAATTTCGTTCACAACTACTCCTGAGTATTCAAAGATGATAGTGTAATTATTGAGTTCTTGCAAATGGTCTGGGCGTGCTTCTGCATAAAAAATAAACATGAAATGATTCATAGAACTTTAATCACCAGAAGTTTCCTTTTTTATTGATTGGTAAGTCCATTTCTGATTGGAAAGCAAAAAAAAAATCTAACTAGATGAACTGCCAAGGGTGATCATTATAAGCACTCCAATTCACCCCTTTGAATTTTTCGGCTAGCACTTTCTCACTCATAACGATTGTCATATTAAATTGTAAGAAACTCTCTCTTTCTTGAGCATCAAAACGAGCTTAATAAATTTATGGAGGACTAGACTACTATACAGCCGCCTACACGGAACCCTTGTATTTAAATAGTATTAATGCGATTGAATTGACATCAACACCTACAGAAAATAGTCGATAACACAGTTATCCTCAAGGCGTTTCTGTAGCCCGTCCTAGTAGTGAAAGCATGATGGATCGATATATTGCGAATAAAAAACATCCATATTGAGGTGCCTGCACATAAAGAAATAATTTCCCAGTATAACTATATGAATTCAGGCCTCACACATTCGGTGGCAATGTGGTGATTCGAATATCGGAAGGATCCAGACAAGAATTCCGTAGGCATTTCCGATATTTATCTGTGTAATGGCAACTTCAAAAGTGGATTTGAAACGCTCCGATGTTTCCTTTTTGTTGAATGCCGATAGCAGCAACGTTCGTCACAAAATGTTTGAATAGAACCAAACGCAAGCACAAAGGACGTGTCCTTGAAAAGGTGAAATCAAGCAAAAACACATTTTTATTGAGATGAGGTGTTTGAAATATCGCCACGGCAGGAGGCGTCTCGTAGAGGGCGAGTAGTCTGATAAGAAAAGCGGAAGGAGGCCACGTATTCAAAGAAACCCATCGTGTAACCAGCCAACATTTTATGCAAAAAGATCTTGAATATATTACCTGTTCGCACATAAGTGATGAGCGAAATTCGTTTTGCACTCGCTTGGAAACATCCGTTCCATCAATCCAGCTTTAGATTTTGCCTGGCCAAACTTATGGAGTTTGCACATCATCTGGGAACTGAATGTCCCGAATAGCGTCAAATACAATCTTTCATAAATTGCTTTCAAATTTCCAGCAGTTACATCCTCTGCCAACAACAGTTTGTCGCAAATATCTCTGAAGGTTTTGTGTCGTCTTTTTCTTCTTCTTTTCGGTTGTCTCCACGATATTTCAGGAAGATTGCCGAGGAATAAGCACTCATGTGTGACTCCTTGCCAAGGTGGAATACCGAGATTTTTCGCCGTTGACAATTTTCTTCGAATTAACCGTTGACAACAACATATAAATGAAATTTCACGTAAGGGAATGAATCAATCTTTGAAGTGAGCTTAACGTTATCGGACATCTTCAAAGGATATATTTATTGGATTATTTCGGACGGTTTGAGGTGCAGACTTAAATTTAGGATTTGAAGATAGAAGCTTGGATCTAAAAATAATCTGAAACTATTGACGCAATCATAAATGGGTAGTATATTGAATATCGTAGAGAGTAAACGCAATTGCTAGTTGAAAATGTGGATTAAATTAAATTCAGATTAAAGTGGACTTTTCATGGTCAAGTTGAAATCGAAATTTAAATCGATTGGAACAATTAAGATCTAATGTTCAGAAATAAAACTCGGAAAAAGTGTTTGATTGAGTTGAACATGAAGCTAGTAATCCCATACAGGACCTTAACAATTTCGATGATGTTTCAGACATATCATCTGTATTGAAATATTTAATAGATACATTTTAAAGAATTATATTTCCAATCATATTCCTATGCTCATATATATTTATATCATATATATAAGCCAGGAGAAAAAATCAGTATAAGTTTGCATCCTTTTCTTGTCAAGTGAGGGCTGAATCTGGGAAAATGTGATATACCATTCCCCAAATCTATACAACTACTCATCGGTAAGAAACCTACGGTCTCGTATGCAAAATACAATGCTACTAGGCTCTTTCGTTTTTAGCGTTACTTGACTTGTTAGTATTTATTGCAATTGAATACTGCGCAAATTATTATCAAAAATCATCCAAATTATTTGCAAGTTGCAGTACCATCCAATTTTCACACGACAAAAAGTTCTGTTGAATACTAGATAAGATTACACATTCGCCAATAGTCCAGTCAAATGGTCCTGAAAATGACGCCTGGTAGGTTAATTTTTAGTGCAATGTGTGACCAGCTCAACAGTAAGCTTAAGTTGAAGTTTCTGGGGTCGCAGCTCTAATCTTTTGGGCTCCATCGTGAATAGAAGAAAAAATGGGACACTTCCATGTCTCAAAATCCATGGCTCTCATAAAAAAGATTTGTAAAACTGAAATAGTGGATACATTATTTTCACGTGGTGTCAATAACTAAGAAGTTACAAGCCAAATACGACATCCGAAAGGGGTGGGGAGATATTTTGATCGCCACAACTTCTTTGGTTTCACTTTTTTTTCGCAAACTACGTTTGGAAATAACTTTATGTCGAATTTGTTACAAGCCTTTTGCCGTGTTGTTTGTTTCGATCAGTGGCGGCTCTACCTTTGGAGCTAGTGGGGCTCAGCCCCACCACTTATTGATGAGCCTATATTAGTGCAAATGTAATCAAATATCATTATAGATTTCAATATAGTTTCCATTATTTAATTTCATTTCAAAATATAATGTAGCATTTTTTTCGCCCATGCTGTAGTTTACGTTCACATAGTCTTCTTGTCACGCACTGTAGACCACTTTGTTTTTCTCTTCGACTCGCTTCGTTGTGCCTGCACCGAGTAAAAGCTGAGAGTAAAATTCAAACTTATTTTCTCTTTGACAATTTTCCACCTTTACTACGAGGAAGGGGCTACATGGATTTTGCCCCGAAAAAGAGTATTTCGATTTGAATGTATGCGTGAATTCTATGCTGAAGCGGTGGGAGTGTGCGTGTTTGAAATACATGTGTATACATCGTGGACGGGCTAATCATATGCAGCCCGTTCAGTGCTTCGACAACGTTTAGTCTTGGCATGGTTTGGATAATACTTTTGAGCAGACATAAGCAACATTTTTTTACGACGGGCCGCAGCAGGTGAAGGTGATGACTGTTAATTCAAGAGTAGTCTCATCAGTGTAGTATTAGTACTTAATGTGCCTTCGTACACTGGTGCTAGTTATTGCATCTCGAAGGAAGAAAAGTTGCATGAGAAATGCATTTTTCATGCGCGATGCGATAACTCTCGGCAGTATACAGTGTTCAAAACAAACAATATCGCAAACGACTTGTGATAAAATTGTCTTGAAATATGCTTTAATATTTGACTGGACTACCATTGAAAGTAGACTTCAATCGGTAAAGAAGGAAACTTCTGTTGTGGCATCAAGCAATGCATTGCTTGACGTAAAAAATAAACAACAACTTTCTCAAAGAAATGTTTTGTATGATCGACCAGTCACCATTTGTTCAAGCTGTCACGTGTAAACTAGATACTGAGCTGATGCATCCTGATAATCACAAAATTTGTAACGAACTTTTGACAGGAGAATTATAGAAAATGCCAACGTGGATATTGATTGGTTATCAACTGTAGATAATTGATTTGGTAACCTCGGGCAAGAGTTTAGAGTTGGGATAAGTAAGTATTTTTGAAAAAAATATAAAATAAGGCGTTATGGAAAATACAGTTTATCTCAGCATTAATTGCAGTTCTGACGCAGTTCACGCTGTGAATTTTTGAAAAGTTATCTAGGGTTGCATTTCAGCGCTTATCCCTATAACTGTTAATGGGGGCTACATGTAAACTACGTCTGCTGTTTTAAATGTTTTATGAAACAAAGTATGGCCAACAGCAACAGCAAAGTAAAAACGATATCCTCTTAGTGCCATTGACATCGGAGACCATTTTGTTACGTATCACAATATCTAGGCTATGCTAATATCTAGCTTTGTTAGAATATTTCGGAAGATAATCTTTTGTTTTGTTTTGTCAAATTTACCTGGATTGTAAATAAAAAATGTTCTCAGTGTCACTTAAAAATGCAGTTTGATAAACTTCGCCTATAGAATTTAAATACGTTGACAACAAAAATACGCAGCAGATTAACTTTTCCACAGCTGCTTTAAAATTTCATCTACCATCGGTTTTTGCCTAAGGAAAAACATGGAACATTTTGAAAGACTGCTTCTTTCGCAAATAAGATTCCCGGCAATAAAACCTCCTTATGTGAATTTCATTTATCCTAGACGTGATGTCACGTTCAAATTCCAACGTTTTACGCTTCCAAAGCAACAACGGCAACGTTTGTTGCCAGCAACCAGCGCCTAGCGTATGTTGCGGGGGTGGTTACTATGCAGGCATGGGAAGCATAGTTGTTAGATATGTGTTCGCCGCCACGTTTCGTGATGAAGTTTTCCACTTTTCGTTTTGGTTTCATGTAACGTCGCTGATTAAAATTCTTCATGAAATGTTTATGAGTAAATGATGTGAGTTGGCTAAACTCGCGAGCAATAAATCACCACCAGGTAGACAACGCGTCTTCCACTAATCTTGATATAGTAATTTACGATACGAAAATCACGTAGAACGGCATCATGGAGGCGGATGGAACTTCTCAGGATAATGTGCAGCCAGGAAATACACTTGTATGTATGTCTGTACGAAAAGCTCATTCTCTTACTTTAAGCGGATTTTCAACGAACAAAACTTCAAGGTTTGAATTTCACTAGAAAATTCTGTTTAAAACAGACAAAGATACATCTAGAACACATCGTGATAAGATTATAATTGAGAATGACTTTATTTCAAACGATATGTAACTTTATTATTATCTAAGATGATTTAGGATTTCCATGCTTGTTCTTGCAACACATATAGTGATGTTAGGCATAAATTGCAAAGTATCTTAGGAAAATTATCTAAAAATTTTGAACATTTTTAAGACTCATTCACACGCGAAACTTTGTGCAACATTCAAGTCTTTCATTGCTTGATATTACAAAAATAGTCCTTTATGGCAAAAACTCTGATAAATTCACATTGCTTGATTTTTCTTCTGTTGAATTGTAAAGGAAGAATACCTGTTGTTCACTTGAATAAATTCTGGATGGGCAAAGTAGATGCAAATGCAATAAAAAAATGAATTGAATATTATTTTTTCAATACAAAACATTCGCCCAATTTCAAACTGAATCATCTGCAAATCGATACGAACATCGTTGATTTCTAGTTACTACTAAAAGCGAAGTCATAGCCTTGGCAGAAACAAAATAAAGAAATGAATTTATGGGATTGAATTGCCTGACAATAAAATCTGTCTGTATTTAACCCTAGACGGATTGACTTAAAAATTTAGAGGGCATAGGAAGACATTCGACGATCATGAAATGTTTGCTTTTATAATATTTAGATGGTAAAAATAAAAGTTTTACTATGTATTTTAACTCTTTTTTTATTTATGTATTTAAAAAACAAAACATTTTTTCTTCCAATTTGGTATTACAATTCGAGAAACATGGCATGTTAACGCGAATACGTTTGCAGCTAAAATCTCTAAGAAAGTAGATATTAATAGGGATGGCACTTCCGATCTGTGTTTGCCCTTACAAAATATGTAAACAGTGACACTCAACCTTGGTAGGGATTGAAGACAAAATTTTTTAAAAGTCAACTACCTATTCTTTCATGATAATTAATTAAAGGGCGTATTGTGAATTATGCCGTAATTATTACGGACTGTGATAGACTAGAGTAGTTTTTTTCATTTTCCATTTTTTTATGGGGCTTGGTAATCGATTATTTAAAAAAGTAATATTGGCGTGAGTCATATGCATGCACGGACAGTCTTATTTTGATACATTGAAGCAATTTTTTTCGCAATTTATATGTGTTATTCACTAGAATATTTTTCTTGTTTGTGATAACTTGTCGAAATGTTGAATAGAACATTTTTAAAGAATTATTGAATATTAATTTCAAGCTTGATATTAAAATTTTCTCAATTTTCGAAGCTACACAGCATTATTAGTTGATTAACCATTTTTTAAAGTAAAACAATCACAAATACTTTCATGGCATAAGATCAGATTTGTTAAAATTGAACTTTGGGTAAAATAATGAAAAATTTGATTGTACCCGTATGAGCTAGTTCGAAGTCATATGAAAAAAAGGATTATGTTTCTTCTCCCAGAGCTATGAATATCAATTCTATTTTATTTAATCGTAAAAATATTCATCAAATCATTATCAAAAGTTAAAGCAATTACAAAATAATGGTACAAACTGCGAATGAAACTAAAACTACTACCTGATTCAGGATAGCAAGACAAAATGATCTTTCTAAAAGTGAATAAGCCATAAACAGGATCTAGCTGGAGAAAGTCTAGAGATCTTCAAGGCCAGTTATTCCTTTCTTAGCTAGTGAGCTTCTTATTTTAATATAGAAAGTTTTAATAAGAATGGACACCTAATTTATGTTTAGGACCAAAATAACTATTCCGAAAATTAGCTTCAAGCCATCTCGAATAAAAACTGATACTGAATTGTAAATTTAGTCTGTCCAACAACGAAATTCAAAAGGTGACATTCAGAAATATTAAATTAATGTTTATTTGGTTTATGCAAATTCTTTTCAATTTGTATTGGCGATCATGACCGGAACAGTGGTCAATAATTTAAAAACAGTAATTGGAAACAAAAATCAATGAAATCGGCCGGTCAACAATAAAGATAAAGTGTATTAGAGGCATGAATATAGATCCTTATGGAATATGTAACCTTAAGTCCAATTCGAAAGGAAAAAGGGAGGTTGATAAACATTGAGCGGAACTGATCATAGAGTTCCAAAGACTGTTATAAAGCCTGAGTATGCAATTTCTTAGGTTCTTTTAAAACTATTTAGATACGATACGTAATGATAATTTAGTTTACATTGCTGGTCGTTTTTATTTAAAAAGAATGTTTATTTAAATCGATTTAAATACCAGTCGTCACTGTTTTGGTAGTAAGGCATCCCCTTGGTTCGTTTCGCAGTATAATGTCTATTTCACTAGAAGTTCATCTTTCAGGGCGTCAATTATTATTACATAAAAAGTATCAACGAAAATTCATCTTGCCCACAATTTCTACAATACTCACTTTAAAGATTATTTTTTTCAATATTTTTCAGTGTTCTAACTTGAAACGATGGTTTTCATACAGTGTTGATATCACTTAATGTCGCTGTTCCCAATGTTGAAATACCATGCACTTTAAAAGCAATCACGGAATGTCCTGTCGTGCTTATTTTATATCAAATGCATTAGAAAGATATTGGAAATGATATTGTCATTGTATGTTATTCATAAAAATCAATTTCGCACGTGGCAGCTTAAAAGTATCAACTGTCGAAGATTTTGAGACACAGCAACACAATCAAATAGGACCACCACCAAAACTAGACCAAAGTCTTAAAAGTATATTCAATTTCAGTTCGAGTATTTCAAACGGTTTTGCTTTGAACTCAAAAACCCGATGTAACTAATCTAATTAAAATGTCAATAAAAGCTCAATATGTTTCATACTTTAATGTAGTATCGATTCGAAAACAGGCAACCAATCCCCATTCAACATCATAAAATCCTTCATTACACAGCATACAGATAGAATCATAACGGATGATATTTTGTTTCAAAAGACACAAATTAACATATCCCGGCAAGGCGAAAAGATTTCCTGCGAATACTTTGGTTTTATCTTCTCTTGTTGCTAAATTTGGATTAAAATTTCTTATCCTTTTCTATACATAAATTTTTGGCCCCACTCACTTTCCTAACCTCATGTCTATGGTGGCTGGAGTGTAAATTGCTTGCAATATGATATTTTGCCAATATCTGCCACGTTCTTTGCTAAAACTTTCCATCCACTCCTTCTATTGAAATGTACATATTATCTATACGCAATAACCATATGTTAGGTGCTATGTAAATACCTTTATCTTCATTTTCCGACGTGCTCCAAGAAGTGGATTTTTCAATTTTCCGTGCCACTGTTTACATTGCTTTACTACCTGCGAAACAATAACCATCTGCTGCACTTACCATGGATACGAAATTGATTTTATGAAGACGACTACTGGTGCGAACCGGAACATATGAGTTCTGCTCAGGGAAAGGGTATTGACAGGAAGCTGTATATGCTGACAAACGCTGATTTAGAGCTAATATCGATTTTTCGCCAATCAAGTTTTGCGCGAAGCTTCCTGCGGAACCTACACTGCTAACGCTACTGACAAGATAACCAGGAAGTGCTGAATTCCTTTATATTCATCTGTAAAAATGTTGAATTATCTGTATGGAAAAGATATTACAGTGCTGTTCAATAAAGAACGTCACGATTCTCCCTTTTTGGATCCTAAAAGCGATCAAATATAATTTTGAAGGTGAAATCGGCGATAACGATCGCTCTTGGATAATCTGCATCGCATTCATAATTCCAAGGAAGCTTCTGTGCCGTACATCAAATTACCATGCTATACGGCATGCCTTCATCCATTTACCGGGCACACCTTTTCATGTAACCTCTAGAAAATTGTATTATCCAATTTTCCATTGTTTTCGCAAAGGATAAATGTGCAGAGACGCCAGAGTATGAGTATAAAGCTGTATTGTACAGGTTTGCTCCCAGGATTACGGTATGGTTGGCAATGGAAGCTGGTGTAAAAGAATTTCTAAAATATAGACTTGAGAGCATAGAGCGAAAGTACCTGGTTAATGTGTTCTGTTTCGGAATTGAAACTACGTCATGGCTGCCAATTAAAGTGGACCAGAAAGGTGGAAGTTATTGCATCGCTGAACATTTTTGGTTTTTCAGGGATTAACAGATTGTGAGGTTTGGTTAGCCATCAGCAATGGTTAAATACGTACGATACTACGTTTTGATGTAAATAAAGTTGAAAACTGCATCTATTCAAGCACCACAGAACACACTTAAATTTGATCGAAGAAATAATAAAATATATACTATTAAGGAAAATGGATTCTTAGAATCCAAAGAAAAGAAAAAAATACTGTAGCTTTGGAAGAATGTAGTTGACATGAAATTGGAAGAGTTCAATTCAAAAAACAATTATTTTCTATGTACAAAATTGAATAAAAAGATTCGGCTGTTTTAATAGAATCATGCTGAACACGTCTGTTTATAGCTGTTCTCGATTAATTAATTAATCAAAGGTCTCTGAGGACACAAAATTGGCAGTCAGTTGAAAAAGTTTCCATCCAGATTAATTCATAGGATTTTTTTTGTCTCTGACAAGCTATCAAATTGCAGATTATGTGATGACGCAATTCTTACTTCAAGTGGTTTTTGGCACCATATGAGATTATTTCTATAGCAAAATTTTCACTGCTACATCTTTTTAACATTGCTGAGTTGGAAATAAATGCTGAGAATCTCTTGTGCATTTTATTGCTTCTTTGTATATGATAGGAAATTCTAAGTAAAGTTTCAATTCATAGAGCTGGGTCTTTTCTCCAGAATACGGGTGGGTACAAATTTAGTTACATCTTATTTAGAACGAAAACATTAAGACATGCTTACATCGCTCTTCGAAGATGATATGGAAGGATACTGAACGCTATTCGAAAATTTTGGTTGCATGCAAACAGTGTGTAAGTAGAAAAGGGTTTCCATATACAATGATCACTCTCATAAATGAGCATCAAATCATATATACGGATGTATATGTTTGGTTTTACATGGGCAAGCAAGCTGACTTAAAAATCAAACCTTTCCAATTCAACCTAAAGAATGTCTATGGACCGATTGTGATATTTTCGCAGAAATGGACCATGGACGTAAGGCAGAGTCGTTAATAAAACTAAAGTTAGTTACATAATCTTTTACCAGGAATCAATTTTAGCGCTAATAATTGCTGCCATTTTTGTCGGGTCATACTCTGTTAGTATTGATGGGAGGATTTCAAATAGAGTAAATTAATTAAAATGAAAGGTAAAACACCACTGGAAGAAAGGAAGAACAGAATTGTTAAAATACATTTTGTATCCTATCGTATATCATCACTAGCTCAATAAGATTCGGGCTTCAACCACTGTACGGCTGCAGGCGACATTCAAGTTTGTAAATATCCACAACACCTTTGCGCCGAAATGCAATATGAGGATACCATTGACAATGTATGCATAGTTTCCATAGTATCCTTTAAATTTCCGTGCTTCCAATGCAGAATGCCGGTTCAATCAGAGCTCTCATCAACATTTCCTTTAGATACTATGCAGTTTGCCAGCGATTCGTTTTGCAAATAATTTCGATTAAGTTTTAATTAAAGCTTTCACAAGCACGAATTTTAATTATAAAAGATAATGCTTGGGAAATTTTCGACTCATTTAACATCCAATTTTGGTTTACCTTTTTACGTCTACGGTGTAGACTTTTAGATGAATTTATCGAGAAGCTACGTGTGAATGTGTGGATGCTGTTCAAGGCAGGTGAATTTTCAGTTTCATTGAAATGGCTAGTTTTTTTTGAATAGCTCCGTCTCAAGGATAATCGATTTAGTGTGTACTTAATATTCACATAGCTTGTCGATTTGCAGAAACGGCTTCAATCCATGTATTTGTCTAGGATTCCGGCTGAGTGGATAAATCTGCTTGTCAACATGTTGAGAGTATTTATTAAAAAAAAAAACAATTCTGGTTTCTCAAATCAATCCAGCAGACGGTAGGTTGAAACCCATGAAATAACTCGCGCATCAATAGTTTCAAACATTGTTACTTAATCAGTAGTATTGTGATATACCTCAGTGGCGAGGCGTTCATATAAGCCGATTCCCATCGGCTTCCCTTTCCAAATATGTTCCAAAAATGTCTAACACTTCAGTTTTATAAGGGAATGAAGTATTTATTTACTTGCATGCATCACTATAAACATGCACAATCGTTCCACTTGATCTCAGTGTTTATTCCATCATACTCCATTTTCTTCATTCTACACATCCTCATAGTTCCATAATAGCCAGCAACGCGATCACCATCTGTAAGAGTTGCAGCAAAGCTTTCCGAGTATCGAATTCATCAATAATTTAAGGTACCGTGGACATTCAACTCCCGTTTGTTGGAATGGCAGCTCAGTTTTCCTCAATGGGATATGGAAACAAATCAAAAAGCCGGTAGCGTTCCCGGCTTGCGAATCAGCTGTGAAAATTGATGCTAGAAAATCATCGGCTTACCCACAGTAATTTTTCACCCCTCGCCACTACTTATGCATAAAAAGTATTTAAAACAGATCGACTCTTCTATATTTAATTCAGTTAAGGGGCGCTTTATGAACCACGTGTCTCTATTCGGTCCATTTTTGAACCCTCTCTTATTCAAGTAGCTCTACGTAGTTTCGGCTCAGACATACTGAATTTGGTCGTTGAAAGGTCAACAGTAAGTATGAGTTGTAAATAAAATAAAACTACTGTAAAATTGGAATGTTTTTAAAGTCACAGATCAATGTAAAATAATTGCTATAGTTTATGCATACTCGTATACCATTCTACCCACTTTCCCATTTTAATTCAGTTTTTTTTATGAATGGTCGAATTTTTCAAGCTGGTCTGAAAACGCTGGAACAATTTTACTTCTAGCAGTGGAAAAATTTATATTGTTTCAACTACGTTTCGTGTGACATTTTTTGTCAAACGACATTTATTACGCATGCCAACATTGATCGCTACGCTACTGGATTTCGGTCATGTTTTTGTCGAAAACATTTCGGGGATACGTTTTTCAAATGCATCCAAAACACATTATTTTGTGCTGATTCGACCCAGTTGAAGAAATATGACGAAAAAGGAATTGAAAACGATTGAAAATTAAATTTTATGCAGAATTTGAACTGAAATAAGCGTAAATTATTATCAGCACTGAAAAATGACTGAAAGTGGGCTGAAAACATGATAAAGTTCAACCGAGATTGGGTATGAACTGAGATGGAAATTTTTATTCAATCGAATCAGAGACTGAAGTCTGATTGAAAATTTTATATTAGTCTAACTGTAACGGAAAACAGCCCGATTCAATACTCAATTATCAGTTAGTTTACATGAATACTAAAAAGAAACTGAAACGAGGGCAAAAGAAAACAAAAGTGTCTGAATTTATGAATTTATGATTTTTTGCTGCAGCAACAGTAACATTTTACATATTTTGAACTTAGGCACTTGTTGGTTTGATTGTTTTTGACAAAAATACATGGTTTATACAATTTTCTACATGTTGGCAATTAAATACCGTAAATTTTTAAATAAAAATAGTTTTAACAGACATTGAAATTCTTAATTTGTGGAAAACATTAAATCGAGGGCACATAAAATGTCTGAAACGAACGAATTGCGTATTTGTTTGTTATATATGTTTAAATTGCTGCTATGCAATTGGGACCTTTTGTATGGCAGTATTTTTAACAATGAACAAAACATCAAAAGATCAATAGCTTCAGCACCAAAATCTTCTAAATCAGTACAAACATCCACAAATTTACAATCAGCACTTGCAAATTTACAATCAGCACCAAAATACTTACAACAACTTTTAATCAGACTATTTTTAGTCAAATTTCAGTTTTTTCTGAAAACAGATTCAGTTTGTTTTCAGTTTAAATTCAGTTTCTATTTTTCAGTTAGAATTTCGTTCATTTTCAGATCATTTTCTGTTTTTTTTTCTCGTCTATGATTTTCCATCTATTGTTCACCACCTCAGTTTACTTTTAATTGATTTTCCGACTAATATATAAAATAAGAAATTTGTTTCACTCGAAAAGGACGGCCTAAATCATTAGAAGCTCTAAAAATATGTAGTTTTGTGGCACAGTAATGATTAAAATTGTTGAATAGCTAGTGTACAGTTCCAATAAAAATTACAATAAAGATAATAGCGTTTAATTAAATTAGCGCTTAAAATTTCAAATCGTTATAATTAATCTAATTTGTTATTAACTCATTGATGAAAGTGAAATACCATAACATTTTATATTGAATTTTGTTTATTTAGTGTTGATAGCTGTTTTGAAAATTTGCCTAATCGAAAAGCATCTGCTTCAAATAAATATTCATTTTATTTTCAATGTATCTTAACTTTCACTGTACATACATTCAAAAATGCTTCAAAGCAAATTATAGTAAAATATTATTTCATTTGTTCATACATAGAAGCGTTAAGATTTTTCTAATATTTTTATTAATTTTTCAAAATTGTGCAATTCAAGGCAAATGTGCATGGTAAAAATGATAACTGAAATTGAGTTTTGTTCGTAAACTAAACGATGTATTATTTTTTCAGGTTTTTACAATGATATTCTTTTATTAGTTTCTGTTTGGTTTTGTGCAGCCCAGAAAATATTCTTATTAGATAAGTCACTGGGGCAGTTTAATTTTTTAACACCTTTTCTCATTAGGTGTACGTGGATATTAATACGAGAATATAAGTTCTGATTGATGAGCCATCGCATCAAAAGCTCCTTTACGATATTTTTAAGAAAACAATTTCCAGGCGGTTTTCACAATTCAAACAAAAAAAAAACTGTCGGCACTGCAAGAAAATCAAACATTCAATGGTAAAATAGATTAACACCATTTCCGGATTTCGTGAAAAGTTGCAAGCCGGAAACGAAATTAACTTCGGTGGTAATCGTTGAAATGAATCTCTTAAAACAATTATCGGCATTATTTTGGTTTAAAGTCTAAAAAAATAGTGAAATTAATTCAATTTTCATTAAGAACCCAATTGCAATTGATAACAATGAATTTCAGTCTAATACAAATTAAAATCAAGGAATTAAAAGAACAACAATGTTCCGTTTGTATCCAATAAATGGTTGGGTTCAAATTGAAAGATTCAGATCGGAAACAGATTTTGAAGCAACACGATAGTTCTAAATCGATTCAGGTTTCCATTCTCCTTCAATGTTTATTTATAACTGATTGCACAGACAAAAACGGAAAAAATGCGTCCTGTATCACAAAAGTGTTAGTTTCCTACATCAATGAGCGTTTAAAAGTTGGTACCTTTTAGATATGACAATAGAGATTATCTTAGTGTTGATGCAAACGTGTAATAAAGGTATTTTCACTAAATTATCCTGCTCAAAAAATAGCTTATCGAAGAAAAACCATGACTGGAAAGCATCTAATCATAAGATAAAATGATAATATTTAAATGTTCTAGTAGAAATCGGTTGGTTTTTTTCAACCTTGTGGATTGAAAATTTATTTTTTACTCAAATCAATGTACCAGACAATTATAGAAAGAAATTATTACAATAGTTTGCAATTATCGATTAAACTTTTACTGAAAAGCTTCATCTGAAAAAAATCGAATCGTGAATATACAGTAATGATACTGGTAATGGTATATATTCTACTTTGCCAGCACTAAACGCATACTTTTTGCATTTCTTATTTGTTTACTTTCGCATTAGCATTGCTTTTAACAAATGAAACTCTCTCTCTTGTAATTTCTCCTTTCTTCGCCCGGGTAAAAGTTTTCTCTCGACATAATTGATCCAATCTCACAAATGAAAAAGTTTTTAGTTGAATTACTTTTTAAACTTAAATAGAGCTCAGTGTGCGCTTTTAAAAGCAAACGAAATTTATGGCCGAGCATCTAGAAAAACTACGGGAAATTGTACGATCTGTGCAAGGATGTACACACGTAATAATGGACGATGCACGCTGAATGGAGTGGGCAAATTCTTCCAGTTGAGATGAATGGCACAGTTGCAGCACGAAGCAGTAGAGAATCACTTCAAGATTTGAATAGCTTCTATTCTGTGCTCTTCCTCCTTGCCATATTTTTCTTCATTTTTATTTTACTGCTAAAAAATAATTTCTTTTTTCTTTTCTGTTGCGTACTAGTCACCATCTAAAAGCATCACCATTATGGTAAAACGCGAAATCATAGAAGGAAACTTTTGTTCGTTGTATGACGTTAACTACCTTCCAGTAGACTAAGCAGCCGCCAGGCGTAAAAGAAATGAAGACAAAATGCGGAAAACGGATATGCTTTGGAATTTGCACCAAGCTAGGATATTTTTCATGTCAGCCGAAGCTCCTGTCCTGCCCGAAAAGTTGTGTGTTGTGACCCAGTTCTCGGTCCTGTTTGCAGGGTTAACTAGAGAGTGAAAAAGTGTTCCGCAAAGTAATTTAATGGGTGCACATTTGTAAACCAAATTATATGAAATGGAATGTTCAAGGTAAGGCCATTGTGCCCCAACGCGTCGCTGTGAAAGGACATTTGGGAGTTTTTTTGGAGTAGATTTGCTTTGTTATGATTGCAATAAAGGTAAATTTGGAGGGTTGGTGCATGTGGGACCAATTCAGAGCCAACTAGGTCGTCTAGTTGGCTGCAATGTTGAATTGACCTGAGGGTCTTTTTTTTCTAACGAGTACAACTTCATTCTTCTATGATCACATCACAATCATTATTTCGAAATACATTTTTCAAGTTATTATCTCAAGGCAATTCCATTTCTTTTCTTAACATATTAAATCTAGTGTAGTTCAGCGTTCTGCATATGAATGTTCGTCTTAGAATTCATTGCTGCAAAGGACACATGAGAGCACAACTATAAACTGTTTTAGGTTAAACTTTTTCCAACCTGAATGCGTGGTATATTTCAATCGGAAGAATGTAATACCGAGAAATGTTTGAAATACCTTCCAATATTGACACATTCAAATCATGCATTTTCAATATGCAAATACTTATACTGCAGAAACTCCAATTTGGTCGAAATATTTGAAATCGTATGTTACATTGTGAAGAGAAATATCCTGAAAATTGTTTTTCGTCCTGTATTTTTCAATATTATTTGCACAGTTCATATATGGAAAGAATGTTGAATTCAAGTTTATATAGAATATTGGATATTGATTAGGAGTTTATTTTAAATGAAAAAACTTTAGATACATTCCTAGTTGCAATGAGCTTCGATCATGAAAATGTTAAGTCAACAATATCATTGTATAGGTTAGCTTTACTTTTTATGATTGACAAATAGATTGAACACTTGCTTTGTGTAGAATTCATGGTAAAAAGTGCTACTTTTACCATGAAAGACAGTTCGACAAAAATAATGGAAGATAATGGAATATTGATAGCGAAAAATGTCCATGCACAAGTACTTTTAAATTCGATGGAATGAAACTAAAAGAGATTCACAAACATATTTAGGATAATCGAAGCATAGTTAACAAAGTAATGAATTAGCGCTTCTGGTAGTTAGTTGTATGTCATCATCGGATTTGTATCTTTTCATATGGCAAAAAAAGATTAACCATTCTGAATCCGCGAAAAAAAACATCTCTTCCTTGCTAAAAAAAGAAGCATAACTCGGAAAGTAACACTTTCCAGTCAAACATTTTAAAATGATCGCATCTTCTTCATAGTTTATACTTGCTTTCTTGAACTAAACACATATAGACGGTAAAACAATTGTTTACATGCTTGCTGTTTAGTTAATTGGTCAAACTTGTAAAGTATCACATATGGAACTTCCACCTTGTAATTATCGAATTGAAATTGTGAATATTTTTCTTATGAAGATTCGAAAGTTATAAATAACTGTTGAAAAATATGAAGAGAATTTGATTACGAAGGTATTGGAATTTTGTTTAGATACTCAGTATCAAAATTAACTCTCACAATCGAAGATTTTATAGGGGTCTGACTATTTGAAAAGGAAAAACATCCTCTGTCCTGTATACACATGAATACTATTTTCATTCGTCAGAAATGCATTGTTTCGCATATCTGTACAGCACAACGAGTAAAGATGGTGCGTATGCACTTGTACCAGAAGCCAGCTCAGCCGAACTCGATTAAAACTAAGTTTTCAATCAATATATTTCTAGATCCTAACTATATGATTGAGATATTCAACTGTTTGTTAGTTAAAAAAAAAACAGAGATAGATTTCCCATGTTGATTCAATAATAAAAAAAGGAGCAAACAAAGGAAAATGGACTCTAAATAGAACTAAATTAATAATTCACACTAAATTTATTTGGTCATTTTCCCTCTTAAAAGATATGGTAACGGTTTTTCAACATCTCTACTATAAAAACCAGTCCTAAATATTTCCCTGCACTAATAGAAACAATAAAATTCTGAATTTATTTGTTGTTTTTCCTCGATTTTCGGAATTCTTTCATTCATTGAATGATTTTCATTAGCCAGCGTGTGAAGTAAACCTAAATAAATATTCAATGACGATAATACCCAAGGCCATTGTAAGGCTTTACAAATTAAGTAAATTGAATTTTCAAGATTATAAAATGCGGTAAGGTTTGATAACTGAAAGTGTGACGAAAACGAGGTGCGATTTAAAAATCAATCTTTTATATTGGAGAGTTCTTAATTAGTATAACTAACATATTCTGTATAAGTTGGACGAATTTTTGAGTATGCAATCTTGTAGACAGGATCGTACGCAACTAAGGCTTCGCCGTTCAAGTGTTCGTTGAATTCGCATGAGAAACTTTTCATTTGTGTTTGGAGTTGTAATTTTTTTGTTGCATATTACCACTTGTTCCCATTGAAAGTTTCTCAAAAACGGTTGGATGAAATATACTGAGTTTAGAAATTGCATTCCCAATTGGAAGAAAGTTGATTGCAATGCTCACTGGCTCCTCCAGAATGAGAACGATAATTTTTGGCTCCTGTTTTCGTTTGGTTTCAGTACAAAGGCAAAAGTTTTCCGTGAATATATGTATATGAGGTAAACTTTTCTTTCACTGGACTATGTTCCCTTGAGTTGGGCAACAATAAAGGAATATTGTTCGGTCCTGATTTTTTTTCAAAAACATTGCAAAAGAGAATTGTATTTAGATGACTTACCCTGTTGGCTGATGGTTACTATGCTCCCACCCCCTTGCCTATCACACTCTCATCTCATCGATAGCTGCTTGTGGTAGTTGTTGCTGCAGATGTGAACTATTAAGACTATGTAACTGATCCGCAACTTGTTGTTGTTGTTGTTGCGTCTGATGACTATGACCATGTTTGCCAACTTGTCCATGATGTCCTTGCACTTGGAGCGAAACCGATGTCGCACAAATGTTCGTTGTTGGATCCTGTGAACTAATTGATGCCGTACGTATAGGGGGTCGGGGCGCACGTATGTGATGAATGCCCAGGAGGCTACCATTGGGCTGCAATTTGTTGGGTTGTGCCTCTAAAAATTAATAGAAACCTAATCAATGCATATAAAATGTTAGAATTTCGCTAAGCATTTCAGTTTTATTTGATAAATTACTTAGAACCTAGTATAAGTAGAAGCACTCAGGTGGCGACTCAAAGTGCAATTCCGAAGAGGTCTCAGTAGAAATTTGGGTGGTTTCATTTTTGTTTTACATCAATGTTTGTGCGAAATGTGAAAGTGTATACAAAAACGGTATTTTTGTACGATAAAAGAAATATTAAATTAGTGAAAAAGTAGCTCAACTGTGAATTAGTATTATAGGAATACTTCCTTAAACGGTGGGTTTTAATATAAGATTCAATAAAATTTCTTCTCTTTATTGAAACAGAATGAAAAAGAAAACGAGAAATGGTTTTCTGACTATGATTGGATACCGTTAAGCTACCAAAGAATTGTTTAGTGCAGATTTGTTGGTTGATAATTTAATTTTGTACATCTTATACCGACATTGTTTTCACTTTGTATGGATTTCATTTATTGGAAGTTTGTAGAACCTAAGTTTTTGGGAAAAAAAATTTTGGTTACTGATTCTATTGCGTCCCAAAATTAGAGAATCCACGTATTATAAATAAATTTCCTGAAAATTGGAATTGACGCAAAAGCCATTTGTTCCAGATGAAAGGTTTCAGACCGAGTTTCTGGGATGAACAGGAGTATAAGAATATCTGACCATGCTGATAACAATTTAGTTTAACCGGTTAAAAGTGCAACTTACATATTCAACAATTTTCGAGGAAATGCTTTTTCCTTGAGCCTCATGTGTATGGGTCATATTGCTTAGCGTAAACTAGATAAAGTCTCGCTTATTGGGATCATTACGTGCCTCTTAACTGCAAACCCAATAGCTACTATACTGTTCAACATATCAATTGATCAAATTCAATACTAATGAACATGAAGTGTTTTACTATTGCACAATTGTTCAAACAGCAAACATAAAATAAAATGATTTTTATTTATATCATAGCTTAGCAAAACGAAAGTATATTACTATATTACTTCTACCTAGCATTTACACGTGAACAGTTTTTTTAATGAAATCGTACTCCCATAAAGAAAGAAATAAAAATTGCGAATCGGGCTTCAATGGTACTTAACGTCATACAAGTTGAACAGGAAATAAAAAAAGAATGATTTCCAAGTGCTCATCATCATTATCATAAGGACGATACATTATCTCCTTAGCATGGTTTGGACAATAGCAACTAGTGTTGAACCATTTAGGTTTACCGACAATTTATGGTGTTTGCCTGTTGATGGTTTGGTATTTATATACTAGGAAAATATTATCACTTTTAAGGATGCTTGCCAGACGACTTGGACTTTGTTTAGTACATAGAATACAGTTTTAATGAGGGTATAATGAGGAGAAATCAATAGGGAATAAACAATAGAACGTAGATGAAGCTGAGTGTGTCAGACTAAATTGTATGGTAGAGTCTACTGAACGCTGTTTCGGAAGTGTTTTCGCTTTTTAATTGTTCCTGGTTTACGATATACTTTGAGTAGAGAATAACTAACCACTGAGAATTCACAACATAGAAGTAAGTTTCATTTCTTTATAGAAAATGTCCAACATTTGAAGCTTTCAGTTAAATAGACGAATTGAAAACCTGTTGGTATATTTTTAAATACGTAATTTGCGATTCATCTCCTTTACTTGTATCAAAAGCTAAAAAAATGAAAACAGCTCAGTGAAAAAAAAGTCCTTTAAACAATGGGACTAAGTCCTTAGGCCCCAAAAAACTACCGAACATAAATTAAATCCAACACAATTGTCTCTTCCATAGCATCCGCCGTGGAAAATGTCAACACACCCTGGACAAAAACTTTATAAGAACTTCCGGGACGACAAGAAACAACCCCACAAAACCATCTAACCCAGTTTTACTTCTTGTTTTTTTTTGTTATTTTCTTACCACCCGTAAGTTTTGTCGTGAAACATTTATTGGAACTCTTACGGGGGCAGTTTGGAAAGGAAATCAATTAATTGGATTTTGGATCTTTTAATTGGATACCCTTTAGACAAAAGAGAATGCATCTAAAGAATATTGTAAATTCTTAGGGAACTCACGCTCAATGAAGTTTGAATTTCAGTAAAATGGAATAAAGGAAAGTAGTGGGAAGTAAGCAATTATTTAAGGGAAGAAGTGGTGTATGGTTTATTAGTACATAGAATGGCTTTCAATGTTGAGTCCTACCAACAATAATGGGTGATAATATAAAATCTTTCAATTGATTGCAAATTTGGATAACTTGCGAGATTTCCTTTTTGGGTTAAAATTTGTTATCCATTGGAATTTAAACCGCTAGTAGTTTCGCCTGATTCATTATCTAACTGTGGCATGTTTTAATTATTTGTAGAGTCACTTGACACGCTTTAATTTTTTAAACCTGGAAAAATAATCTTAATTTATAAAACCTCTGGTTAAGACCAGTTGCTTTCAATATGGACCAACTAAGGTCATACAATATGGAGAAGTTAACGTTAATGAATACTCATCATTACTAATTTCTATGGGTAAGGAAGCTGTAATCTTGTAATAATCATTATCATCAGTCATCAGTACTGTGTTTCATATATTTATACACAGTTCACCAGCCGTACGACACTAATGTCCACGGGCGCTCCACTGTTAATCAGATCCTGGTCTTCTGCTCTGATGTTGTAGATACTAACATGGTCGTGCCTTAATTCTATCCAGCTACCCTTGAGCGTTGTAATAATGGCATTCGTATGGAATGAATGGTTTCGAGTTACATACAAGGTAGCTAGGAAGTCCGGAAATAGTGTCGGAGAGAAGAAGCTATGAAAAATTTAGTTCGTATTGTATGAACGGCTGAGAATTCAATGCATGATATAAATTCTTCAGTAAATTCAAAGCTCGCATAGTGCTCGGCAGAAAGATAGCTGGCAACACGGTGAAAGCGGTAGGTAAGAACTGAGCTAGTGAGAAATCGAGCTCACAAAATGCACCATTAAGCTGATTACTTCTTCTTTAATATTAATGGAAAACTGTCTTCTAGGCTCATTGCCGCCCAGCTGCTATAATTTCATTCTATTCTCGATTTGGTCTTTTCTTGCCAATATTCGTATGCTGACTACATCTATACTAAGGTTTGCTACTATTGTAAACGGTAATATGTACTTCACTTGGGAAGAATGATACTGAAATCATGTAAGGATTGCAGGAAACCTGATTGAAAGGAAACTTACAGAGAATAAGTAGTTCTTGTTGAAATTAAGATAGAGATTTAACAATGGTACCATCGAGCATTTGAGTGGAAGGGACCATTAATGAAGAAAAACGATTAACGAGGAAAGAGTCACTCTATGCGATCTTTGAAGCGAATCTTGTCATAGATTTTTCTTGAATACTCGGGATAATTATTTCCTTTTTGTAAGCTCCAAACAGAATGCAGACAAATAATCAAGATGATTATATGAGTTGAGAGCTTGAACAAGTCGAATATATCAAGCTGTTTACATTGATACCCATCCAAATAAAGTTACACTTAATTAAAGCACATTTTATTAAAAAAATATCAACTTAATTTTCCATAAGTTTGTAAGCTCGGCAAAGACTTTTACAGTTTGGATATACTGGAATATACTGTCATATCCACCATATTATCCAGATCTGGATAATTCTGATTATTATTTGTTCTGGTTTCTACAAAAGAAAAATAGACGGTAAAATCATTTCCTTCAAATGAGGTGGTCAAAAGTCACCTGGATCAGTTTATTACCAGCAAAGAACAAAAATTCCATGAGCGTGGAATCATGCTACTGCCAGAATAATAGCAAAGAATATTGGACAGGAATGCACAATATAAAATTCAATAAAATATTTATTCACTATAAAAAAATTGTCTTTCATTTAAAAAAAATGAAATTACTATCCAAACAACTCGATACAAAATTGAATTAAAAGACTTTGAAGCGTAAGTAGCCCTTCTCCTCCAATTTTTTAGTGGTGTTCTTATTTAGTTCACTATCTTTTGTTAAAGGCTCTATGAATACATGAAATCGACATTCAGTCATTTTTACTTGCAAGCAAAAAGTTGTGAAGATGTAAATAGGATTTTACTGTTAACATTCTTTAAATCTTAGACAATTATATTCATTCAATTTTCCCATCAAATAAAGTACAAAATTTTACGATAAATTTTTGAATAAACCGAATTTTTGATTTATGACATTATATCAATATTATCAATTTCTAAAGCGAAACGTATTCATGACTTTCATATGTACGTAAGAAGATTTTAAAAAATTATTCATAAGTCTCCCAACAAACTTACCTTTCGAAAAATTTCGTCATCCATCAGTTAATTGATTGGCACAGAATTTTTAAGGTGCCGGTAAACTAGAATGGTGAAAAGTTAATGTCAGGTTACAATTTAAAACCGTGGGATTGATTGAAAGCGTATCAATTGTACAGAATCAAAAAAGTTTAAGGCATTTACGATGTGGTTTTGTTTTTGATAATCCTGTTGAGTGTCTACAAATTATATCGATTCATTCAACACTCGAAGATGACATTGTCACATTCCCAACGAAAGTATGTCATCCCGATGACCATATGTCAAAGGCCTCACCATTTTGAGCGCTACCCAATTAGAAGTCACCGAGACAATGCATCCGGTGAAGAATGCGAAAGGTTAACCGCATAATAGTGGTCTCTAGTGAAATTTTCTGGACCCCAGCTAGCTCAACAAGAGTCGCAATTGAAGGGAAAAAACGAGCCAGTATAAACTATCCGAGTTTTTCTGGACATCGTCCAATAAACCGTGCAGTTCTACTGCATCTTTTGACGGCATATTAAAAAGCATGCTGAATTCCGGCAAATATAAAATCTAGAAATCTAGAGAAAATGGCTTGGAACTCTTGGTTTGTGATTACTGGACATTTGCATAGCATGTGTTTCCCACTTTAAGTTTCTCATTAGAGATATGAAACAGTGATCACTACACAGATAAAAAAGTGGGACAGACGTTTTAAATATGGCTGAACATCAGTGATATATAGGCACGTCATGGCGTTCTAGTAGACTCTCCACATCCTAAATTGTAAAGGCTCCGGTCATAGAGGATCATCAAATCCCGACCAAAGAAGAGCAAATGAACATTAGTAATGTATCCGTATATTCAATTTTGAGTGAGAATTTGGGCTTCAGAAAAAGTCAACCAAAATTCATACCAAAGGTAACAACAATCGACCGAAAGCCTCTTCTTTAACATATTGATCAAATTCGATAAACGTTGGGTGTATTAAAGGAACCACGTAATCATCAAAATGGATACATCCACCATTTTTGAGGTCATAAAAGTAGGGCATTTCAGTAGAGTGGTTCATCGTGAGTGGGAATCACCGGAAACAATCATTACCAAGGAGTATGTTTTAGTATGTTTTGTTTAAGTAATCCTGATATTCGAATGGCGAATTGTGTATGAATCTTTTGTATTTTTCGTTTCATTGTATTTCAATGGTGAACCAAGCATACTGAAAATATTTTAAAGTATTCCACGCCTACGGTTGTGAGCAAAAAGTGGACATTTTTTCCAAAAAAATCAGACACCCCTTCTCCAATTTCACAGTTCGAATTGCAGTTGATTTTCGGCATATATTTAGACTAAATAAAGAATGCCACATGAAATCTAGTTTGTTTGGGTTCTTTTGAAGCTACATACGTTATCCTGCAACGAAAATCTTCAGCTAATGATTTATCGTTTTCGATATCGGGCAATCCTTTTAAATGATGAACTATTTTGAATTATGTGTGGTTTTGTGTGACAAGTATTTTTGCAACATTTAGATCCTATCGTTTAATATATTTGGAAATAAATAAAAAACAAGTTATTAAAATGTGACACTTGGCTGTATTGCGATGTTCTTTCGGGGCTTATTTTGTTTTCAACGATAAAAAATGTTGCAAAACTGTAAATTTAACTCATCCTTTATATAAGGAAAGGAAACTTATGTATAAATAAGAAAAAGGTCAATCCAACAAAAATATAATAGATGAATGATGTTCGAAGCATTTGTTCTCATATTGCCATTGTTTTAACACATAACTGCTTCATAAATTTAATATAGCCCTTCAGGGAAGTCTTCATCAACCGATGTTATAAAGGACACAAAAGAAAAAAAGAAACATAGACTATTAAATTCGCAGGAAGAAATTTCACATTAAGAATGACGAAAAACAAAGGTGCCCACGAAATGAACTTTTTATGAAGATAATGTCAACCCAAAGTTGGCAATAGCTGGAAATCACTGGTTGATATTTATCTGGACACCAACATAAACCGATTCTTCTAAGTTGTTTCCAAGCTTGTTTTTATTTGACAAAGTTCATACATCAAAGTTCGAATGAAAACGTTTATGTTCAAACTGAAAATCCGATCCATTATCGCTCCGAAAAAAATGAAACAACAATTTCTCATAGTATTTCCAATATAGCACGAATGAGGATAACTAAAAACTTTTCCTACGGACGTCTGGTACCATTCGAAAAACTTTTCCCCAAAGCTGTCATTTTAGGAAAATATCGATAGCTAACTCAGCACAGATAAAAAAAGAGCTACAAAAGTGAAGGCTGTACACATATCAAGCGCAAAATTAAATGGTTGCAAAAAGTTTTCTTGAAATAATGTTCTGGTGACTGTGACCTGGGGCGCTTTTAATGTATAAATAACAAATGGGGATGAATTTGTCAGTGAAATGAACGTCTTCGTTAACTAGTGAAGATTTACGTTTGTGGAGTATTTTGAGTCAACGGCGACGTACCAAAGTTTCGATGGATACAGCATTTTATTGAAGCCGTTTATCATTAAAAGTTAGTTTTCATAAATAATTGTCTTGGTTATTTGTGGAATAAAAGGTATTTCAGTTATTGGTTTGAAGGATTTTTGCTTAATTGGAAAACATATTAAGATGACACGCTTTTGGGCCTTGCTTTGTCATTTGAAATCTCGGAAAAGTATGAGTGAATTTATTTTTATTTTTGAATATAACGAATTTCCTTGACAATCAATCATTTCCGTTCATAAATTTTCATCATTTCTCTCACTTTCTTGCGCAAAATTTAGGATATCCTTAGTTTCAGGTGTTATCCTTTTTTCATTTTTGAGTTTTGAGAACCTCCAACAATAGGTCAAACTATTGTTAAAGGCATAAATATTGAAAGAAAGAATTGTAAACCATATGATCTGAAAACCTCACACCTAGTTACAAACCATCCCAAAATGAATTTCTATTTGTGTGTAATATTCTACTTGAAATAATAGTTATTCAATCGTTCAACCGCTTCTTCGCTTAAGGGGTTACATAGGTCTTGAAAGAAAAAAAAACAATTTTTCAAAAAATTGTATTTTAAAAACCAAAAATTTATTTTATTTAAAATTTATCCACATAAAAGTTTAGCATTTCAAGAAGTTGTAAAAATTTTTTTTAGCTAAAACATTGAAAATTGTAAATTTTCCTACAGTTTTCCTCATCCAACCTTTTTTTTACGGTAGGCAGAATATTTCGGTGCAGGTTCATCTCAAATCAAAAATTCAATTTTTTTTATAGTTTATGCCCTTGGCTCGTGCTTGAATGAAGGCATTGAAAAAAAACGAAATTTAAAGTTTTGAAATGGATTTAAATGAATTTTCGTCTCATATTTTTTAGCATTTTTCCGATTCTCGTCGTTTTTCAAATATTTTTTTCGTATAAACCAAAAACGAGTGGACCGAAAGAAAATCCCTTCGTTCAAGCATGAGTCAAAAATCAAAGTTACAGCAAAATCGGTCGATTCGTTCTCGAGAAATCGTGCCTACCGCACGGAAAAACAAAGTTTCGAGAAAAACGTGTCTGAAGTTTTTTTCACCGCGATTTAATGAATGAAAGTTTTTTAGCGACTCATGTAACCCCTTAAAGCAATTGTACACTTTCAAAAACACAGTGAACTCGTGTCACTGTTCGTATGCTTTTATATCCGTGGCTATTCAGATCTAGAAAATTTCATTATGTACCACTTGACGATAGATGTCGCCACTGCTACCTTGACACTGCTGCTCATAATGAGCTGGCGATAATCAAGTAGAAGTAGAAACATTAGAAGTTTAATGAGGTAAGGAATTTACTTTCACAAATGTCATCCACGGACGAAGCGATTGAACATGGTGCAAATTGACTTGCCAATTTGACATTAAGCAGGGAACTTCGAACAATTTTAAGGTGAATACTGGAACGGTGCTTAAAATAGACTGTGTAAGCTGAGCCTCATTTTGTGGCATGTAAGTAAATCTATCTGCATTTGTTTTTCAACGTTTAAAAGTTTTAATGTTGGTTAAATTTTCAGCCACATATTTGTAAAACATGAGTTTATATCGAGTGACAATTCAACTGACAGACACAATAGGCTACTCTTTGTGTGTCACTATCTCGTGAGATCATAGCTTATATTGAGCTATAAAACTTTTCCTTCGAGAGTTACTGCCGTGAGAAAAGTGACCGCGCACGCACATGCGTATGTACATACCCACATACGGACATATTTCCAAAAACACTTTAGACATACTCTAAAGTCCTTAAAACGTAAGGATATGTTAAAAAATGCAATTTGATTTATCGGGGCGATAACAAGACTACATATACTGCGAAGTTAACAATTATTATTTCCGCTTTGAGCATGATAGCGTATTGATATATAGTATCATAATAGTTATGTATTGCCAGTTCAATATGACCGATCCTCTCAATAAAAATACCGTCACGCGAATACCAAGAATTTACATCACGACTCATTGCCTTAAGCTCAAACTATTTCACGTTTGCTCGTTGGTTGGTCTTTCTTGCTTGTTTCAATCCCCAACCATAAACGGAATGGCAATTTCTGCTATTCGACCTAATATCGGTGGCATGTTACATAATTTCGCGCTTTCTCAATCAAACGATTTCTGCGAACCTTAGTCCTTTGGGTTGGAAAGTTATGGAAGTTAGTTCGGAGCAAAGTGCAAATATTCCCAGCACGAATGGATGGAGTTGCGACATAATTCCGAATCCTGATAAATCATTAGCTACATGGTAAAGTTTCGATGAAATACCGCATAAGTTGGTAATTTGTTGGGGGTCAAGCCAGAAACTTTTCGTACTGTGATTGAATTTTGGGTTGCTTTCTTGTGCCCGCATTGGTTTCGAGAAAAACAGATCGGGATTCGAGGTGGTGAGACTATCAGGGATTTGCACATCCTGAACAGGAGGTACAGTACAGGTTAATACGTTTTCGATGAATCGACAGTACAAGTTATATAAATGAGTTAATTAATGGACTCCGATGAAGGTGAAGTCTGCCGTGTTGTTTCGTTGAAGATTATTGAGTAATCGTAGCAGTATTAGTTACAGCAAATGACCTAAGTTTGGTTGGATGAATCAATTCTTAATTAAATCGTCGAAAGAACTTTGACGCTACTTGCGTGTTGTGAACGATTTTTTTTTGGAAAATTTATTGCATTCTCTCCAACAAGTTGCTGATGGTATCGCAACCTTCTTGAGAAAGATGAAGAAGTCAATTTTATCAAAGTCGAATAGAAAATACAATATATGTATTTTATTTCATGTCATCGTGTTTAGTTTCATCAGTGTCTTGATGGTTTTTCATTGATGGAATTTTTTTCAAAGTAGAACGCAACGGGATGAATAATGCTTCGTTTCAAAGTTATTTGAAAATGCAGTGAACGACTGGAAAAAAAAATTTCCGACAAGCTTTTATAAAGTTTATAGAAAAGTAAAAGCAGTTTGAGCTTCAATTTCAGAACATTTTCCAGTTCTCGTTTCGTTGAAACGAATACATGTAGTGATACACGTTATACCTTCCAACAACAAAATAACATGCAGCAAAACAATATGCAATTTCTTTTTGATGTAAAAACGTCAGCTCATCTGCACGAATATGTTTTAATGAAATACTCTTGTTTTGATCTGATAGTTTTGCGTGAATGTTATGTATAAATTCAGTGGGAGTTTAGATTGGAGGCTGAAAATCGAACAACGATGATGAAAATGTTGAAAAACATAAACTGATTCAAAGTTCTAGTAGTAAGTACTAGATAGTAATATTATTTTATATGGAAACTAGCAAAAGCAAGGAGATTGGATGTATTCTTGACAATGTTCTTGGGTTTCAAATGAAATGAAAATAAAATAAAAAGTTTGGTTGAAAGTTCAAAAAACACAGTTTTAGTATAAAAAAAATAAATAAATATCTACACGACTTAATCAATTAAAAGTTCATTTGATTGAGGTTGCTTCAACTATATTTCTTGTGATATTCCTTGGCTTTTCAATTATATGTTTGATAAAATTTTCCAAACCAACCGTCATGCCAAACTGGAAGCATAAAGTACATACTTATGAAAAAAATAATCACATGTTTTCAATTAACGCCACATTAACAATTGTCTATTTTCAATCCATTCTTTTTTCTAGACTAGACAACCAAATTTCATTTCCGAAAGCTGGTTGTCGCCGAACAGCCTTGAACGTGGAACATAGTGCATAGAAGGCAAGTCCTCCAAGCACTTAGCCATTCAGACTATTTGTCTTTGGTGAAAAAATATTGGTATTGTTGAATTATTTTAAACATCTCAATAGCAGATTTTTGATAAAATTCAATAGAACTCACGATCAGAAGAGAACATCAACTAACATTTCAACATACATTTCAAGTACTGTAATATAGTATAGATGCAAAGAAGTTTCAACATCCGTTTTATTACTTTTTTCCGTTATAATCCTACCTGAAACGCACTTTGGAAGTATTTTGAAAATTAAACCAGCAATACTTAAGCTTTTGATGTTCTTAAACGAATACGATTTTCTCATTAGCAATTCTGTTAACTGGCAAGCTTTTAATGATGATTCATTAGCACAGTACGATTAATCGCTAATGAGCAAGGCTCAGATTGAAGAAGAAAAATGTTGCTTTGATCTTAAAGGTATAAATGCAAATAGTTCATAATTGATGTCTGTTTGAGAAGTCCATATTTTTTATGATATTGCTTTGGCTCAGAGTGAAATCCTTAGTCGTTCTTTTGGCGGATGGGATGCACTAGGGTGAGGAAGTAGGGATTATTATTTCACCCATTCTCACTTGCCAAATGCTCTATCAGAAACCACGCCACTGACTATTTGATTGCATGTACATTTTTCATTGAAAATATATGTAATGAAAAATGAATGGCAGAAAATCAGCTTTGTGAAGAAGAGAAGCATTTTCATTAGCGGTAAACTATGCGTCTTTAAATCTTTGACCTTAGTTTTGAAGAAAAATTGTACAACGAGGAAGAACAAAAGAGATATTAAAAAATGTGGTCTAAGTGCGACCCTTGAGGCCCACACGACTAACTTCCCAGTTGGATGAATAAAATGCTATAATTTGCTTTTATTATTAATGACTATTATTAATAATTACTATTATTAAACATTATTATTCCAAAATAATATAATTACTTTTATTATTGTTATCAATTTTTTATTTAACCATAAAAGCTTTGGTAGAGGAAGACGTCTCCACCACCTGGTCATCCTCTAACAAAGCGTCGGCAACCTTGTCCTCTTCGTCCTCGTCATCCTTCTTGTCCTCCACTTCATCCTCAACTTCGTTCTCCATCTCGGCCTCGGAATCCACAACTATTATTGAGGGTATTTAATTATTGTTTAAAATAATCATTCGTTATTAAGAATGTTTGACCGTTACTGAATAATTATAATTAACTTTATATATACAATATCAAATTATAACTAATATTATTTGATTGTTATTATCAATATTAAATTATTTATAACAATATCCAAATATCCAAATATCACCCAAACCTGATAATATAAGTTTGGAATTTTATAAATTAATCTTTATTTTTTTAAATAACATTTTTTTACAAATTTGATCACAATTTTGCTAAAACGCACAATAATAACAACATTACTATGAAGGTATTTGGTATCTGCACGAATTAATATTGCGTATCAACAGTTTAAAACTAAGCAATTTTTAGTCGTTTTTTCATCCTAAATAAAAAACGGCTGAGCCGATTTTGCTGAAAAGTCATTCAGTTTTAAGTTACTTGATTACGCGTCAAATAAAACCGGTCCCACGTCAATCCGATCTTTGGTTCTCGAGATAATCGAGACGAAAAATAATTCCGAACGCACATACGCACATACGCACATACACACATACGTACATACACACTCACAGACATCTCTCTAAAAACGATGGATTTGGATTCTAGAGACCTTAAAACGTGGAGATATGTCAAAATTTGGGATTCGCAAAATCGACCCCATTACATTAACTTCCCATAGGGAAGTTAATAATCAGAGGACTATTTTATAACAAAGTGTTATGTGATTTACATAATAAAACAAGCCGCGAGGTGCGACCCTTGAGGTCCACACGGTCAACTTCCCAGTAATATCTACATAAATATTAAAAATATTGAACAAAAAGAATATCTATGAAACTAATACTACTTTAAATAATAATAATGAGAGGTGCTCATAACAGTAATTGAACTGAGTTAATATCGAGCGTCCATTGATTGCGTAAGGCATTTGTTGGTGGGGGGATGTATTGGTTTGATTGAATATTCACGCGGATCAATCGGAGGGGGCAGGCTACAAAGCCTGTTTTACGTTATTTGTTATTTTTATATCGATGCTTGAAGGACAAAAGAGCGCTAGTAAAAATGAATGCGCTTTTTGTTATTACGCCCACTGAAATCACTGAAGATTTTCTCGAGAGGTGGAAATTTTGAAGGGTTTTGTTCAAAATTGCCATGACCGTTTTTTTACGATTTTACATCAATGAGACTAATAATAATTTCTTATTTTCAATTGATCTTGAAAACATTGAATATGTCAATAATCAGTTTAATTGCATGTAAAAAGTAAAATGTTTTACACATAATGATGGAGGAAGTAATTGAAATCTTACGATCACTAAAGCGTTGATTAGCTCAAAAGCAAATTTGATTGAAATTTTGTTGGTTTTCAAAATTAAAGCAGTTTTTTTTATAAAATTAAAACACTGTGAAAACTATTCAAAATCTGCTCAAATTATGCAAATATTATAAAACTTTGTTTGACTTTATAGCAAAGTATTTAGAACAAAATAAATAAACCCTTTTTACATGGTAACTTTGAATGATTTTTTTTATTTGGTTTTTTTCAAAATCATGCAAAAAAAAATTTGCTGGTTTCTCTTCAAAAACTGATAGCAATCTATAAATTTTATAAATAATTATTATTGAGCTGCTTACATCAGGCTAAAAATTTATTTTTTATGAAAGAAATCCTAATTTTTCGGATTTTCTTTTATTAAATTCAAAAAACGGCTGAAACGATTTTTTTATAAAGTTCAAAACAGCACAAAAATGTAAGTACACGTCGATTGACACCTTAATGATGCAAATATCATATTTGGTTCATGAGATATATTGAATGATAAAAATGACCTTGAAAATCATGATGACTTTTAATGATTTTTAATTTTTAATTTAATTTTTTACGTAGTTATGAATAAAAATTTTGCTAGTTTTCTTACAAAAACTATTTGGAGTATATAAATTTTATATACATAAATTACTGCGTTCTGCAAATCAGGTTAAAAACTTTTTGTTTATGGAAAAAGCCCTAATTTTTAGCACTTTTTTTTAATAAATTAAAAAACGGTTTGAACGATTTTTTCAAAAATTTGATAGAATCACACAATTGTTAATACGCGTTGATTGACACCTTAATTTTGCAAATCGTACGTGTCGTTCCGGAGATATAACGCATGACAGAAATGACCTTCAAAGGGTCAAAACAACAAACCCCCTCGACCGAAGTTTCCCAAAAACTAATCAGCTCTTAAAATTGCAAAGACGTTTCGATTGACACCTTAACGAAGTCGATCGGACTTTGTTTACGTGAGTTATGCTCGTAGAAAAAACTGTCCACGAACGCACGTACGTACGTACACACACACACACACATACATACTTCTTTCTAAAAACACTTAAAATACACTCTATAGACCTCAAAACGTAAAGATATGTTGAAAATTTCAATTTCGATTTTCGAGGCGATTACAAGAACTTCCCATATACTGGGAAGTTAATAATTTTCGGTACAAAAATTGTATCGGAAATATTGAATTTAAACCAGAAAAAAATTTAAGGCTTAAATATCAGCAGCTGTGTTTATATTCACTGGCAGAATCAACGCTTTCTTCAATTTTATTGAATATTAGAATGCTTGAGGTTTTTCGAATAAATGGGTGATCATCAATTATTAAAAACTATTCATTAACTTCTTCATACAGACCAATCATAATTCCATAAGTAGAAATATTAAGCAAAAACGGTAAAATTTGAATGAATTTAATTTTTATTCAAAAAAGATAATTTGATCGACCGTGATGTTGATGTTACAAGCTTTCTTCAAGGTTTTCTGGTGTGTATCTTCATATCTGCATGTTGGCAATTTAGATTGGGCATCTAGATCCGCTTTCGTTGCAGGTTCAATTAAAATATGAACCCACAAAAGTCTCAAATTCAACCTTAACTCCACTAAAGCTGCGTTAACTTTGTAAGTAAATGATATCACATTTATCTTTTGCAATATTTTTTAACTTCCCAGTATATGGGAAGTTCTTGTAATCGCCTCGAAAATCGAAATTGAAATTTTCAACATTTCTTTACGTTTTGAGGTCTTACGAGTATATTTTAAGTGTTTTTAGAAAGAAGTATGTATGTGTGTGTGTGTGTATGTACGTACGTATGTGCGTTCGTGGACAGTTTTTTCTACGAGCATAACTCACGTAAACAAAGTCCTATCGACTTCGTTGAGGTGTCAATCGAAGCGTCTTTGCAATCTTAAGAGCTGATTAGTTTTTGGGACACTTCGGTTGGGGGGGTTTGTTGTTTTGCCCCTTTGAAGGTCATTTCTGTCATGCGTTTTATCTCCCGAACCAAACATGCGATTTTCATCAATATAGTGTCAATCGACGCGTATTAACATTTATGTGATTCTATCAAGTTTTTAAAAAAATTCATGAAGGCGTTTGTTAATTTTTTGGAAAAAAGTGCAAAAAATTAGGTTTTTTTTCATAAACAGTAAATTTTTAACCTGATTTTGGAAACACAGTAATCAATGTTTATAAAATTTATATACTCCAAACAGTTTTTGTGCAAAAACCAACAAAACTTTCTCTCATGACTACAAAAAAAATTAAATTAAAAATCAAAAGTCATTAAAAGTCATCTTGATTTCAAGGTCATTTCTGCCATTCACTATATCTCACGAACCAAATATAATATTTGCATCACTTAGGTGTCAATCGACGTGTATTAACATTTTTGTAATGTTTTTATATTTAAAAAAAATCGTTGGAGGCGTTTTTTAATTTAACAAAAAAAATGCAAAAATTTAAGATTTTTTCATAAAAAATAAATTTGTTAACCAGATTTGCACAACACGGTAATAAATGTTTATAAAATTTATAAATCCTTATCAATTTTTGGAGACAAACCAGCAAAACGCTTTTCCATGATGTTTAAAAAAATTAAATTAAAAATAAAAAATCATTCAAAGTCGCCATGTAAAAGTGTTCATATGAATGATTTTACCCGACTACTCTTATTCTGAAGACATTGTTGTTAAGCCAATCACAGTTTATTAATATTTGCATAATTTAAGCAGATTTTTAATAGCCTTCATACCACCGTGTTTTCATTTTTATATCAAAACTGCTTAAATTTTGAAAATCAAAAAAAAAAAATCAAATTTGCATTTGTGGCAATGAACGCTTTGAATGGTAAAATGTTTCGTAGTCAATACTTTGCTAGATCATATGCTATTAAAAAAAGCTTTCATCAATATGAAAATAACAAGTAACGTAACCCCCCCCCCCATTGATCCGCGTGAATATTCAATCAAATCAATCTGTCCCCATCGACCAAAAACCTTACGTAATCAATTGACGCTCCCGTAGATGATACGATTAATATTAAGTCATTCCAGTTACTGTTCTGAGAGGTACATTATTGTTATTTAAAGTAGTATTATTTTCATAATTATTATTTTGTTTAGTATTTTTAATGTTTATGTAAATATTACTGGGAAGTTGACCGTGTGGTCCTCAAGGGTCGCACCTCGCGGCTTGTTTAATTTGGGTTTTTAGGTGTTGATCAATTTTTTTTTTGAAAAATTGATTGTCAGCATGTTACAGCCCCAGTAGAATTACGAGATCACAGCTATTCGCATTTCTGACGTGTCGGAGTGGTTACCGCCAGACACACAGTTGGCGATCACGGTTGACTGCTAGTGTGCGAATAACAGCCGTCGACAAGAAGCCGAAAGCAAATTGTGAGTCTTAATTTAAAACCTGAGTGGTTCATAGCTTGGTTAAAGAAAAAATAGAATTTATACACTGTTAGACGCCATGGAGAAAAAAATCAACACTAGCGGACAAACAAACAATTGATTTTGGTTATTTGTAGCTTTTGGGTTTATAAATTTGCCATTGCACTGCGCATTCATTTTTATGTTTTACATCTAAATTAGGTTTAAATATAAAAACTAATTTATTAGTTTATGAAGACTTTAGCCACGCATATTATGCGGTATTGCACGTAGTTGATCGTGGATAGTCGAATGTAAGGAGCAAAATAAATGTTTGAATAATCCAGCTGAGGTCGATTGATTCAGCGAGGTACGACCTGACACAGTAGCTTGGTCGCAATTACTTTTCATCGTGCTTCATTGTATATGTTTCGGAATCGAGTAGAATACTCATAATTTTTGCCCTAGGCATGGGTTTTTATAGCGATGATAAAGTTGGTTTGCACGCATAGGAAATAAGTCAAGCAAAGTAGAAGGTGAAGCCTTGAATGTGGTTGATTTTTTCATAAATTCGTCATATCGGAATTTACATGGTGGTTCAAAACTTTGATAATTTAGAATTCTTAAAAACGATCCATAACTGCCATTTCGTTGAACTCGGATAATTTTATAGTAACTTTGGGCTTCCGGAGGTGAAAAGAACTCGTTGGAACGACAACTAAAGTCCGTTGCGTTTTTCCTGGACAAATCTTCAATAAAGTTCCCGAAATTTAAGCTTGCCTCTGGCGATGCGCACTTTGATCTGCACGCTCATCATTATTTTTCACTTGCAAATTCAACGGGGGCTGTAGAGAATGGATTGTGATGATTTTCAATGAAGGGTTGGCAATGAAATATCAGTCTTGGTTTGATGGTTACATGAGAGCAAGCGGCGCGAGGTGAAAGATAAAATTTATTCAGCCACCGTTGAGTCCATGAAAAATCAATAACGATGCAAATGTGCATAGCAGTGCGCATTATGTGAGGTGGCTATAACCTCCCGGGATTTTTTATTTAAAATGAGAATTCATTGGTAGTTCTATCTGTACCCTTTTAATGCGCTTTGTTAAGAGAGCAATTACTTTTCAGTTATTTGACACATTAGTTAATTTATTGTGTCGGTTTATATAAAATTCAAAATGATTTCAAATCTCAACCTCAAAGTCGTCGGACAATAATTTGAACTGTTGCAAAAAAGGATGTCATCAAGAAATTTGAGTGGTGCATCAAATTATTAAGAATTTGATTTCGGAGTTTGTAGCAAAAGCTCAATTCATAGCTGGTTTATCAAATTTAGAACTGAGGTTTGTCCTTTTGAAAATTTGCTAAAGAGAAACCGTTGAGATGCAATGGATTGATTGGTACATTTAAATCCAACTATGAAACCGAAGAGTCTAGAATTTGTACTTGGAGTCGGTGTTGCGTCACATCAAATGGCATTTAAAAACTACAAAATAAGTCGTTTTTAGGCAGCCAAAGAATTACAAAACGTACATCATTTTACTGCTAACTAACATTCCCGACTATTTTCACGAGAATTTATGAAAAAGAAATGGCTGGCTCCGATCAAACGGTTTCAAATCAATGAATATAAGAAGAAAACAGCAACCCTGCGTTTCAATGGAAGCTTGTAAGTTTTTCTGATAAAAGCACTTCACTAAATTATGTGACTCCTGCTATGGGAGTGCAAAACGGATTATTTCCCACACATTCCATCCACAATGCAAGTTAATGTTTCGCAGTATATATGCTATCGATTCCAAGGAGGTGATACTTACAACTCAAACTTTTGTTGAAATAAAGTTTCACCGAAGCAAGTTTGAATGACAAAGGAATCGTCGACATGATCAACCCCTACATGTTTTCGAAAATTTCTAATTTCCGATGCAAGCGAAATCGCCGCCATTATGGTTTCCACATACGCTTCTCTTGTGGTAAAATTGCCGGGAATCTGGGTTGTGGGTGGCAAGGTCGGACGTTAGTCCTAATGATTGTGAAGGTTCTTTAGAGTGGCGTTTCCATTATCCTGTATACTCGCGTGCACATTGCTCGATGGGGGTATCCTTCTAAGAATCTGATCCGTTTTTGTCTTGCGGCTGTTGGGTGGTTGCATACGAGCTATACGTTGGTAGATTGCTGTATGTCATGATTGAATGCGGGTCGGCACGATATAAGCCCGTTCAGTGGCCTTGCACATGGAAAATTGCGGGAGCTTTGATGAGTTCTTTGCTTAAATTTTAATTAATTGACATGTCAACTGCATGTGTGATAAATCACGCAAAATATATTGGAAATATCTGAAATTTTCAATTACAAATTTGTTTGGTTAAAATCTTTAATTATTCGCCAATCAATTAACTGGCTTATAATATGTTTGGAATTATTCAATGATAGAGACAATTAATACAATTTAGCTGGAGCTCTGAAAGCATATTATCTTCAATTGAATTTAAATGTAAACATATTTTTTCTAGCATGAGACGATACAACTAAAAAAATGGTTCCATTAAAGTAGGAAAAGTTGTGAAAAGTTGATTCGTGTCAATCGGATGTCGGACGCAGGATGTTTTTGAGATTCTAGTCTAAAATTCTAAGTAGTTCAACTGAAACGAATTTTTTTGCCGCAATTTAAGTTAAGGCAAATTGACTTAAAGCATTGTATTGGTATCCAATATGGCAGATAGACCTTCTCCGTACAGAATAGCGACAAATTAGAAAAGTGAAATTTTTATTAGGGAAGTAAATATTAGATTTTACAAAAGATTTTACACAGAGAACATTGTAAGGTTCTAATGTTATTCAAATATTTGACAAAGAACATGTTTAAAGAAGACGATAAATAAGGAAATTTTTGTAAAGTTAAGGGGCAGTACCAAAAAGAGAGAAAACAAGAGGGAATTTGAATTCAACCACCGTGAAAAACAGACGTGGCACGTGTTTATTATCTCGATCTTGAAATCTGTAGAGTGGAATATGAGTATATGCTTTAAGATAAGCACACTAGCAATGGAGATTATAGACAAAAAAATGACAAAGCAGAGACAAGCAGTAAATTATCGAAAAATGTTACGTCGCCAACACAGAAATGTGAAAATTGTAAGGTGAAAACTATTAAGGCTTAAATTTAATTTTGATCAGTGTCATCTATTGACTGCGAAATTGTTATACCTGAGAGATCTGCCAATACTTCACACTATACATCGATTTCTCTCAAGATTTGCATATTCACATTAACTTCTTTTGTTGTTTGATTGGAAGAAATCAGCCACTAAGGGTCATCAAAGTTTTATGGAGGCCTATGATGATAATGCTCCACCGTAGTGAAACTGTCGATTATGGTTTTCAATGCTTCAAATGTGGGTATTTTGATGTCAATGACAAAAAACACCCCAACTAGCCAAAGAAATTCGAAGACTATGAACTGCAAGCATTGAAATTCGAAGATTGCGAGCTGCAAACTCAGCTCAAACATTGAAAGAACATTGTAAGTTACTTACATGCCAGCAGAAAGATACAAAAGGAAGGAAAGTTGGTCCCATATAAATTGTCAATTGACAATAGCCTTTAAAAATTGTTTCAATATCGCTTTTTTGGTTTGCAAGGCAAAAAAGTAATCCGTGGCCAATTGGGTCTATTATCCTCATCCCAAAAGCCAAAATTTATGAGTAAACCCGGGAGAAGCACCAACAATGCATCCAAAACAGAATATTCGCGAACATATTTGATTAGATCAGCAAGGAGTGGTGTACTACTTCTGAAACCTAATGAAACCGTTACTGCTGATGTCTTCAAATGTTGATTGGATGGATTCAATGACGAAATATTGCAAAAAAAGATCAGTAATAGCAAATAACAGACGCAAAGTCATTCTTTTGTATGATAACGTGAAGAAACACTGTTGCAGCTTGAACGGGAAATCCTTGAATACACAGTGTACTCACCAGTCTAAGTTCCTTCCAATTAACACTTGTTTAGATAAATGCAGGATGGTTTGGCTGGTATAAAGTCTGGAAATAATAAAGAAGTGCGGAAATGGGTCGATAAATAGATAGCATCATAATGGACATCGTTTCACCGCAACGGTATTGCTACTACCAGAATGATGAGGATAAGTTATAGAGAATGACGGCAGTAGCTTACTTGTACCAATTTTTAACAATAAATCAGTAAAAAATGTGATCAAATTCTCATATATCCCAGATATGATCTTAGGAACGTCGATAATGTTGCGCTTTTTAACAAATCATAAAATTCAGAATAAACTTTTTATTGATGAAATCAGTTTATCGTCAGTTGATTTAACTTTGTGGAAATAATTTTTTTCAAACGATAAGGAAGATTATCAGAAAGTGTTTTAATACTTTTTTATATTAAATAAGTGAATCTGATCGACTTTCAAATATTTTTGCTTATTAAAATCAAAGTGCTTTTATAGCCGCTGATTTTTCTTGGGGGAGGAAATCTAAGCTGCGTTTATACTTGATCCTGAACAGACTGAAGAAAGCAATATACACGCATTTGAAAGATACTTCAAGTGGTAGGTCTTAAAATAGTAGTTTTTTCTTTTTAACTTCCCAGTATATGGGAAGTTCTTGTAATCGCCTCGAAAATCGAAATTGAAATTTTCAACATTTCTTTACGTTTTGAGGTCTATAGAGTATATATAAAGTGTTTTTAGAAAGGGAGATGTATGTGTGTGTGTGTGTGTGTGTGTACGTACGTACGTACGTACGTTCGTGGACACTTTTTTCTACGAGCATAACTCACGTAAACAAAGTCGTATCGACTTCGTTAAGGTGTCAATCGAAGCGTCTTTGCAATTTTAAGAGCTGATTAGTTTTTGGAATACTTCGGTCGGGGGGGTTTGCTGTTTTGACCCTTTGAAGGTCATTTCTGTCATGCGGTATATCTCGCCAACCAAACATACGATTTGCATAATAGAGGTGTCAATCGACGCGTATCAACATTTTTGTGAATCTATCACATTTTAAAAAAAATCGTTGCAGCCGTTTTTTAATTTAAGAAAAAAAAGTGCAAAAAATTAGGTTTTTTTTCATAAACAATAAATTTTTAACCTGATTCACGTAATTTAGTAGACAATGTTTATAAAATTTATATACTCCAAACAATTTTTGTAGAAACAACATCAAAGCTTTTTCTCATGATAACGTAAAAAATTCAATTAAAAATAAAAAATTATTAAAAGTCATCATGATTTTCAAGGTCATTTTTATCATTCACTATATCTCACGAACCAGATATAATATTTGCATCATTAAGGTGTCAGTTGACGTGTATTAATATCTTTGTGAAGTTTTTAACATTATAAAAACTCGTTTCAGCTTTTTTTTAATATAATAGAAGAAAATGCAAAAAATTATAGTTTTTTTCATAAAAAATATTTTTTTAACTTGATTTGCACCGCACAGTAATACCAGTTTATAAAATTTATACATTCTTATCAGTTTTTGAAGAAAAACCAGCAAAACTATATTCCGTGATTATAAAAAAACTGAATTAAAAATAAAAAATCATTCAAAGTTATCATGTAAAGAGGGTTTATACGAATGCTATTACTTTATATCTATTATTCTAAAAAAATTGTTTTAAATTCAATCATAGTTTTAAGATATTTGCATAATTTGAGCAGATATTTAATAGTTTTTATAGTCTTTTAATTAAAAAAAAATGCTTAAATTTTGAAAACCAACAAAATTTTTCAACACCAAAAAGGCCCCCACCGATTGATCCGCGTGAATATTCAATCTGTCCTCATCGACCAAAAACCTTACGTAATCAATGGACCCTCCCGTAGACGATATGATTCATATTAACTCATTCCTGTTACTGCTATGAATACCTCTCATTGTTGTAATGTTGTTGATGTCTATGTAGATATTACTGGGAAGTTGACCGTGTGGACCTCAAGGGTCGCACCTCGCGGCTTGTTGTTTTTTTTTCTTTAAAAGTAAATTGTTCTACCGAACTACTCTCCTGAAGTTTGAAGGTGTGTAAGCTGTAAGTTTTACATGATCAAATATTATGCGTCACATGTGAATGCATACAGCTAAAAAAATATAAACTAAAGCGTTTTTATCTCCGCATTATTAGCATTAAAAACCATATTCAAAGTAAAACTTCTTCCAGATAAAAAAAAATTCAAAGCGAATATGGAGACGGACATCCTTTTTGAAAGTAGTGGAATCTAGAACTGTAGCTTCTCTTCAAAGACGTATCTGAATTTTACTGTTAAGTGCATGTGAAAAATGAAACTCAGAGAATACTGTCGTTTGATATCTACATTCATTCATAGACTGCTTTGTAAGTGAATGAATCCTTCTTTCAAGATTTAAGTTTTTGCTATTAAGACAAAATCATTCATTGTCTATTTTAAGCCTGAATGTGTTAACATGCAATTCAATGGATTTTTTTTGGTACTCTTTATCAGCCTCGATTAGCAATTGGTGGTAAATATTTTATTTTGCATGGTCCTTATTTTCGGAAAACGCACGCCTAGTCTATCTTGCGCTTCAATTTTCTAGAGAACCGAAGAAATTATATAAACGTTCGTGAACGAAATTCACGAATGTTTTGTAGCACGCATTTAACACGATAAGAAAATCGATAAGCAATTACCTGTTGTTCCCGAGGAAGAATTATTGTGAGACGATGCGTTGATGTTCCTGGGCAATGTCATGCAATCACCTCCAACACTGGCTACGCCTCCTCCGCCACCCCCGGAGCTACCGCGATTGTAGCTAAGAGTTGTTGTGTGATGCATCGCGCTAGCTTTCGGCAATGTCATAATGCCCGGACTATTGTAACTTGAGCCAGAATTGGCGGTTCCACCCCCGCCGACGCTACCACTATTGTTGCTACCACCGCCGTTACTGCTTCGGCCAAACGTTTGTGTACTTTTCATAGGGATATGTTCACGTGCCTGCTTGCCACTTCCTATACCACCTCCAACACCACCAACCCCACTTCCAGCGTACGCTACATTATCAGCTAGGGGAACCTTGGTTGGCATTCCGCATCCAGCGCTAATTTGCATCGCATTGGAGCAAATGTGGGGGGACTTTACATCCCCCGATAGCAGGATCGCGCCCGCGTCGTGATTCTCGACGTCGACGATCACATTAGCGCTCTGTGAATGACCTAAATGATAGTGGGCGTGTTTTATGGGATCGAAAGGAACTTGTTGATGCATACCACGCTGCTGGTATTGCTTTTGCAAACTTTTCACTTCGAGCCGCGTTTTATCGCGTTGGTAGTACACGCCCGCAAAAATCAGGACGTTTAGGATGAGGAGGCTGCAGCCGATCGCTATGGTGACGCTTAGCGCCGTGGAATATGCGGCGTATCCTGCAGCCTCGAAGCCGGACAGTGTGTCCGTGGTAGCGTTAACGATCGTAGTGGGTGCGAAGGCACTGTAGTTCCCGGCGAGTGGAATGCAAGTAGTAAGCGACGATGGCTCTACCGTGGTTATGCCTAAGGAAAACAGAAAAAAAGATTTGAAATCCTTCTGGAATACATATATCTGTTCTCAGCAATATGACTAGCAAACATTTTGAATCTAAATGGAAAGAAAAAAAACATCAAATCAGATAAATCTCTATGTGGTAGATAGCGAAGACATACGCTACGTTTTGCCATTGCAATAGAACTGCCACTGGGCTCGTATAAGCAAATAGCATAACACTTTCCATCTGCATTGTAATTAGTGTATTCAGTTGAAAAGTTTTGCAGGTTTTTTTAACCGACGCGAAGTATGCAAATCCTTGAAAATTCGATTGGACCAGCTTTCGGAGATTAGGCGTGAGTTACGTTGAGGTTGGATTTGATTGCGGAACCACTCACTAAAAGCGGCTATGCTATGTATCCTGCAGGCAAACTTTCTAGTGAAAATAATGCCGAGCATTCCTGGCAAACAAGGAAATTCAAGAGAAGGGTATGTATTTTTCAATATAAGCCGCTTTCGGCTAGAACACGTTGCTGCTAGGATACGTTTGTATTTTGCTTACCTTTGTGAAAGGTTTTTGCAATGCGAATATACACGCAAGAGTAAATATTGTGCTCGCTAAAACCTAAATTAATTGCGTTTTTAATTGAAGCTTTGCCAGTGTTTTCAATGAATTGTTCAGGCTTAGAATACATTGAAAAATAGCTTGTGTCCTCATCTCTAAGCCAAAAGTGTTTTATGGTTGTTTTTCACTAGCAAGCGCAGTGTTAATCAGTTCGTTTAGTCAAGCTCTTAATACGATTTAACATTAGAAAACGTGTAAGTTTACTTGTTAATCGTGAGTAATGTTGGGGATTTATATTTTCGTGATGCAACAATTGCAAGGTTTCTTGAGAGAACACCGTATCAAACCGGAGCTGGTTAAGAACGTAGTGGTAAATTATTGATTTCTTATATAAAATAAAATAGATGGTATGAAATTGCAACGATTGAATGAACGCTTTATAGTAGGTAACAAAATAGGCCAAGAAAAACATGTGGAGCAAAATGCAAAAATTCCTTCTGTTATCAGGAAATTTCATTGGTGGTAGCTCAATTTCAAAGTCCCATGTAGTTTCTAAATGGAAATTCATTGCAAAGCATATATTTGTCATATCCAGGTGAATTTTAATTATAAAAGGTAAAGCAATTTTCTTCATAAATTGCACCTGTATTAATATAGACTAAGGTTTGTTTTTCTCCTGAGTAGATATATTGGGTGAAGAAAAACGCAAAGCAACGTAAATAGTTGCTGCCATTAAAAGAAGATCAAGTCCGCGTACTTTAAAATAATTAGTTTACACAGGGTTTTAATTAATGTTCAACAAAGTAAATTTTTAATGAAACAAAGGTGCTAAGCTATCGCCAGTTAGGCCCATTAGTAATATTAAATGAAGCTTCTCAAAGATATTATAATGGCAGTCAGCAGCGTAATATTCACAGATATAAAAGGATAATGCATTAAATTTATCAAAATTTGTTCAAAGAATTTAAATTGGAGACTTGTTTCTTTTCGGTGTTGATATAAATGGAAATGTTTTAAGTATCGCAGATGTTCATCTACAAAAAATTCAAAGATGAAGTTGATGTGAAAAAATCATCGATTCAATAAATATGTGCACTTAAATTAAATAAAATAAAATATTTATACATGACACCAGCCATTTTTTTGTATCAAGCTTGGACCCTTGACATTTATATTTTTTTAAAAACATTTAAATCATTTGTGACTAAATATTTTTAGTTAGATACAAGCTTGATACTAGAAGCGAAAAGAATTTTTTTCGTGAGAGCATTTGAAGTAGCTTTTTCTTGGCAAATTTGAAGTCATACTCAGCATTTATAACATATTGGTGGTTTTTTAAGGGGGGAAGTACCTTTAGACACTTTTTAAAATCGATTTTTTTAAATTGTTTTAATCGATAGATATATCGCCTAAAAATATCATGTCAAAGTTTCAAAAGCTAATTCTCAAAATTGTGGAAGATATGCATCCCGGAAGTGCCTGGCGCCGAGTTCTTTTTCTCTTGACCACAAACTTTAAACGGCCTTTTCTCGAAACCATGTTTTTCAACATTGCGTAAGTGATAATAAAAAAACTAGTGAATCGATTTTCATCATCTAGCATTCATTTTAAAGAGCATAAAAAACTGTTCTATATAGACTAAAGATTAAATAAGCAAATTGTTTTGGGACTATTTTTGACAGGAAGTACAACAAAATTTTTCGTCAAAATCGTGATAAGTTTTTTTTGAGCCTGTTTTGAAGAGTTAATTTTCGAATTTCGCAAATATTTTAGTCTATCTACTAAAAAAAACCCTCTCGAGTAAGAAAATGTTTGGTTTGTTGATTTCAGATGAAAATCGCAGCCAGCATCGCTTACGCAATTTACGACGTCAGCGACGACATGGCTTTCAAGATCCTTGAAAAATTTGTTAATTTTCAACTTTCACTTTTGTAGAATATGTTTTTTTTCAACCTCAAACATTGCCTAAAATAAATATTATACTGATTTAATAAGAACTGTCTTCATTTCCCCACAAATCAGTTGCAAAAAAGGACCTTTTTTCGGCCTCTAAAGGTACTTCCCCCCTTAAGCACTCAATAAAATTTTAATCTTACTCCCTTTAAAGTTAATATGAGTTCAGAAATGCTGACAATGTATCTATTTTGTCGGTCATGTTTTAATTTTGAAATTACAAGCCAGATTATTATATAAACAAAATATTTCGTTGATTTTATCAATGCGAAGGCAAACAAATTGCATGCTACGATTTCTTTACGACATTGAAGATATTTCCGGGAAGCATGAATTACTACTAAAATATTGCCCGCAGAAAATATTACCTGTTTGCGGAGCGGTATCAAAAAAGGGCTATATATGATATGTGGCTACAAACGTGCGAATTTCCGATTCATTTAGAAATCTTACTTTATTAATAATTGCGTCCGGAATTTTATTTACGTCGATTTTGGTAGATGCATTGTATAGTTGTCCTTTATTTCATCGCATCCCATTCAGCAATAATATTTAAACTGTGCTCAATTTTGCGTGGGAAATACAAATCAGTTAATAAAATTTTGGGACTCTTGCAGGAACCTTTTCATATTCCGAGATGAAAAGTATCTTCAATATTGACTCATGAAAATACGTATGATAGTTTCCGTGCGACGGAGACACAGATAGACAAAAAAAAATCATAATTCTTTTTTTGCGACTATTATTCCCGAATAGCCTTCAAATATATTTATTTCTCAATTAAATTTAGCGTACGAATTTCGATCATTCTGTATTGTTATAGTATGGGTTTCAACTACATAAAACATTTATGTTTCAAAGTGCCTGTTTCATCATTTCAATCTTTCATCTCATCTCAATCAATAAATGTATCAGCATGATAAATTTAGACAAAATACATTTAAGATTTAATGACAAGTTTTAATGTGTCACTAAAATTCTCCAAAACAGTCATCATTTTTTTTTGCAGGAAATGAATTAAAATGAACTGGGTTACTGACCCAATTTAGATTTAAAACTGGGCTAACATATCAATTAGAGTAAATATTTTGCGTATTCTCTGCAAAAGTGATTTTTTGAAGACATTGAAGAGTAATTAAGATTTTCTTCCAGAAAAAGGCAATTGATACAAAAATCCTAGACCTAAATTTAATTTTTATACTCAAATAAATAATTTGATGATTAAAAATGTATGGTTTTTGTGTTATTGCTTATAGAAATGGGTTTTAAGTTTAACAATTACCACTCAGAACTCCAATGCTACTTGCATTGCCGGTCGTCCTTTTAAGTGCATCCTCTAACATGGAGAGGCGTGATAATGAATCAGGCTTTACAATACCTTCGTACAAGTCCATGTCCTCGTGGTTTTTAAATAAATTGTGTCTTGCAACAACGTCCTCCATGCCAGCTCTGTGCAGTTCTGGTATAAGCCGTAGCCATATGGAAAGCTGATGTGCTCGGAAGTGGTTTTTAATGCGCGGCTTCATCCCTGGAAATGGATAAAAGTACAAATGATGGGTGGTGCCTGCAACTGAATATGGACGAAAAACAACAACATGAAAATAGTTTTCAGTGGAAAACTTTCGTAAAGCGAAGACCACAGGCATGCTAAGTGCAATTTTCCCCATTACTGAACGGAAGGGAAAATTATTTTTACGGATGCAAAAATTAAGGATAATGCGATTGCAATGGTTTCGTAATATGTATTCATTTTAAAATGCAAAGTAAAGTTTTTGATAGAGAATTTCATCTTACGAACTAAGGAATACATTAGAAAATGCATTTACCGATTTCAAGATATTTCTGATGCAAGGAGTCATACTCCTCCCACACTATGCTACGGAATCGACTGCGCTCTTTGGCCGCTGGTAGCATTGTGTCCTGGCGATGAGGCTCATTCGGATTGCTGGAATAAATAAATAATAGGACTTTTGCTTTAAAATTCGTGTACGTTTGAAATGATTCAATAAAAGAGCTTCTGTTGATAATTTTTTTGTGATTTTACGATTAGATTATGAAGTGACAGTAATGATCGTATTCAGTGTTAAAGGATTTTTGCGAGTCGCCGAATTGTTCTAGGACTAACAAACTTTGTTTTTCAAAACACGTCGAGTGTCTCTTCGTAATGTTGTGTGAATTACCGAAGAAATCAATAATGCATATGAGGTCACCTTAATGCTACGGAGGTTCACATGAAGGAAATAAGGTTCAATCTTATAAAGATCTATGCAGTAAACACGATTGCTTCCAAAAAACTGGCGTTGAGAAGCTGAGAAGATGCAAATGTTAATTAAGATGTGCTGGATACTTTTATCCGGCTTCTTTGCTGTACTCAGGTTCAACATCTACCCAATGCTCAACGAATTCATATTTAAAAGTATTTTCGTTATAAAGTACTAAACTTAAATCATTTAAAATATACAGTAAACATAAAAATCCATTAAATAGATGAGTGTATCATTTACAGCTTTATTTTTCAACTTTTGCCTTTTTTTATGGTTGAACTTCATTATTCCACTAAACAGTATTACTCTTGGTAATAACGGAAATTGAGTTGAACTAATCCTTTCACCCCGATGAAAATTATTGCGACATCAAGATTTTTCTATGAATTCTAGACGTTCACCCCTATTAATGCGGTCCAGCAGCGCACTCCATGCCTGTGAATAGAAATATATCCTTCGAGGGCGCCGTTAATGCAAGTAGATTCTCATAAACATTTTTCCATTTAGCCAAGAATAGAAAGGATAATTCTAGGACATTGTAGTGTTGTTGGACTGCCATAAAAAGCAACCACTTTAATTTTGTTTTGTAGAGAAATGTTGAAACAGGCGTTGTATAAATACTTCGGGGCGGGTGATAAAAACTCGTCCATAGCTGGCAAAAGTATAATTTTGGATCACATAGAAAATAACGGCTGGACATTGAATGTTTTAGGACTAACGAAAGTTGCGATGATGAGTGCCGTCCCATTGAAGAGGATCGAAAATATGTGGTTGCATTATTATCAAAATATATCCATGCAAAAAAAAGATTTTTTAAAAGTTTTACATTGGTTCCATCCCGTGGTTGAAAGCTTAGTTTATTGTGAAAATAACGATTATTGTTGCCATTTTTTTCTAAGTGAAAAATATTAATGTGTCTCCACTACCATCAATGAGTTTTAAAACAATTTCTACGCGACCCCATCTGAATGATATTCCTTAGCCAATGATACTTTATTTCGATATTTGCATTTGCTGATCTTGGCATGAAACGCTTCACATATGTATATGGACGACAAGAGCACATGTAAACAGAACAGTTCGTGGTATCATAGGAGTACAAGCTAAGCAAACCTTTGCCTTACCCGGTTCTAGCGAAATTGCTCCAATAAATCATAATGGCTTCGGACAGGGCGACCTCAGATTTAGTGTAATTGCTCGGAAAATGGCTGAATCCCTCGACAAGTGGCGCACCAAAAATATAGAGCAGGTCCTCGCCATGGACCGTGCCCATCCTTTGTGGATAGTCGCCGTCCTTTGTTTGATAGTCAAACACATAGAAGTAGCACTTAGATCCGGTTTTGCCATCCTGGCCAGGATTCGATGGAGCTGTGGGTGGTGGTGCTAGCATGTCGCCGGTCCGGATTAGGGGTGCAACGTACTGTGCATCGGAGAGCGCTGCAACAGCTGTGTCCCGGGTGTTGATAGGGTGTTGCGAGGTCCGATCCCAGTCCGTGTATTCGTTGACAATCTGTAATCGAAAAATAAATTTGCGTAGCATTAGCACTCGGTTCGTTTATTGTGCAAGAAAGTCAAACAATGAAACTGATAAGCTCAGGGTGAAAGAGGGCAGCCCAGCCAGAAGCCGGGGTGAAATCTAGCTGAAAGTTCCGGATGGATAGTAAAAGATGGTCGGTCGGCAAATATGTAGTCGACATGCACAGATGTATCCACTAGTAATTTGCGTATTCGGTTGTTACTGAGGCAAAGCGATAAAAATATGTATTTGGAGTGCATAGTCGTTTTGCGAATTTGTTTCTGCTTTCTCAAATACGCCTGAACTGAGTGAACTCTCGAGATGTGAATGCAATGCAAATTTATCTAGCTACCAATATTCATATAAGAAAATATCATACTATTAAATACGATCGCTTGTATTGCAGAATCTTAGAATTGTAAGCTTATTTTGCTGCTGAACATCAAACAGTGTGAAAGAAATTCGACACTCAATACATATGTGCTTTATTCGCTGAGGAACACTCATTGATTGCATATTTGGAAAAACTTACAAATCACTTCACTAGAACCAAGTTATAAAATATGATTAAACAGTTATGTTTTGGGGGATGCGATGTTCAAATGTATATATTGAATTAGTATCCACATGTTGTGAACGATGCAATAATTTTTTGCATTCTCTGATGTGTACTTTTTTTATGGCATTATTTTTGCTTGCCATCTGTCTATTCTATTGGTTGTTTCAGAAGAACATAAATAACTTCAAGTTTTGTAATAATAATCCATTTGCATGATGGTTGTTGCAAAAAAAATTTTTTTTTGTATAAAGTTCAGGCCCCATGTTGGGCGCCAAAAATTTTACGCACAGTTTTTGGTCCGTAGCAGTGACTGGTCAACTAGACTATCTATTACCTTCGGTGTATAAAATTCGGTGGAATAAAGTTACTACGATGGAAAAAATTGAATAACTATAACATTAAAAATATCTAAATGTATCATTGTCTATGGCGCAGCCGCTCAAGGTTAGCTCTGGTCTTTTTCAGACCCTGTTTCAAGTTGTCTCAGTCCAATGACCGTGTCCTTCAATGAAAAAGGGTGTCATTAATGCCCACGGTGAGAAAGCAGTCAATAAGGTGATCAGTGAAGGCACCCTTCACTTATTTCTGTATACTTTTCTGGCGTGAAGAAGTACGTGAGGATCAGATCGCGTAATAGTGCTGGCCATCAACTCAAGTCATAAATGATAGTGTCATAGTACTATCAGTACTATTTTCTCACGACATAAAAAAATTATTTATTAATGTTTTCGGAGAAAAAAATTTCTTGATAGAATTTGAAGTAAAAACTCCGATGATTTTGGGCAATTACGCTTCGCAGAGAATTTTTGGTTCGCTACGAGATTCCAATTTGGGATAGTTAAAATAAAACTGATTAATTTAAATTTGATTGTTTTTGTCCGTTAAAAATAATGCGCATTCAAAGCAAAGTGGTAGCAGTGGTGTTCTGAGCCATTCAAACATTTGTGCATTGTTTGCCGAAAATTTTCTGTGCGAAATTAATTTGAGTAGTACACGAAGTCGCTGAAAAATAATTTGGTTTGTGTCAATGTTATGAAAACGAAAATATTTGCCGGTGTTTTTACTAGTTTCAACAAACTGTAATTCAAAAACTAAAACATGACAACATTACCCGCTAAGTGAAACCAACATCATCCGTGTCGTATTCGCTCGATGCAGATCCATTATTTTTCAGAACGAAAACAACAAGAAATCGCAACCCGATTATTTGGTTTAAAAATGGGATTTTTCACGTGACTTCTCTTCCGTCGGGATGCAATAACTGCTGCTAGTGTACAGTGGTTAAAACAAACAATATTGCAAGCGACTTGCGATAACATTGTCTTCGAGTGGATTTAAAATGAGTTTCGCGGTGGAAAACAAGAAATTTGTGCCGTTTGAAAGATGATCCTCCTATTTAGGAGTCGTTTTTGGTTTGCAACTTTTTTATTATTGATATTTAGTTAGTGATTTATGTGCAAGCTGTTGCTTATTAAACTCTAAACAAATTTTCAATCGTTTTGTTTCTGAATTATGATGAAGTTCCACTAGAAACTTAAATTTAACCTCAGTGATAACCTGACCACATTATACAAAAAATTTGCCTAACATTTGAACGAGCTAGAGCGGACATCTTGAATCAATGAATAGATTGGAAGAAATAACTACGTTACATCCATACTTCCCCATTTTACCCTTATATTTCACTGGTTATGTAGGGAGCACGAAGTGCAGCCGGAAATCTTTTGCAATAATAATAATGGTTCAACAAAGAACCATGTCACGAAAAATATAGTGAGAAATGGATCAATGATCCCCAGTCCGAAAATACATCATGTCACGAAATTTTTTGCTATCGTCGTAGAAGCGTTTTTTTATAAAATTGCAGCTTGCAAGCTCTGTAGACTTAAATGTGGTCCCAAAAAAATTAAATCATGCTTCATTTATAATGCTTGACTAACACACATGCCAGCTGCAGTCAAAAATTCTTTAACGACTATTTTTGGCAGTTTTGGTGTGATGTCGATTGCGAAAAGATATCCAAAAATTTTATTAGGTGACCTTGTTTGCAAAAAGACTGCATATTTCACTTCCACTCTCTGGCTTTTTAGTTTTTTCATTGCTTGTTCAGAGTAAGGCCTACGGAAATGGTAAAATTTCTGTTTATATAGGAAATGTGTGTTCCAAAAACCTTTATATCAGTATGGTTGAAACCCTGGCAGATATTTTGGAATTTATATATCAATGGATATAATGTTCAACATATAATACTATGCATTTAAAACTTTGGATTTTTGTATTTGAAATGAATTTCATACAATTTATGTTGTAAATGAAAGCTAAGTAGCAAATGATCTCAAATGATCTCCAATTCATTCAGAAACAAATTGAATTGAATTGAATTTCATTCGGAATATATTTGACAAATGATTGCATTTAGGTTTTTGAGCTCCTACATGAATCATCATGTATATGTTTATTACGGATACAAAATTTGAATTCATTCCAGTAATTTTTGTGGTAATTCCAGCTTGAAACTGTCCATCCCATGAAAAAGTTCTTTAGAATCAAAAATTCGGAGAAGAAAGTTTTTAACTAATTTGAAGGAAAGACAACTAATTTGAAAGCCAAGACTTCATTTCTATTCGAAGAAAAATATATATAATCGTTTGCTGACTTCCAGCAATAAATTGGTTATAGTCTGTGTTGAATACAATAATAGTTTAATTTACGTGGAACATAGCGTAATTTTCTTGTTCAAATGTTATCACACTTTTACTCCAAAACAAGCTTAAGAAAGTATGAATATGTTGACCTTTTAAGCAGCGGTCATTTCTTAAGGATGTGAGATACTAAATTTGCTCATCAACAATTTCTGTAGTGTATCGATTGGGTGCTATCCTCGTTTTCACGTCTGCGACATGGATTTAGTAAACTTATTTTCGTTGCTGCCCCACAAACGTGGCTACAAGTAACCAAGATAGTCCTTCCCTCCTTTGCAATTTCCTAAGACAAATTCTATGCTTTATCTATGCCTCATCACCGTAGCTTTAGATAAATTTGTTTGTCCCGGAAAGACGTAAACAGATTGAACTTGTCAAGATTCCATATGACAACACATTAGTACAAGGAGGCTCGTTTGGCTGGAATTGTTGTGAGGCCGTCTCAGATTGGCTAGCAAATACCAAATAACATCCAAGTGATCATCAGGGATCAGTTCAAACCGGAAAACATCCCCCAAGGATTTACACATTCTAAGAGACGACATTTTCGCATCTAATCCCATATTGCTAGGTTCACTTGTCCAAACAAGCACAAGTTACGGTGGAGCATTGCTTGAAGGACGATTAGGGGTCGGTTTCCTTGAGTAAACATTCCTAGTTGATTGCTGTTTGGACAGGAAGGTATTTGCTTTCATATTGCTTTGAATCGTAGCCGATATAAGTTTGGAAATCATAACGCGGTCAACGAGTGTTCCTTGACGCTCATTCTTGTAGGCATTGCTATCTATCGTAAATTTAAGATATTGAATTTTTAGAGGATGGTCTTGCTGGGCCTTGAGCTCAGAACAAGAAGTGAAGGTAGCTGGGTGTTTTGCAGTCTTATCAAAGTATTTGTTCAAATAAGAGAATAATTGGAAGGAGTATCAAAACAGTGTTGTATGAATTCTCCTGCAAGAAAATGTCTTTTAAACATGGAGGCACAATAGATTGGAGTAGGCAATATATTTCAAAGTAAAGATATTTGGAAAAGTTATAATAGAGATAATGACAGTCAACATTGAATGCTAGTGATTAATTAATGAAACAATTAGCAATATTTGGAAGGAACTATAGATTTACTTCTTGAAAATTATTATCAGCATTGTAATTGGTAAATGATTTAAATTTTATAAGCTTTTGGTGGATATTCTGGAAGATGAGTCATCCTATGATTTTCTCAATGTGCAGATATCAATCTGTTGAGATTAAATCGCCTTAACATAAGTTTTCTAGTGCTCTGCACTGCAAATTCAATATTTCCTAAGCATTTTAGGATGGAAGTGTTTTTTATTTTAACTTTGTCAATAAGTAACACATCCAGACTTTAAGTAGACGAATGTCAATCCCTGCGTTCACCTTAAAATGTTTGATTCTCCTAACATCGTCTAATTTATATTGAAATTTTCCTCTGATCCGCTTACAGTAAAACCATGGCAGCATGTTATTTACTTCTTGGGGGCATTGCTTTGATTTGTGGAAATTTACACGAAGAAGTGGCATTTTTCCATCTCAATTTATAGGCTTAATTAAATTATACTTAATTATTTTCAGTTACTTCTGAATTATAAGATGCTTCTGTTCAGTAGCATTTCCAACAAAAAAATAATGTGCTTGTATATAAAAGATTGGTATTTGTTTATGTGAAATATATAAATATGGAGAAGTGCTGCTTTACGTTATGATTTATATTTTATGAAATAAAGGCGAGAATGAGAAGTTCAATGCGCAATAACACAATTTTGTAGATGTTTTAAATAAAATGAATCTTCCAAACAGACGAAAGCCTTGTTTTACAAGCATATACTGTGTTTTATGCTACGTAATTAATGATTTTAGATAATTGGATATCATTGTTTACGTACAGTGCGTTTCAGAAGAGAGTCTCAACAAAGCAAAATTAAATAAGCTCGTTTTTATTTCTGAAACAATACTTATGTGTTGACTTTGCAACTATGTTAATATGACGTCCAGTCACTGTTGTTATGTAAAGTTATCTATTATCTTTTTTGATCACTTTGGCTAAATATTTTAGCGTAATTCACACTAAGACTTCTCAAATTTGTTTAAAACTTCGAATAAGTTATTTTTTCCCCTTTTAGTTTGGTTTTCTGTAAGAAGTGGCTTGGTGTTTGTGCTCCAGTTTTTGCCAGATTCTTCAAGCCTGCGGCTAATTGTATTTATTGTCACCTGAACTTTGTTTCTTATTAGTTTTTCCTAAGCCTATAGCAAACTCATTTTCGAGTTTTTTCTGAATAGCTTAGTGATCAATTTTTCGTCCTTTTTTGATCCAACTCTTTTAACGCGTCTACTTGGCACATCATCGACATCCACATGCTCTTTGTACTTCGTAATCCACTTCTTCACATTCACTCTGCTTCTTACTGGCTTCTTTAGGATGGGTAGCAATAAAATCAATTTTCAACCGTTTTTTTTATAAAGGGCACACATTTCTTAACCTGCTATTTTTATGAAAGATCAAACTGTAATGCTCAAATGAATCTAACGCGAAATCAACAGTGGTATGTCATACATAATTTTTCATAACGCATAAGTGTTAGACCAGATAGGAAAGAAATATGTGCGACACGTTCTTCTGGAACACATTGTACATGGTTACGTTGTAGTCTGCAGAGAATAGATGCTAGCAAATGTGTGAGTCTATGGAATCCTACTAATGACGCAATTAATTTTCATTGCCACAAAACCCAAGACATACAACGTATTCCACATCAAAATATCTAAAAATAGATATACTACGTAGTTGTTCAAAATTAAGTTTTGTAAAAATTGCATTTTCCAAACAAAGCTTAATTTTCGAGATTTGAAGGACTCAGTCTTCCATTACTTCGTTTGGATCTCATCAAGTTGTAAATGGATTTTCTCCTAATTTACTGGTAGCATGGGTTAGTTCTATAAAAATATTATATCGTGATCACGTCAAATTTTTGAAATTATATTAAAAAAACAAAGCTTTTTCTTATGTTTTCTATAATAATTTTCTAATCATTTCTAAAATTCATTTCATTCATGTTGAACATAGAAGATCATTATAAGATGAAGCGAAGTGGTTCTATAGTAAAAACTGTCCTTGTCAGTAAATACAAGATACTATTCTCTCTGGTAATTATTGCGCAGAATTTTAGGCAGCGCTTGCTTTTATTCGCGGAGAGTATTTACCTATTATATTCAAAATAAATAGAAATAATAATTTTTTCTATAATATATAACGTGCTAATGAATTTCATACAATTGTTGAGACAAATAAGCTATGATTTTTTTAAAGAAATAATTAGCGAAAGTAAAGTTTACATAAATTGAAACAAAAAATTAGCTATTGAAAATTCTAAAAAGTTTTAGGATAGGTATGATACATTTCCATTGAATAGTGACATTAATTTCATACTTGATGTTTGGTGTGGCATTATTGGGAACTGTATAAAAAGCCAATCTGAATAGCCATTCGAAATTTATTTAAATTTTCTAAAAAATAAACTTGAAAGACAGTTGCATGTGGTTCAGGCATGATAATTCTCCTTCACATTACATTAGAGTAGTTGTGCAATATCTAGATGGTCAATACACCTAAAAATGAATCGTGGATAAAGGATCTTTTCCTTGCCAGCTCAATTAGCGATTTGAATTCATTGGGGTTCGTATTATAGGGTCATTTGAAAACGGATATACTCTTTCGAGAACGATTCAAGTGAAGTTTTGTGGATCAGAATTAAAGATACGCGCAGAGAGCTACAAAATAACAATGAAGTGTTTATTAGGTTTAGACAAAATATAAAGGTGTTTCTCAGAAAACGTAAAAACTTTCAAATAATTGGGTTTCGGTGTTTGTGCGACTCGTGGGGTTTTCGGTAACAAATTGTTAGTTTTTTTTGGAAATTGGGAATACTCAATCTTAAAAGTTATCCACTATATATTAAGTATCTACTTCAAGCGTAACTCCCTTAAAGAAATTCAAAGCTGTTTCATTCTTTTCTAAACAAGAACTTTTCTTTGAAGAACATTTTTCAATGACTGGTCGGGAAACATCTATAAGAAGAACATTGCATAAAAGTCAGCGGGTAGAAAATATTTAGAACTTTTTTTTGCGAGTTCAATGATTTAATGACTAACAAAAAGAGGCTCCGACTTTGTATTCTCAGATTTGGATGTAGTTGAACATTGCTGATTTACCTTAAACTTATTACATCCACAATTATTCAAAAAAAAAAAACAATACGGTGATATCGAACACACGACGACGACAATTATTCGAAATGAAAAACAATACCCCGAACGGTGATCGAACACACGACCCCTAGATCGCAAGCTAGTAGCGCTGTTACCTACACTGCACCGCTTATGCCAGATGCAAAAATTTACTAATCTACAAGCGACGCTAAAAACTTTAGAGGCGTTTTTCTCAAAAAAGGGGAGAGTGTTGCGTTCCCATATTTTAGGGATCGAATATCCTTGACGTCTTCTACTTGTGTGCCAAATTTCTTCCAAATCTGAGACAACAAAGTCGGAGCCTCTCCTTGTAAGTGTGGAAAAACTATCAGTGACTGATTTTTCTAGCGAAATTTGGCAATAATTGTTACTATTTAAAGTTAACTTCGAAAGTTACACTTATTTTGCAACGAATTGTATCCAATGTAATTTTTTTTGAAATATAGTCATAGTTTCATGTTGATTGGATTAGATTCGCAGAAATTACTGAAATAGAAAAAAATCTCGACAAAGCACAAATGGACGAATTTTGAAAGTTGAGCTGTGTATAAATCGATAAAAGTTGAACATAAGATCTAGTCAAGCCATCAGTTCAAGCTTTTGAATATTGTTCGAAAAAGCTTGCATTAAATAAAGAATTTGTTTTTCAAACTGTTAAGCAGTGTTTACAGAGATCTCACGCGATAGAATCCTAGATTAGTTTCGTTCCTCTCTCGGAATTCTTAATTATCTGTAATTATGTATGTTGATTTCAGCACATACGATCCGAATCATTACACCTTTGAAAGAGAAATGCATAAATAAATGAAATCCAAAATAGTATGCAGCAAACGTTTCTAGTTATGAGCATAAATTTACTATTCTATTATTAGTAAATGATGGTCGTATCTTTTTTGCCGGTATTAGCTATTGTATTCACTTCAGCTTGGTTTTGTTTGGGTGATATGGTGCGAAAATTTAATTTTTCTTGTTTAAGTCCCTCGAAATATGTGCAGTTGTAATTAAAATATAGCAAAAAATTCGTTCCGAAATTTTTAAATATACATCCTGTTTTTCTTATTTTCTCTCTAACTGAAGAGCAAAGTCCTAAATCTAAATATGATCTTGCATCATCGCTTTAAAACAGTCGGGTGAGTGGATTATCGTAAAACCTTTAAATAAGCCACATGGCAAAAAGAGCTTTAGTTACGTCTTATATTAATTTCCTGTTGTAATGGCTGTATTCACACTTAAAGTGAACGATAAAGACCGAAAAATTACTGAAATTAATTCTTTGTAATTCAATTCATATAATATTAAAACCAAATTAGAAATCAAATCCGTATTATATTGAAAATAAACAATAGAAATACCTGGAGATTTAAGCAACCAATTGAGCAGGATTATATTTCATCACTTGCTTACCGTATAAAATATCTCGTTCAGATGATAGGAATACGAGTTCCGTACGTAAGTTCTAATGATTCTATCTCGTCGCTCGGCTTCAAAGCCATTTTGAATATCAGCCGCACTAAACCTCCATATTGCCTCGCCCGTAACCACACCAAAAAGCACATCGTAGCGTCCTGAATTCTCCTGGGAACGCTTCGAATTTCGGTTCATTGGCTCGTCCGTCTCCTGATTGGTGTGCCCGGATCGAATTACGACACCATCAATCTAAATTAAAACGAAATTACCAAGAGAACTAATACACCCAACTCGTCGAAGATGATATCCGACGCATCACTATCTTGGATACGAAAGGATATACCTTGGAGTAATAGAATAGCTATTAGTGTTGTCAATTTAGTTTGAGTTATTTGTATCCGCATTATCAGGATATAACTTAGTGTTGATTACCCGGGCGGTTGTTTGAGAAAGTGTTCCAGATGCAGGTGAATGTTGGAATTAAAGTCAGTTACTGTTTTATTTATTCAGTTGGGATCAAATGAAATTATTTGTTTTCACTGTGCAAATGGAAAGTGCTCTCTTAAGCGTTTAGTTCAAAAATGATAATGGAGATAAACGAAAAAGGATAGCTCCGCGTGCCTCCATTGACAACACTGACCAACTATACTACGTCAGGATTTCCTCATCTTTGCTTGTATAACGCAAGAAAGTGGGTGAGATAAAATAATTGCTAGGAAAATTACCGATGGGCCAAAGGCAGTCAGAAAGTTTGGGGCCTGAATGTCGGCACTTTGTAGCTCTTCCAAGGCGACGTCACGTAAACAGTCGACAATTTGCTCATGGTTCTTAATTAAGTCCTCCGGTACGGAGCAATTAACTTCCTTGGCTAATTTTAAAGCGTAGATGACAGGATCTTCGACGAGTGCCCACGACGCATATGCGGATCCGGACAGAAGGACGGCACGATGGAACAGTCCGGGTACCATAGTGGGCGATGTCATGAGGAAATTTATACATGCGGCTCCGGTTCCATGCCCCGCCAGGGTAACAAGATTCGCATCACCTCCGAATTTGATAATATTCTGTTGGACCCAGTGCAGGGCCGCCATTTGATCCATTAAGCCGTAATTCGCTACCCGAGCTCTTACGTGCGGACTTGGGTTAGCATTTAAAAAACCTGCGAATAGAAACCATGGTGGTGTAACACGAAACTTTCGGTGACATTAATTGAAAATTTGACGTTGAGGACGGTCCCCACGTTAAAAAGCTAAGTATCACAAGCAATACATTATCGGGAAAGGAATATGTAACTAGATATTAAATTTAGTATTAATTTTTTTTTCATAAACTAATGCTCGTAGAATAATGAAACAGGGTATGAGTGCTCCAAACAATATAAATTTTCTTAAATTTTAACCTGGTTAGTTAGGACTCGTTCATGGATGAGTTAGAGATATGTAATACAAATGACGACTATGCGAGAAAATTCCTACTCAGAAGGATGAATTGTAATATTTTCAAATAACCGGATACTAGAATGTATATGATGTATTTACCAATTTCCAAGATTCATTTGTTATTAGCATTACCTATGAATATTTCAGATTCATGACACAATTTTCAGTGCATGTATCTAACGTTTCGGTACTGCGTTCTAAGTCATCAATACCATCCCTCGGTGGGAATATTAATTCACTATATACCTACCTAGTATTCCTAATCGATAATTCAGTGTTACGACAACGACATCACCGTAGCCAGCCAGTACAGATCCGTCGTAAGGATTGCCACTGCTCCATTCGTAGGACTCGCCATGCAGAAATACGATGACTGGGAGCTTTTTTTCCGACGTGGCCGCTGAAAGTAGAGAAAACAGAAAAGGACAATATAGAGTACATCGAGTAACAAATATTGCTTTTGACTGCTCTGCGAACATGTATGAATCAAGGATTTACATTCACGCTCTTACATCTAGCGCGGCTCGGGAGGCTGAGAAGCAGAATACTTGGGCCGGGACAGGATACACATACGTCCAGGCTCCTTTTCTGCCTCTGCTGTAGCCTAGATCGATCGGAAGCTATGTGCTGAAGGACTCACAATGGCTTAATAATGCATGGAAACTAGCTTGGTAATTTATGTAGGAGAGTTTTCAGGATACTTCACAGGCAATGCCTTGTCAATATACGTTTAATATTCTACGCCATATTGGGTGCTTTCATTTTTTGCCTAGGTAAAGAGCGTTGGGACTGCAAGGCTGACAGAAAATTTCATAGAAACAGTTTTGTGAAGAAAACATGCATAAGGTGTTTGAAAGAACAGAATATTCTGTAAGTGGGTGTGTAATTCTATTGGACATTTAAAATGTATTGCAAAACTTTGACTTGCTCAGAAAATCGTTATTTCAGCCAAGTACAAGCCCGATTTTACTAACAGTCATGTGACAAGATTTTCCGTTGTTGAGTTCTTAAGGTAAACACTAACTTCAAGTCCCTGCCACACTTTATTAGCCCCTTCAGAGTCAACATCGTTTTTGTACTACGAGTATGATCTGTGCTTGGACTGTGCCTTCTTCGAAATATTCTCGGGATTAGACACTTGCTGAAAACTTTCTGCGGACATGCTTGAACAAAAAGTTTCGTCTTTCTCTTACTAATTAGCGAGTTTCTTGCAGCCTTGACAACTGTTGAGTTGAAGCAGTTGGACTTTCGGTACCGGAGAAATTTCTCTAATCATTGGCTAGCAAAGGAATTGTTTCGACGGAAATGAAAAGAACCGACTCTGGAACACAAAATTGTTCTCAAGTTGAATAGAAAATAGGGGAGCAGCTGCTTGCGAAACTTTTAATGACGGAAAAACTGGTTAAGGATCGTCTGTTGAGTACTGTATTTTGGAATTTTGACCCTCATTTTTATGAATCATGCAGCGGAAATTTTAAATGTAGAATATCTAGTTGCCTAATTAGGAAGTTTTTCAGTTTAAACTAACATGGATCATTAAATATTTGAAAATTCAGGCGTGCATGGTTATTTTTGGAGGAAGAGGTAATTGACAATAATTAGAAATATGAATTGTCAGCCAAGTTCCACAAATATTTTGGCAAAATAGCTGAATCTGAACTCTAAGATTTTTGATTACATTTCAGAAAATCAGTTTATCGATTGTTACTGAGTAGTTTTTGAAGGGAATGAAAGTAGTTAAAAATGTTTTTTTTATCTGAAGAGTTTGCCAGAAATCAGCATAGAAGATATTTAAACTCTATCATCAGATTGATACGTAAATAAAATAAGTTCACATGCATTAATAGCATATTGATAAAATTATCAATCCTTCGAATAGTCGTTGCCTATTTTGAAATCATTTGAATTCGATGTTTGATCAGCTTTGAAAACCGAACCTAACATCAAAATTATTTTAGGAAATAGTTTCGAAAAATTTGGAACACTCATCCCAGCATGTTTGTATATTTCATGCAGATAATATAGAGAGATCTGGAAAAAAGCTCAACATTGCCTGTAGGTGGTTAAAGATAATAAGGTTTTGTTCTTACCCTCAATATATTTTCCTCTTTATCCCACCTCCTCGTTAATCCTTACGCTATCTAATCGTTTATCTATGTTACAATAACAAAATGCAAGGAATGCCTGAGAAAGCCCATTAAAACCGAAGATACTTTTGTGTATGGTCCGTTGTTGCGGTTGGATTTATGGTGGCATCCCTAAGATGTTGTCATTGGAATTTTGCAGAATCTAATCCTTTTTCCTTTCGACGCTCATTAGGTTTGTATTTCGCTTGTGGAGAATACTGGGGATATCTTGCGCAAACACAAGAAATGAACCGCAAGCATTGCCACAGCGCGCTAAGAAAACCGAAAAAAAATTTACAACATTTGTAAAGAGTTGTTCTGTATTTGCTCTGCTTACAAAAATTGCTGGGTATTCGTTAAGGACGTTTCGAATCTACTTGTGCTGAGAATAAATGCTTTCATATGTTTGTCCTGAATTTTTGTTTGTATGCTCTGTTTGAATAATAACTTTCGAGGTATGTTGGAAAGGAAGTTAGATATTCAGAAAATTGTACATTCATGAAATTTATGAAAGCATCTTCAGCATCCTTTATCCTCTGGCTGTAGTATCCAATGAGTATGGTTATTGGAAATAACTAAGTCTGCAACACAAATAGAAAACCACCCTTGAGGCGATTGATTTTAGAATCTTTCGATTTAGCTTTTATGTTTGCTTACTTTTGGGAAGGGTACGATTTAGTTGATTGGAAAGTTGTTCCAAATTTGAGTTATCGTTTGGAAGGGTTTGCATTTATAGATTTCTATCTAAAATGATTTACAAGCTTTGATAGCTTAAGCAGACAAAATTAAGTGCCGTGTTTTCTCTCTCAGAACAATGATCGAAGACTCGCATTGTGGGGGTCGAATATGAAGAAAATATTATTTAAGTTGTCCAAGTGAACAAATTACTGGCTTTTAAATGCCAAACAGTTTAAATGCGAAGAACTGAAGGGAACATTTTCCTAAAAACATCTTTTCAAATGATATATCGGGAAAAATTATCAATTGAGTCTTACCATGAATAGGTGAGAATACGTTAAGATATAGACAGTCTTCTGATTGATCCTGCAGAAATGGTATAAGCCTTTTCAGATACTCTAGTCGTCCTTTTGGCATTTTTTCTAAGGCCGCCGTCTCATTGTGAATGTTTGGTAAACGTTGTGGGCACACCGAGCTGTAACGGTCGGCCAGGCGTACACCGTCCCAAGGCGATGGAGCACGTGTGGGACTGAATCTGAAAGTAGCAAGAAAAAGGATTTCAATAAAATGTTGGTCTTCCTATAAATTGTTGATGCGTGCCAAGTTCGAATTTAATTTGTGATGTGTAAAGTAAAGCGTATAACATGTTTTTTTTTGTAAATGTGCTATAATGTTAAATATTTGTTGAATGGTGTTCACCAGGCAACATTCAGGGAATTTTTTTTGAGCTTTGCATTCAACACGAAATGGTTGATGCTCTGGCAAACAGTTTTCAAGCTAAAATATACGCTTCAGTTCAGTTGAAAATCTTTGATATTTTTAAAAATGATGCTTAAAGGCTGCTTCAATAGTTTCCTTACTAAATATTATTTACAATTGAGATGCGCTTAGAAATTCAACATTATTACATGATTTCGATGGCTTACATGCAGATAAATTGTCTAGAGTAGAAGTATTAGAACTTAGTTGGAAATATTCCTTAATAATCCAGATTTGACTAAAAATTCATCGCAAGCTTACAAATTCAGTCCCCCACAAATTTATAAAATATTTTAATATTTTGGTGAAGTGTTTTTAAAAAAATTGCTGAATTAATTGCACCACAATGCAGGGCTCGTCAAACGTTTCAACGTTTGTGAAGATGTGTACATTGTTCTCACTTGTAAAATTTTTAAAAATGTTTGCCATTCTAATCTTGAAACCATTAATCGTGATCGTGATCAATTTATTCCAAAAACAATATATAATAATTTTTCACTTTCTATATTATGTGATTCAATTGAATTTCAACATAAAACCCATTATTTCATGATTAACATAAATCTTTTTGTATTAAGAATATGTTTTGATGATGTTTTTTTGTTTTGAAAAATAAAAATTGTTCAAACATTTCGGGGTTGAAAATAAGTAATATTTAAATAGTCAAAAGAAAATATTGCCAAACTCATTTGAAGATTTGGTCTTAAATTATTTCATTTTATATTCAAACAATCATCAATTCATCGGTAGTCAAATAAATAAATACCTATTGGTTTGAACTATTTAGCCATGTTGCTTGTAATATTTTGATTTTTTGAACATTTGCGTAACTGAAGCTTTCGAATAGAAATTCCTTTAAATTTATGGATATATTTTTTACAATTTTATATTATCTAATAACTTATTGAAGTTTCTTTTGACCACTTCCTAGGTTTTTGAATTTGTCACATACCGAATATAGGTAGTAAGTATCTGAATGTTCTCATTCTGCTCGACCATGGAAGACAAATTCCGAACGATTTGTCACCCCAATTTATAAAAAAGTTCTTGCACGCAAGACGAATGCCACTTAAAGCCGATGTTTATGTAATCACGGGAAGCTGAAGGTAATTAATCTCTTGGAATTTCTGTTTTTACTTAAGATGCTGTAAAGCATGCAAGGATGCTAGCCATTCATTCGCACCACCCGGGCGCTGATTAACCTAGCGCAATTAATTTGTGCTACTTTCCATGGTGAAGCCTGTGTCCCATTTTGGATACCATGTCGACTGTGGTAAAATATCGATTCTCAGATTAATTTAGGATTCAGGAGTAATGGAAGGAACAAAGTCGAGTGTAGATGTATCCGCTGCTTCCTACGCATAGCAATCATGCTCGGATTCAATGGAAATGTGCCCGTATCTTCTTTGCGTGTAGGGAGGGAGCATCAAGTGTACATATTATCCACAAAAAGCATTGCTTCCAGTGGTCTCATTCGTGCCTCTCGCTGTCCTATTTTGTACGTCATGAAAACGAACACGCCGAGATGTAGGGACATGTAGAAAGATCTTAGTGACAGATTGTTCAATCAATGTAGGAATAGGAAATCTTTTGTTGAAAACAAATTTGGACTGGTATGGCCAATCATGTCCTTGGAAGATTTATTTTTTACGCAGACAAAATATATGAAAGTACTATGCGTACATGTAGGGAGTAGAATGTTGTGAATTTTAACATTTGCTTCAAGATGTCTATATTTTAAAATACGTGACTAGGGTAAGGCCCACGTGTATGTCGAAGCTTTTGTTAGATTTTCGGGAAATGGGAGGAATCGAAAACTGATTCTATGTATTTACAATATTCATCTCTGGACAAACAGCCTTGTAATATGTTTTTTCAAATATTTATTTAATACCAGAAGGCAGGAGGAATTTTGTTGCAAATTTTAATGCATATCGAATCAAAATGGTATGTTGACCTTTTCTAAATTATGTTTCTACTAATGTGATATGTTTTTGTTGATGAAAATGGTGAAGTCTCATTCTACATTTAAATAGAAATCAAGTTAGAAATAAAGAACTAAAAATTCCTGAAGTTGACGATAGCAGTTTTTTGTATGTTTTCTATGTCGTTTTTAATGTTAACTTTTGTGTGAAAAATGAGGAGTTATGGAGGTTTTTTATCCTTACATTTAATTAACCTGGCAATTATCAGTTCTTTGCCTACTGTAGTATCAAACATCCTCTCAAAGCGATCAACTCAAATTCAGAAGATTCTATTCAATCATTTGATTTGACAATCATGTAACATAGGTTTTCAGATCAAATGATTATAGTTTAGCAGATACTTTTTACGTACCATCTGCAGATACTCAGACCCTGAGCGATGGTTTCATCTTCTTTAACGATGTGCTGTGCTACTGATGATAGTTTATTTGGTTTTTCCTTTCTGATAGCCGATTCTACTTTCATATGCTCCTTCATTTTGGAAGGCGTCAATCAATCAATCAATGCTGCATTTTTTATTGGACTATCTCAGATCTTTTTGTGTATCCGAAAACTTTTTTGGTTCGTACTTCTGGCTGGATATTGTTGCGTCAATGTACAATTCTGAAAAAACCTTTTTATTCTCTCTCCGATGGCTGATTTTCCAACTTCCATTCGCTTCTTGAGTTGTTGATCCTCCATGTCTAGTGTTTTCATTTTCGTTTTATTTGGTATTCGCGTTTTTTTCTCGAATACTGTCTCCGTTTAGTTCTTCTTCATATCAATTCAGTTTGACTTTCGCTAAAATATTTTTACTTTCTTTTTTCTCTCTTATTGCATCCTTTGGACTACCAAATTATATGCCACCATGTTCTGATAGTGATAGTGGCTACATGTATAGGAAATTGTTCTGGATATTAGTTCCTTTTCTAATAATCTTCAGGTCCAAGTAAGTAACTTCAAGCTTCTGTTTTTTCTTCATCTTGTAAATGATCTTCTAATATGTTTTGTTTTCGAAGAAGAAAAATCAAAATTTTTGATTTGTAATCTACATTTTAGAAATTAATTACAACCCGGCTTATTCTTTTTTATGGCTTAATTTCGAAACATTTTTAATATATTTACAGTTAAGCTTGCAAAAAATCTTCATCGATGCGGTTCTATGTTATTTTCAGTTTCTTTATGAAACGTTGTAAATATGTTTGGAAAATCCAATGATGTTTGGTATGAAGTTGTCTCCGATATTTCAGAGAAATCTTTACTTCCAATATTTGTTAAGTTCAAATTATTCACAGTTCAAAAACGAAATGTCCACTTTTCAGATCCTGACAAGCCCACTTGAAATTTATGATTTTCATAGTCAACTTCACAGTTCTGAAATCCTTGGACCGAAAAATGCCTTTTCCTTAGTGCCCATCTTTAACCATTGAATCTTCTAAGATGTGATGAACGTTAACCTAACTATGAATGGCAATAATTGCTATGTGTGCACTTTAATTCCTCTGAACACACGTACGTCCTCCATGAAACGTAATGAGGGATTACGGAATCACATTTCAGCTTGATCATGAGTTGAATCAGCGATTTCTCACACGAACTAGTGATGGTGCCATTTTTAGTCCTGGTTCATGCATTATCATGAATTGCCACACTACCGCCGTAAATTAAGATATGTCCCACTGCGACAAGGATTATAGTTTTGATGGCCTCTCTGCGTCGAATGATGACTTCTTCGAAATGAAAGCCTATTAAGTTTGGGGTTATTTTCCTGCTATTCACTATGATCCTTGCCTACTATGTTGTCGTTAAGTTGTAGGTGGTGAAATTATTTCGTAGATGATGACTGCACGTGTACGTTGGATGTAAGGACAAGAAGAAGTGGTTTGTTGGTAATCAAGCCATTAAGACAATGATTGCTTGGCTTTAGCGAAAACGATTTTCGACGTGATTATGATTCGGGCTTTTATTTGATACTACTTGATCTCGATATTGAAAAGATTTATAATTATTGTATTGTCTTGAATAGAATGGAAGCAAAAGACGATGGTAGATCAAATCAGGACAAACATGACAACATTCGGTATGGATTTCATGGAACTTACATGTAAGAAAATGTGGACAACTTTTCATAGGAAGGGTACAGTCAAAGCCCGTCAAATTAATGTTCTTGATAAATATTTTCTAGAAAGGCTGTATCCTTAACAACTGCTGAGGAAAGTCCACTAAACTGCTTGCCAGTTATAACTTCACAAATATTAAGTATATTGAAATAAAAATAATAATATTAATGCAATAGATGATACTCTAAGTAATAATAAAGATAAGAGCTAATTACAGTTAGCGGAGCTAGTTAATATCAATCATATCATCTTAGGAAGCTTTCGTTCATTGATACGACTAATTTGTGCGCGTAGAAAAAAAATCCACGTACGTAAATCCACACACAGAATAAGACTTCTTTCCAAAGGACTTAAAATTTACTCTAAAGGCCTTAAAGCGTAGAGATAAGTTGAAAATTTCAATCTGAATTTTCGAGGCGGTTATAAGAGCTTCTCACATACTGTGAAGTTGAAAATGAAAACACTTTTAGCGGTCAATCAGCTATAATATCCGCACTAAATTGTGAACTGCATTCAAGGAAATTTTTAATTAAAATCAACTTTCGTTTCATTTAAAAAAATAATCAAAATACCAGCTAATCACTAACCAAAAACATAAAAAATTCAACGAAAAAAGTTTCAGGCCACCTAAACACACATATATATATATATATACATATTCACGATTCTGGAACGTAACGTAGTGGTAGTCTTTCTCAGAAAAAAGTGAATTTATTTTTAATGTAACTCCAAACGAAAGGCGAACACGAAATAGTTTTTTTAATTAATTCTGCACAAGAAACGAAGCGTTAATTAGAAAAGAATGTCTAGAACAGTAGGAGCTGCAAGGTGGAAAATTTAATTTGAACTTGGTGCATTGTAGCAGTTGGTATGAATACTTCTGAACATGGTTTGGTTTGAGGGAAAAAGTTTGGTGAAAACTGTTTTTCTATCACAAAAGCACTATTTGATATGTATTTTTAGCGAAAATACTTTGTAAAGTTTAGTGTTGAGTTGAAAAATGCTAATAATGTGGTAGATAATTTATGTTATTTCACGGTAGCGTAATGTGATAGATAGATACTACTGAAAATAGTTGTGGTGCTATGTATTATTTTAAACCAAATAGACTCGACTGTTGTTTCCAATCATAGTAAGGATGGACTGGGTTTTAATTTAGAATGTTTCAGTATGGGCTATGCCTTTCTATTAACGATAATAGTAGAAAAACATTGTTAACGTGTGGAACGTATTGAAAGCTTGAACATTAGATAAAATTCATAATACTATTTATCAGATAGGTTGAAAGGTACTGCAAGGCTTTTGAATGGTAATAGTTAATTAATAGTAAATACCTTTCAAAGCTAGTAAAGTTATTCAGAGTTTATTCAATTATTTCAATTGAAAATGAAAAAAATTGGTGGCTTGAATAGGATTGGGAGCTATCTTGCTTTTTCCTACTTATATGTTTGAACCGAATTTCAAATAAAGGAACGTAGCAAATACTCGTCTCTATATAATTTAGCTCCTAGGCTTCGGATTTTAGTGATTGGGTTCCAACAATTTTCGTCGAAATTCGCTGGTAATGTATTTTTAGCATTTTTGGCCAAAGTAAGAGCTGAACGGGGGTGTATTTGAAAATGTTACTAAGTGTCACATAGAGAGAAGAACAGGCATGCAAATTATTACGTAAAATAATTTAAAATTAGTTAAAAATAGTTTTTTTTGTAACACTAAATCATTGAGTCAAATTTTGAATTTATTTGCCACGCCACGAGGTGCGAGCAGACGCTAGACGCGGTAAACAAAATGTAGATGCATTTTAATAGTTTGTGATTAAGATGTTTAAAAGTCTGAGCAGGGTACAATGAATTTATTATGTAAGAAAGGTGGCGGGGTCATTGAGGGGGAGAGGGGAGTGACAATACTCTAAAAATTGCGTTACCTAATATATGGATGCCCTCTTAGTGCACCAACTATTTTTATGTTTTAGCTAATGCAAAATATGTCCATTTTGAGTGTTTTCAAGTAATGTGACCCTACATATAGCAATCGTGCCAGGATTTGGGTAGTCTCACAATATTGTCATAATATCTACAACTTTTCCTTGAAATCTCATTCTTTTAGCAATTAATCAAGTAATCTTGCGATCGCCTCTCTGCCTAAAAAGGCTGATATTCGTAGGTTTATCGGTGGAAAAATTATATACCAGCATCGCATGCAGAAACGATTATTTTGGGACTAACTATTTGCGGGTCAAGAAATTTTCAACTTTGATCTGATCTGTACCTTTTCTGCTACGAGCAGTGCTGGTATATGTGAATTAACTTAAACAGACGACGAAAAAATTGAATTGAAATTTGGAAAGTATTTTTTTTTGTTTGATGCTATTCTACGTATCTATGATGTTTTCGAAGACAATTGGCCGAGCAAGTCAAGTGGCGGTTCTATTCGATTAAATATTTTTCCGGTCCTCAAATTCAAAAGAATCATTCAATTCAATCCATGATAATTTTCATTAAGTTATTAACAAGCAACGAAGAAATCCAATAGTTCATAGGATAATATATCAAAAAAATATTTTAAAATATAGTCTAACTCGAATTTCCGTCCTGTTTTTATTTCTCTCAAATTGTTCAAATATTGTGACACTATGGACTATGTAAGTTTTCGTCTAACGTACAAATGGTCATATTATTTTATTGTTCTTCTCTCTTTGTGTTAAAAACATTAGGTTTTGGTATTGCAGAGGGCTAAGTTAGCTTAGCAGTTTCAAAACTGAATCTCAATTTTAACGAGCAAAACCAATTATTTTTCGATATCCACTTCTAAACTTCAACATCTTTTATGGCATTTCCAGTGGTCAAAAATATGTTTGAGTTGATCCTTTAATAGAAGAGATTCTGAATTTTTTTTTAATAAATTATTTTAAAAGAATAGTAGTAATATTTTTCTGGTTGTTTTTCCTGTAGTTCAGTTCTATTGAATATTATATCATTGATACATGCGACACATGACTGCTGTGTGCGTTTTTTGAAACTTCATAGTTTGATTAAATATCGGTAAATGATCTTCAATTTATCCAATCAATCTTTTATTCATACTTGAATGTTGAAACGAATTTAAAAGGGGAAGAGAACTATGCTTGCTCGTGGAAACATGAGCTTTTTTTTCTATTTTTCAATTTGATTCCTTTATGTGAAAAGCATAATAAGAAAGTTCTGCGCAATTATCTACACACTGTATTATAAACCGACCTCTAAAGTCCCTTTATTTGTGGGTTTTTTTTATTGAGAATATGGTCAAAAATGGAAGCTATGAATAATATTTGCCATACATACGATATTATTCATTTTTTTGCATTTTCGGAATTACAGTATCAGTTTTGACCTCTTCTTCATTTATATGTGACTCAGAATATGTTTTGAACCTCAAAAATTCGAAATCGTCAGGCAGAAATATGTTTGGTGAAACTATTTTACTATTTGATACACGGACTACATAGGTAATATTGGAGACTTTGCACTGTTTTCCGACAGATGGCGTTGCCTTAGTATTTTTGAATTGGACGATAGTACAGCCAACTTCATAGTCAAGCTCCATCATTAGGCTTGAAATAACACCATTTGTTACTCCGCCAAATTTAACCAACATATGTTTTCATATTGTTAGCCATGTCGAATTTTCAGCCATTAAAGAGTATTTGCGTGTTACATTTTTCAAAAAAAAAATATTCAGCTGAAGTACTTTAAATTCGTCTAGAAACATACGGTGACTGTGTTCTGTTGGAAATAACACGTACAAATTATTTAAGACACTTTAAAAAGAATTTGTGCATGTTGAAGATAAAGAACGTTCTGGCGCATGGTGGAAGATAAAGAACGTTCTGGCGCATGGTGGAAGATGGAAGACCATAGTGCCTAGCGATGGACAATACTTTCGATGACATATTCTTTGCTAATTTTTTTGTTGAAATAAAACATAAATTTTCACAAAGCAAGTAATTATTAAAGTGTGCATTTCATACATACGAAAACCCATTTGTCCTGCAACCTTAATAATGAAACATTTTAAGACATTGGGGCCCATTGGTGTTTCAAATCCTCATTCAACCGCTTGGTTATAATTCCTTTCAAAAAACTCTCCGGTGGATATCGAGGAGTTCAGTAGTGTTCATCAGAAAAACAATATCCAGGTGGCATCTCGATGTTAATTAGCAAAGATCTAATTGGTGACAGAAAAACATTTGAAAAACCAGATTTATTATGGCAATGTTTTACTTTGGGCGAATCAGTTATTATTATATTGCGTGATACTTCTGTTCTTGGCCACCACCTCTATTTTGATTGATCCTATGCCTCATCGAAACTAGCAGATAGACAAGGGACTCCGTGTCACTGGTACCATTGTTAAAAAGAGCCTCTAGTAAATCCAACTTCCCAACAGAAAAGCCTCGAAGAACATCTGAGATAAAATCTCTCTGTACCCCAAAAAATGTAATTACCAAATTTTTCCTTTTTTCTGATTATATCCCAAACCAATTCAGGTGGTGAATAACAAAAGTTGCGACTCACCTGCAGAAAATAAAAAATTACAATCAATATATGAATGAAGTTGATCGTGCTGACACAATATTAGCATTATACCCCACAAAAGTAAGAACTAAGATAAGAACCACAATGTTCTAGAAACAGCTTGAAAACGTCCCTTTTCACAGGTTTTAGTGTGGAGGCGCTGCACATCGTAAGGTACCATTTTCTATGAGGTGCTTTTGAAAATCTGTACCAGTGTTTTGTATTTAGGATCAAAATTTAGCTGTTTCTATGTCAAGTAAACTTTATGAAAGTATGAAGTGCCTAGTTTAAAGTTGAATTGCTTAATCAAGCCAACGTATAAAAGGTTTAAAAGCTATCAAACAAGAGATTCACTGTTCTCAATTGTCTGGCATTTTGATGAACTTTTGAATACAAAGAAAAAAATTATAATACTCAAACATTTCTGAAAACCGTTTAATAGTCCATTCATGCTAGTTTACCAAAAAAAAAACAAATTGAAAATAGCTTTGCAGTCATTTTCATTCGAACATTTTCCCATTCAATCTCTTGGTGTGAATTTACCATCAACTCTTAGAGCACTTTTGTCATTCATTGCGAGTGACGACGATGAAAACATCATTTTGATCAAGCTTACGAACGAAACGGAAATAGGTCCTTTGTCATCGTTACGGTTCGATGAAGTGAATGACTGGGATATTCTAAAGGAATGTCTAGGTACAGGTCGTCGAATGTACTGCGACGAATGACATGCAAAAATGGTTGAAGAGCGCAAAAGTCCTTTCACAACGACAACAGCAATCTTGGTTTTTTATTGTCCTCAAATACTATGACGGTGGGTTGAACAGTTGTTGCTTTTGGCCGACGGGAACAGTCCATTGAGTCGTGGCAAATGCACAAAATATTGGAATCACGAAATATTAAAAGGAAAAACGGTCTTTTGCCACCAACCAAAGAGGTTGACTTGCAAGGCAAACTTAATACAATGATGGTAAATGAGTTATGCCGGGGCTGGGTCCTTTCTCAGCGTTTTTGCTGAGCTGGAGTGACATGGTAAATTTTCGAGCTGAGTGAAAAGAGGATGTATTCAAAATGGATGAATTATTGCAAGAATATTGACATAAACTTTCCAAAAAAATTTAAATCATAGTTTTAATGTGATAGCAATGCTGTTTTGATAGTTTTCAAACTGTTTAAAGTTACCAAAATTATACAAAAGCAAACTTCGGCGCAGAAATTCAAATAAATAATATGTTTCTCCTATAAAAATCTTTCGCGTAATAAAGTTTAAGACAAGAAGATAAGAAATGTTGCAAGAAAGCGTTAAAGGTGTTCCCTGGAGATATTGTAAGGAGTTTTATTCTCCAGACGAATTTTGAAATAAGAAAGTACAACGATAAAGTCGATCCAGGCTGAAACGTAGTCATGATAAAGAAGATCAACTATTGAGTTGGTACATTTGATGCCGATGGCAGTGTCAAAGAAAAATGAATGATGAAAATTTAATATCGTATATCGTCTGTTGGCATTGAATGCATGATTTTCCGATGAATATGAATTTTAATGAGCTATTGAATGTTTGGAAACAGATGAACTTCAGGGATTTGCAGATGAGTTTTGTTGAAACGATTCGAAAAGAACGTGTAAAAGCAACAAGCAACAAGTTTGAATTTTTAATAAAATTCGGCAGTTGTTGAGTTTCAAACAAAAAAAGAATATATTTTTTAATTGAGCTGGATAAAATTTTTGTCGTAAACAAAACAGCGTGTGATTGCATCAAAAAATAACTCATATTGCGATACAAGAACGCTTTTTTCTTCACGTTGTCGTCAAAATTCGTTTTGAGTCTAATTTGAAAAATCAATGTAGTCATAGCAAATTTGCTAAACAAACATCGAGAAAAGAAAAACCATCTAGGATCTGAGTACAAGTCTCCTTTTTATGTTGGTAATTATTGGCGTAGCGCAAGCAATTTTTACTTTGAATTTAAAATGTATTCAAAAAGTAATCAGAAAGCACTTTATTTGCCAGATTATCTGTGTTGCTATGGGTGCGACTTTCTTGAGTTTAACTTCTAAAAAAAAACAAGCAAACACCGGGCGTCTTGAAAGCGTTTAATTTATATCAACAAACATGATCTTTCGCCTAGTCAGTCACTTAGTTAGTTCAATGCAAATAAGAGGAAATGTCGGAAAATTGTTTTTCCAAGCAGATTTCCATTCAAAGTTGAATGTGAATGCAAACAGCCAGTCAAAGGAGTACTTTAAATATCATTGAATATCTTATCAGTGCGAAAAATGAAAAACAAACTATTGGTTCCGACACGTTTCAAGTTGTTTTCAATGATATTATCGCTCAAGAGTGCATCCAGAAAATGTCACAGTGAAACGTAAATCTTCCTGAAACGAACGTCTCATAGCAAACGACATTGCTCCTTTTTTTCGAGGAATCTTAATCAAGAACAACTAGAGCTATTATATAACAAGTAGCCCTGAACTGACATAAAGGAAAAGGACGTGGCATCATTACGACCTCTTGTTTCGAGTGCTTTTGTTTTGCGGTCGCCATTCACAAGAGAAGACTCATGAAAATATTCATGGAGGACTTTTAAGCAACAAGCAATTGAAGATAATTACTTATTGTTTTCAAAAGTAAAAAGATACAACAAGCAGGAAAGGGATGCAGATGAGTTGGGTCACATCCTAGCATCAAAACTTGGATTAAATAAGTACATCTCAGACATTTCCTTCAAGCCATTTAGATATGCTTCGGAGAAATAGAGGAAATTCAGCTGTGAAAATGGATGGAAATTTGATGGACAGTTGATTTTTTTGAACATACCATGACAAATGAGCCGTGGATACTTTAATTAAGCGGAAAATGAGTTACACCTTTCATTGTGGACTTGCGAATTTGAAAATAGAGCATACAACTCATACAACATGTCTAGTTTAAATTGTAAGGGAATTATGAAGAATGTTTTGTTCTTAATTATCGTACTATTGTTTAAGTAAAACAAATACTGGTCAAAGATGTAGAAATTCACACGGAAATCCAAAAGTTGCAATATTATCGATACCACACTTTCATTCGCAAATTCAACGGGTACATGTTAGAAAGTTTTTCATTTCTTGGTGGTTTCATTGGTTCCTATATAAAATGAAATTGTAAATAATAGCAAAATAAATTAAACTGAAACAAACGATTAACCGACTCAAAATGACAGAAGTAAAGACCAAATAAAACTTCAATTTTTTTTGGACATATTTCGTTAGTAAAAAACGCTTCAAATGAGAAAAAGATAAGCTTTTAGACTAATAACTTTTTTGTTCCGTCGATTTTTGATAAACCACTAAAAATACTGAGTGTTACTTGGATTGTAAAAGAACGGTCAATAATTGAGTTGATAAGTTGATCAAAATTAATATTTTCGAGAAAGCGACTTGAAATTTAATTTCAATTTAATATAATACATATAGCGAAAAATATCGGCAAACACTTTAATTTTTTCTCCAAATATAAAATTTTTTGCCTCTGGCTAACCCTAACCTCTTAATATCCCGAAAACCATTGATCGTGCGTAATTTTTTTTCTGTAGACAATTTTTGTGATGTACTAGAATCAAATTTTGCATAGAATCTGTAGAAACAAACCCGAATATTAACAAAAATCTCATTTGCAACATGAACAAGATTTCGAAAGGGACTTTTTACACGTTTTTTCAATATGTCAGAATAAAAGAACGGGTAACATAAAACTTCACTTTGATATACTTAGAAACTCGGTATGTTATTAACCTAATTAGACTGGGCTATAAAGAGAATAAAGAATCAAGGGCTTCTGACTTCTTTGACGATGTAATCTTGGTTAACAAATTGAAAGTGTATGGCATTCATGGTTATTTGCACATTGGTTTTCAGGAAATTCTCAAATAATTTACTCCTCTGTCAGGTGTCCCGCAAGGCTCCATTTTGGCCCCTTTTCTCTTTTTGTTCTTTGTGAATGATTTGCCTGTCTGCTTGCTTACTGTACGCAGACGACTGCCAGCGCTTCAGAGCCAGCTTTTCTGTCAATGATCGATATATATTTCAATGTGATCTAAGTGTCTTTAAATCATCAATAACCTTACTATTAATGTTAACAAATGCCATAAACTCACTCTCACCAATTCAACTAATGCTGCTTCCTCACTCCTTACAAAACATTTCAGTCCCCCCTGTCGATCATTATTGTGAGCTGAGAGCTTTTGTTGACAGGGACCTAAAATTCGACCAGCCCATTGATAATGTTATGCTTGAAAAATCCTAGCTTTATGGTTTCTTGTTGCTTTTTCTAGACCTGAAGCTAGTTTCACGCTGTTTAATTTTATTGTATGCAATTTATGCGAATACCGCTCCTCTATATCGTCTCAACACAGTATACGTGATATAGCTTGTTTAAATCAGTTTAGTGAAAGTTGACTCGTGGGCTGTTTTGAAAATTCTACATTCCATACGTTTCCTACAATGAACGACTGATCTACTTCAACCTCGTCACTGTTCAAGAACGTAACTCCGCTTTCCTTCTGAGAACTGTCCCAAGCCAGTGTAAAGGAGGAGGGATTCTGACCGATTATCACAACAACATCCTTACAACAGGATGCTAAGGTAAAGGAGTGACGAAAAATAGGACAACATACTGTTAAACCGATGATAAATCCTATTTAAGGGCGATCAATCCTGAACATTGGGTTTCAATTGAAGCAGTTGTGTTGAGTTTCCTCGAAACCTTACCAGGGGTATACTGGTACAAAGGGATCCGGGGCCCCAGGGACCTAGTCCCTGCCGGTGTCGGTGGGAAGCCTGTGGAGGCTGAAACTTAGGGGCTGTGGTTGTACACCCATTAGCGGGTACTTTCATTATTAATATAGCTTGGAACCGATTAGCACGGTAATCGGATCCTTCTGTATTGTGGTGCATTGGCGTGCTGTTGCACTTACGACAAGGGCGCCGTTGCCCAAAAACGGCGTGGATGATTGATGGGTCCAAGTCCTAACCAAAGATTATGAATAAGAACCATGCAAGCTTTGGATAAAATCTTGGACCTGCATTCGGAAAAGCAGTACCCATACTAGTTATGGTCTATTGACTAGTACTCTTATGGTTGGTGGTTGGTGCATGCTAATTTGTATCCCGGACTTGAGCCGTCAGTGTCTTAATACTTAGTTCTGGGGAAGACACTTAAAATCTCGACTTAATCTGTTCAAGAATGTATATTTTACTATGACGAGTATCTCCCATGTAATATTTCATCTATTCCTGCATTTTTTGGACACTCCTCTTTGTAACGAGATTTGCCCCCATTACTTTTCTCATCATCATCTCCAGAAAATTAACTGTCTTTGCAATCTTTAGCCTGCATTTCAATTCACCTCTGATATGCCTACAGGCAAACCATGATTCAATTTTAGGTTTTGTTTTTTCGGTCAATCACTGGAGTCATAAAAAATTACCTAGAAAATTTATTTTAATTTAGTATTTGTGGGGCATTTACAAGTCTACCATATTTCTGGCTAATGTGTTATTTTAATTTCTGTTCAGAAATATTTAACGGTGAACAATTAAATACCAAAACGTTACGTCACTTTCACCAGATGCAATGAAAAACTCTCCATCTATGTGTGTAATGTAATGCGTGACTCCGTTCAAGTTCTTAATCCTAACATTATGCGCAAATTGTCCATTGACACATCCTTAATTACTTTCGCAAAATCGAATGACACGACAGCTCTTTTCCACAGAAAGTTTGAAGTCGTTGGAACTTTTCAAATGTTAATCGTGAGAACAATATTCAGAAGTTTTCCTCTTTGGCAAGAATTAAAACTTTTTCGTGCAAACTTTAGTTGACTCTCAACAAATACAATGTAGGTGAGTTCTTGGGAAACAAGACAGTTTCATGACAGTATAATAGCATGTCAGAAAATATTGTTCGGTTTATGTGTTTGATTGAAATCGTTAATAAGGACCGTAACCACTTAACATAGTTTCGAATTCAAGAGATAATAATCAAACGTATCTATCTGGTATTTCTGACCTTTCATTTGAACTAGCAAATGGTATTTTCTCTACTAAATGATGTCATTTTATGGGTTGCTGTTATAATTTCAACACTTTTCAGTTGACCGCCATGTCTTCATAACTTTGAAAAAAAGTATGTTCCAATATTGACTCAAGATTATATTACTTTGAATTGCTTGATAATAATTTAAGTGGAGTGGTGAAAATTTGTTTAAACTGAACAAAGACAATGCAAAGTGTATCATATAGCCATTGCTGACCTTAACATTCCTAGCGCCTCGACGAGAAGCGCCGTTTTTGATGGTAGCATCAATTTTCTTAACTGATTCATTTACCAGTCATGAATTGTGTAAGGACGTGGTAGCCCGTAGTGACTTGCCGTTAAGTCAGCACTACAGTAACTGAAGAGGTATAATTATATGATTTTATTAATTCACAGACAAACATTGCAGCATGGCAATCAAAAGCTATTTCACTCTTATGGTAAAGTTATTCAAACTAATACTTCAAAGAAGAAGTAGCTCTATTACAAATGATTCTTTGCAAGCAGATAACTAAAATGGTTGATAAATGAAGCACCTGCTCAATTAATTATGATCAGATAAACAGGCAGATGTTCTCATTAATGAATGAGAGCGAAACGTCGATTAACACTTATCAATCAGTTGGATCGTCTCTTTTATTCTGTTTGAATATATTTTAAATAAAACTGAACTTTTGAAAGCAATCAAAATGAACTCGAGCGAATAAACGATTATAGCCATTCAATCTGGTGATAGCGCTACAAAAAACGGCTGTTAATTTTCAATTAAAAGAAAATCTCTCACAATTTTCTTCCGCGCCTCATTCAGTTGCAATTTAATTACATCGAAGGGTAAGATCAATGCGTAACTGACGAGGGACGATCAGGATATTCAGAATAAACAGCATGCAACCTGTCTTTGATATACATCGTGCGACAAGCAACGTCTCATTTGGACGAGGATAAATGTGAAAAGGTCAGCATAAAATGGTTCTTTGTAACATTTCATACATTACGGGATAAGATAAAAAGGCCAATGTCTTGGAATAAGCTGTTTGAGAGAATTTGACAACAGGACGATGACCATTCTCCGAAAATAGATTCGTGCTCAATTGCTGGAAAGTATTTGTGGAGGAAACTTTTCTAGGATCGAAGTTTTAAACTTTTATTCTGCTCGTCGGCGTATAGAATTGGGGCGGGTGACCATCAAGGTTTATTGAATGCTTCTGATTGATATTGCCTGGTGGCTTTGAAAAACTTTAGTAACATTTCGATTGACTGATTGTAAGTCAATTATGCATTTATCAAGGGCTTCAAAAAATGTTGAGAAATCGGACTGGAATTTGATTTTTTTTTTAAAATATGAGGCCACCGACTAGTTAATTTCAGAAAACAGTTTACCGTTTTTCTTCAACAAAAATAATTTATAAAACTAGAAATGCAATGAGTTTCCTTATTGATGGAGAGGTTAACATAGTTTTTTTTTCAAATATTTCAGCAGCAGATAATTTTAGCCACTAAGTTGCTTAAAGTAAACAAAAATATTGTCGAAAGATATGCACATTCTAGAACTGGAAAACATCCATAAGTTTGAGGACACACAATTCAAAGCAAATTATGTAAAATTCATACTTTCAAAATTCCAGAAAATGCTAATTCACGATCATATTTTTTTCAATTCCATCTGCAAATTAATAGTGAAACAGATTTTCCACTGGAAATATCAGGTCATAGACAGCTTTCGGAACAATTTAGGGGCTCTCGCTTAGGGTGGACAATTTCAGGAAAATAACGAGCGTAACTATTGCAGTAATTATGCGTAAACATTATTGATGGTAAAAATTAAAGTCGTATCAAATAAATAACCACCATTCAAAACAAACTGGAAATATAATCTGAAAAACTGGTCAAGAAAAAATAATATAACAATCCACCCTAACAAATTTCGGGCCGTTTAATTAAGAAAATTGTTTTAAGAGAGCGGATAACAAGTAAAGAGTGAACCGAGAAAAAAACAATCTTAATTAAAATTAAAACATGTCTGCCGTAAACAATTCCAGCATAGTTTTTTCCAAGAGGTTAACATAGTTTTTTGAATGTAATAAAATAATAAAGTTTTGAAAACAAAAAGTTGAACTGTATTCCAGTTTAATCTACATAATGAATTTTTTTTTAAGGAAACCGAAGCAAGCAATATCTCAAATGAATAGTTTGTTCACACCATGGTCATCCACTCAATCCATTTTCAAATTATGAATAAATAACGGGTGCTGTTTCCATGCAAAGGTCTGAAGACATTATTTCCTTGTGAAAGTTTTGAATGAATCGATGATGCTGATGCCGAATAGAAAATGAAACATCATCTTCAAATATTTCATATTTGAGAAATGTGTTCGTTGTCAATATTAAATCAATTTTCTGTTATTCAAGAAAGAATATACCAATCATTTTCAATAGAAATTCTGTAGTTTTCTTTGGAAAATAATATTACCCAATAAAGTTTCCACAGGACATTTGTCGCATGAAATAAATGTCCTTGAAGTTTCTTTATAAATATTTTTCCAAAGTTAAATAAATCTTTCTTGAACTTAACAGTGAATATTTCATTCTTTGTTATTGTTGAAAGTCACAAAACACAAGGCTTGTAAGCTTAAGACACGTACATCAACTCCAACTTCAGCTGCTAGTTCACAGGATTCATATGCTTGCATGATGGATTTACGAGGCATTACATCGAAATGGGAAGATCCTTCTAACATTATGCAATCATCTTAATATTTAGCGCAGCTCCAGTAAAATAACGTATTGTCAGGATAATAAAGTCTTTTGCGGTAGTAGATATCCATAAGAGTAACACACTTAGCATCCATATTCGCATGCCAACTTAATTTCTTGGCTTTATTATTCTATCTCGGTTAGATATGACTTTTACTACTATAAGGTTTGCAGAAAGCTAAAGTACACAAGGACATCATGCGGTGATGAATTGTATTGTTTGGGCTATAATGCTTTATGGTCTGTAGGTGTGGGTAGCAACATAACGGAACATATAAGTTAATTGTTAAAATTTTCCTTTTATTTGTGGGTGATGATAAGGTCACAACAGGGTGAAATTGAAGCCTTGAAGCTAAGAAATGATTTCATACGGTCATATATTGTGCGAATAGTATATTAAAAGGTTAAAAAGGTTGCATAATATTGTCGCTTGCTTGGCTGAACGGCATAACTGACTTTAAACAAATTTTTCAACTCGATTAAATTAAAATTGCCTACTCATATTAATTTAGTTACACATTTTTATATATTTTTTAGTTCAGGGCATTCCGTCTTTAAAAAATAATAATTAATAATAATAAAATTGAATTATACAACAATGCAAATAAATGAATTAGTGTAACATTGTTTTTAATCAATTGATTCTACGGAAAAGTTCCTAAGGACAAATAACTTTTTCTTTCGAATGCTTGATTTTTTACGGTACCAAGATTATTAAAACACATTTGAAAACCATCTTTCTGCTTCTGCCAATGGAAAACTATCTGAAGGTAAGTTTTCTTTCATATTTACGAAAATTAACTTTTTGATAAGAATTTTCCCGTTCAATCGATTCAGAGAATGAAAATATTTTTTTACCTTCTTTTGTTCATATTAATTTTTTACAATTGAGTTTCGTGAAAAAAATTTCCTATAATATTTTTTAATAAAGCAATCAAGGAGGTAACTGAGTCTGTATTCCAAAATCAACGAGAAAACAAACATTTGAATAATAATAACAAATTAGGTAGGCCAATAACTTCACAATAAAATCAATTAATTAGTTAGTGGTCTTTATTTTTTTTAACTACAACACAAAGAGATAACTAGACATACCAAAAACAGATATTTAAAATAACAATTTAATTACTGATCGACAAAATAAACAATTTGAGAAAAAAATAATGCATCCTTTGTAGCTACAGAGCTCAAGTAATTTTGAATCTTTTTTTCATCAATTCTTTTTCAATGTTATGTTTTTAAAGAATAATCACCGACAGCAATAAAATTTTTTTTTATTGTCATAAAAGATTATTTGATTGACCTGAAAAATATTTCTATGTTTTCTTGTTTATAAAATTTGTTGCTAAAGCTCAAAAAAAATTTTAGGATTTTAATTTCTCAGCGTAAAATGTAAACTTTATTTAAGAAAATATTTATCATATGTATACATAGGCATGTTTTCATATTTTGTATAACATTGTATGGAACATGTAGCGCTGTATGGTTTAAATAAGTTTAAATGCAAAATTAATAAGCAATAATTTTTTTTACACTGAATGAGAGACTTAATTTTATTGAAACCCTGTTTAAAAAATTACGTGTAAAAATAACGCCAAAAGTCTTTAAGTGTATTTTTTTTCAAATTGCATATACATATCAAACAGCTATAGCTGTTTAAAGCATGAAAAATTGATAAAAAATATTATATTTGGCCGAAAAATTCCGTTTTCACGGATGTTTTCCCCCATCGGGATGCAATAACTCCCGCCAAAGTATGGTAAGTGGAAGCAAAGATTTATAGGGCCCGAAAAATTATCCACTTTTTTGTGTTGGCCATTTTTACAAGTTTGCTTGAATCTAAATTTTGCATCAGTTTGATCCCAGACACTTGAACTTTAGCTCACCATTAAATTTCCTACACATCGCTAAAAATTCCAAAACATAGTATCATACAAAATGCATGTTTTTCCCCCATTTCCACGACAATTTTACTGAACTATTATTTTTTGGTGGTGCTACCTGAACAAATCATACCATAGCCCACCACGTACGTTACTGCATGAAACGTGCGGCTAGGCTCCTTATTTACTTAATCCGTTGGCTACCTCTCAAATGTCTTGAAAATGGTCAAGCGTACTAAAAAAACTTGCTTATCATTCGGTTACTTTATTAGTTGATTTAAAATTCAAATGAAAATATTACAGCTTTACAGTTCTCAAGATAATTGAAAGAAAAAATGGACTGCTCTGAATAGGAGTGATTAAATTCTATGAAATTCTATGTGAAATTAACCAAATAAACTTTCCTCTCTTTGGGTATAATTAGTAGAATATTATTAAATTGTTTGGATTATATTTGATAATACACGAAATTTAACAAAAATATGTTTCATGAACAACATTTGGATAATTTTGTGTGGCGATGTAGAACCATATTTTTCTAACTAGATTCTCGTGGAAGCTTTCGTTAATTTGCGTTTCATATGATTTTTGTATCATCAACTTCAATTTAATTTTATCTAATTAAAACCAACATTTCAGCACAACAAGCTCTTATTTTTCATACTAAGATCCGCTACTGACTTGAGCTGCATAACACGGCCTCTCCTATTCAGTCTACTGGCATGAAGTCACGCTGCCATCAAGTCCTGATTTTCTACATATTAATGCAAGGGCGCAATCAATTTTCTATTCCAATCCGGCAAGGACTGCACATTCGCGCTCTTTAAAGATTCATTGTAACTTTATTGTTTGTGCTATGTAATTAAAATACCAGTAACCTAGAGAGATAAAAAAAATTCTGTGTTGTATGCAACGAACAGACAATTTTTTCTTCTTCAATAAATACTCAGAAAATGTTGGGGATTACATTAATTTGTACATTTAGACAAAACAATTTTTTGAGTTCTTGTATTGAAATTTTTGTCTCAAATTGTATGTATATCAGAATGAAATCGAAAAGATTTCAAGGATGTTTGAGTAAGTTGATAAAAGCGGACGGGAACATGAGCAGTAATTGACTGTATTTTTTTCAGAACCTATTGAATCAATTCATTTCAAACTTCGTCAGCTTCAGCTTAGATAATTGTGTAAAAACAGCATGAAAAAATTGTTTCGTACATTTGATTGCCTTCTTATCCATAATAAATCGTTGTTGCTTGAAGTAAAAATTAAATATTCTCTCCAAAAATAATAAAAAGTTCAGTTTTTCATAAATCCCGCCATCTTGTCTCAACAACACACCTTATTCAAATCATAAGCATTTTTTGTAAATGTTTAATATAGACCAAATTTAAGTGATAGTAACCCGATACATAAAAGCCTCTGCATTGTACTTCGATATCTTTTAAAACTGCTCAACCAAACCCATTGTATTGGAATGTGTCTGCATTTCCATGTACTACATATCTCTCTCTCTCTCTATCTACTCCTACTTTAAATTAGATGGAATTGGGGTGTGTGTGGTATATCAAATATTGTCTCCAAATTTTTTTCAAACCTATAATTTAGTAGTACAGTAGATTAAACGCGCTGTATTTATCTGAGCTGTATAGAAAATAGTATTGATTTTTTTGTAGATAATTGCATGGGCTACCATTTCACGTTTCATTTTTTTTGTTGCTACAGCTCATACCATTATGTAAATACATTCTTTCGTTTTTATAAAAGAAACATGAAATGTTTTACTTTTCAGATCAGATCGTTCAAGACTTTCTACATTCATTAATATTGATAGTCTAAAGATATTTTCCAATTTCATGCATTTCACAACCTTTTTTCGAGATTGAAAGTCTATTTTGACTAAATTAACTGTCGATTAATAAGTAAATAGTAAATAGGAAAGTGTGGTTTCGGGGTGACGGACGGCATCCTCTTCAGGTGCTGTCATTTACCATCTGCCACCATACAGCACGACCACATTAGGCTTATTGATGGATTAAGCTCATTATACTTCAACTATATTTATTATTTGTATCCGCGAAGTATAACGACTGTCAAGTTTCGTATATTAAGCATACGTAGCCCTTCCATACATATTAGGGGGTTCAGTGTTCAGTGTTGCGAACCAATAGAAAAAGCACACGAGTGGACAGGAGTTTGTCAACTAGAAGCGGAGGTTCGAAACCCCTAATATGTAAGTAAATAGTGCCTATAAGCTTCCGAATAAGAAAATTCTCGAAATGTTTATGTACCTCATGACGAGAACGAGAAGGGATACTCATTTTTTAGTATGGGATTATAGATTTTGATTTTCTTCGTCCTAACAGTATGTGCAGCCTATGGCAACAGTCACTAAACAGAGTTTTCAATCATTCACCGAGTCTACTAATCAAAATATGATTCCTAAGTAGTGATCCATTGAGATCCATGTCCTTGACCTCTTTGTAGCTTCAGGATACTTTTCGGAAATTTTATGGATCAGTAAGCAAATGATGAAACAAGCCGTGAGGTGCGACCCATGAGGTCCACACGGTCAACTTCCCAGTAATATCTACATAGATATTAAAAATATTAAACACAATAAAAGTTATGGAAATAATACTACTTCAAATAATAAAAATGTACCTCTCATAAAAATTATTGGAATGATTTAATATTAATCGTAACATCTACGGGAGCGTCAATTGATTACGTAAGGATTTTGGTGCATTGGTTTGATTGATTATTCACGCGGATCAATTGGAGGGGGGACAGGTTACAAAGCAGTTTTTTCATTAAAATTAAAACATGGTGCTGTGAAGACTATTGGAAATCTGCTCAAATTTTGCAAATATTAATAAGCTTTGATTGACTTTACAACAATGTCTTTAGAATAAGAGATTTAAGGTATTATGATTCGAATGAACCCTTTTTACATGGTGACTTTGAATGATTTTTTATTTTTTATTTAATTTTTTTTGTAATCATGAGAAAAGTTTTTGTTGGTTTCTCTACAAAAATTGATAAAATTTTATATATTTTACAAACATTTATTATTACGATGTGCAAATCAGGTTAAAATGGAATTTTTATGAAAAAAACACTACTTTTCTAAAAAAAATTTAATAAATCGTAAAAAACGCTTTAACAATTTTTTTAATATATAAAAACATCATAAAAATGTTGATACGCGTCGATTGACACCTTAATGATGGAAAGATTATATTTGGTTCTCGAGATATAATGAATGACGTAAATGACCTTGAACGTTTAATGATTTTTTATTTTTTATTTAATTTTTTTTGTAAACATGAAAAAAAAATTTGCTGATTTTTTCACAAAAACTATTTGGAGTATATAAATAATATAAACATTGATTACTTAGGTTTGAAAATCAGGTTAAAAATTTTGTGTTTTTGAAAAAAACCCTAATTTTTCGCACTTTTTTTACAAAAATTAAAAAACGGCTACAAAGATTTTTTCAAAAATTTGATAGAATCACATAAATGTTAATACGCGTCGATTGACACCCTAATGATGAAAATCGCATGGTTGGTTCGTGAGATATAGCGCATAACATGGTTGACCTTCAAGGGGTGAAAACAGCAAACCCCCCCGACCGAAGTGTCCCAAAAACTAATCAGCTCTTAAAATTGCAAAGACGCTTCGATTGACACCTCAACTAAGTCGATACAATTTTGTTTACGTGAGTTATGCTCGTAGAAAAACAGCCCGCGAACGCACGTACGTACGTACGTACGTACATACACACACACACATACTTCTTTCTAAAAACACTTTATATATACTCTATAGACCTCAAAACGTAAAGAAAAGTTGAAAATTTCAATTTCGATTTTCGAGGCGATTACAAGAACTTCCCATATACTGGGAAGTTAAAAAATTTTATGAAGCTTTTTAGAATTTTTCCTGGCTAAAAAGTTTGGGGTTTATATAGAGGAGAAGATATTTAACATGATAGACTAGATTTAAGACGGCACAACTAATGGTCTCAAATGGAATTGTGAATTTCCTAGATATCCCCATTCAACTAGTTATCAGCAAGCTTTTTGCGCAGAACCTTAACAAAACTTGGTAGCCAATCTATATAGAAAGTGAAACAAAAAGTTTGAGCCAATGACTATCGGTATTGGCGGCATGCCATTTATCTAATCAAGAATTTAATTGCACTCATAACAATGCATCTCAATTAACTGATACCTAAAAAAAATAGCCAGCATAATTTTATTCTAGTAATATAAATACTAGATTATTGAAGTCAAGAAATAATGCTGTATTCTGATATAATTAATTAGAACTGTCGCGGCATAATTAATGATGTGTAACTAGCGTAAGATGAGATCGTACAAACTACTTTGCGGTCCAATTGGGAAAAACACGTTCAAGTATCTCTGGATAAATCTAGGAATACATATACACATACATGTTTCGAAATTAATATTTCAACACATATGATTTATTGCATATTTCACCTTGTAAGAAGTTACGTAACTTTTTCGCTTCACTAATTAGTATCCATTACATTCTATTTTATTCCTTGGAGATTTTTCATGATATCTTCAGGAAACTCTCAAGATGTCGAATAGCGTACGTGATAAGGGCATATTTTCACAGTTCCGTAGAAAGAAGCTTTATGCGGTAGCATTTAAAGCATAGGTACTGAGTTGGTATCGATATAATTAGGTAGGAATGTTGGCACAACTTCGCATTTATTATTGAAGAATATCACGTTTCGAATATACGGATATTCTGAGTGCTATATATTTAGGGTGGAGCCTCTGATTCATGGTTTATGTTTACTAAGTTATTTAAGATCAATGGGGATGTGCTACGAAAAAACTACATAATACACATGTCGTAATAATGTATCATCTTTAGGGGGTTCCTATTTTTTGCTCAGTGGTTTTTTAAAGCAAGCTTTCATTTTTAATCTATTCACGCATGCCTCCAACATACCATATTTTAAATCGGGTGGATTCATGATATGAAAACCTGTGTTTCCACCTATTCAAGTAAATTTGGCAAAAAATGGAGATACCCTGATCTTTCAGTGGATCTCTCATTGGTAAACAGATGAAATTTTCCCAGGATAATAACGCGAAAAACATCATTCTTATTGGACTATTAACATATGAAAGTTCCTGAAAGGTATAGGCTCGTAACACTCGTCTACTCAATTACATCATTCTGACGAAGCTCTTGTGAAGGAATAATCTACTTCTCAGAAGGACAACATAGATAAGCTTGAAGAAATATCATGTCCTTCAGTTAATTCCTGATTAAAGAAGCTCTCTTATTTTCCAGAAATCACTTACAAAATAAATAACGTTAAATAGGATCAAATATGATACTGTGTTGTTTTTCATATCGCTCATCATCTTATTGTGTGGTATGGATACTTGATAAAATATAACACCTCTTGAGAATGGATTACAGGATATAATGTCAATTAGAAATATATCCAAAATTTAAGATTTTCCTGAATTGAAGACTTGTACACTTGAAATTGAATTTGATGTTGCTCTTGACGCTTTTGGTCTCAATTTTTCGCATCGTTAGTGAATGTAATTATATCTTGCCTATTTAATTATACCGTTCGAATGCATTCTGATAGTTTCTTATGAAAAGAATAGCTCAGGGTTTGAAAAGAGGTGGGTTATATTTTTACCGTAGCGCGTGAGTATTGTTCATATTATTGCCATCGTTTTCGTTATAAGCAAGTAAATGGAATTTTTGTGTCCCTATGGTGGCGGAAATGTTTCATATATATATCTCATAGGCTTTTTAATATCTGTAGTATACTCTGATCGTTATCTAGGATAAGTTCAAACCCAATAATTTCTGCTTAAATACCTGTTTGACTTCGTTGGTGGCGTGGCATAGGGAACGCCTAAGAATGCTTCAACAGATCGTAAGTATCTAAAGTGGTCCAGTGGCAGAATCACTCCATGCAGTTTCCCATACCGGGTTTGCACTATTCGATGTCCTGGCCTCGTATTCTTGTAAAGGTTCGCCGTGGAGCTCGATGTTAGCTGGCATAGCGTGCATAGAACTAGAAAAACTAATATCATATCTGCCCGACACATTCTTGCGTCCATCCTTTGCTTATCGTTGATATCACGCTTAAATCACGGAGGGATTTCGGACATGCTAATTCTTGATAACTACTATGAGTGCAGCAATGATGGAGTGCTGCTCAGTGACGTTGTCTTCACCTTTATCATCATTGCACCGATAACGTGGGAAAGTGGGCAATTTGTCATGGTGGCCGATTGGTATTCCCCAATAAATCTCGTTACGCCAAATCGAAAAGTTCCACGAATACTTGGTGAGTTATGGCTTTAGGCTCCATCCTGCCAGGGCCGATATTGATCAATTACTTTCAGTCGACAGGTCATGAGTGTTGAACTGGCTCCGTATACAAGAACGATAATCTGAAAAGGTAAAATTACGGTTCAATGATGCTTGCGTATGGAATGAACAGCGAATAAATCAAAATAATGGCTTGGGAAACATAAATTTGGAATTGCAACAATTCTCGTAGGTCGACGGAGTCCTAGCCGAGGCTTTCCGCTGATATAGATTGGTACAATTGTGAGTTACATTGAACGAGTTGATATACATCTACCAATTTGGTTGAGAAAATTCACTAATTTCTCTGCTCGTGTTTTGCTTGACGATACAATTTCTTTGGAACTCAGTACAGGACTTCTTGCATCAGAACTGTTTGGGGTGTTATTGAAATTGGAAGGAACTAAAGCTTTTCAAATGCCATTTTGACTTCAAGAAGTTCTATGTATCGTGAAAGATTGATGATTGCAACGAAGGAGTAAACTTGATTTATCAACCACTATAAAGTGTCGTATATAGATTTATTTTGATAAAGTCAACGCCTCATTAATCCTGATATATTTTGCTTTGATGTTGCAAAAAATGAAAAAATTTTTCTTAACCAGAAAAATTGACACCTTCTTAATCTTCCGTATACAGCCGCTTACTTAAATGCTCATGTTATTTCGAAACAAGTTGAAATTGTGAGCATTTCTTGAAGAAGTAGCGATTTATATAGAATGCATGTTATATCTTCTATTCTATTGAAATTTTGAAGCCCATCAGTCTCCTACTTTTTTACATGATACTCACTTAATGAAATCCTTTGACTTACAACAACTCACTTGAAAACAATTTTTAAGGGGGGAAGTACCTTTAAACACTTTTTAAAATCGATTTTTTTAAATTGTTTTAATCGATAGATATATCGCCTAAAAATATCATGTCAAAGTTTCAAAAGCTAATTCTCAAAATTGTGGAAGATATGCATCCCGGAAGTACCTGGCGCCGAGTTCTTTTTCTCTTGACCACAAACTTTAAACGGCCTTTTCTCGAAACCATGTTTTTTAACATTGCGTAAGTGATAATAAAAAAAACTAGTGAATCGATTTTCATCATCTAGCATTCATTTTAAAGAGCATAAAAAATTGTTCTATATAGACTAAAGATTTAAAAAAAAAAATTATTTTGGGACTATTTTTGACTGGAAGTACAACGAAATTTTTCGTCAAAATCGTAATTTTTTTTTGGAGCCTGTTTTGAAGGGTTAATTTTCGAATTTCGCAAACATTTTAGTTTATCTACTAAAAAAACCCTCCCGAGTAAGAAAATGTTTGGTTTGTTGATTTCAGATGAAAATTGCAGCCAGCATCGCTTACGCAATTTACGACGTCAGCGACGACATGGCTTTCAAGATCCTTGAAAAATTTGTTAATTTTTAAATTTCACTTTTGTAGAATATGTTTTTTTTTCAACCTCAAACATGGCCTAAAATAAATATTATACTGATTTAATAAGAACTGTCTTCATTTCCCCACAAATCAGTTGCAAAGAAGACCTTTTTTTCGGCCTCTAAAGGTACTTCCCCCCTTAAGTGAGTTTACAATGAAACAAAAGTCATCAATAAAATTGAAGGACTATTGTGTTATTCAAAACTTTCTGAAAGTTCTATTGACAGGAGATTAAAGAGTTCCTACAAAAGGATCCTGAGTTTTGAAATACGGTATTATTTAGTGATAAAAGTAAAATCAACATCTTTGGATCAAATAGCCGCTTGTATGCATGGAGAAATCCGGGTGATGAATATTCGAGCAAAAATCTCTGTCCTAGTGTAATATATGAAGATGATGGAGTAATGGTTCAAATCTCCACTATGTCGATAGAATAGTTGATAAACACGCCTATTTAGGCATTCTTGGTTAAAATTTCAACCGCGGAAAACCTGGGCATCAAAAATAATTTTGCATTCTTCAACATTGTTCTTTCCGTGTCAAAGAATCGTGATTGTAAAGCTGCCTGAAAGTGACCAAAAGCCCACCACAATCACTGGATTTAAATGTAATAGAGCATATGTGAGCAAAGCTGGACACAGAAATTAAGAAGCGTCCGATATCTAACAAAAATGAACTGTAAAACATTCTTCTCTCTCAGAAGAACTCAATAAAATTCCCCCAGAATACACAAAGAAACAAGTGGATTAAATACCGTGACGCTTAAATATCCGCTCCAAAAGGCGGCCAACAAAGTTTTAGACAGCAAAACAACGACAATATGCTTTGTAAAATTGCAATAATAGCAACTGGGTCATTTTGACTGTGAGATCTATTTTTGAGTTTTTTTTAAAATTATTAGATAATAGAAAATATACGCACTGTTTTATTTTGACGAATTTTATTTTATTTATATTTCTAGATCACAGAGGATACATTTGGTTGTGCTTGCGTTTGTCGCGCTAATAAAAATCTGTTTTGTACGTAAACCGGTGTGTACGATTTTGAGTGATAGTCGCTGTAGTTTTGACAATTTTAAATTTTCGATCAAAGAAAACTCATATGACATCCGTTAAATGTATTCTCATTTGTGTAATTTAATCTCAAATTTTGGTGAATAAGCCTGAAATTGTTCGCGATAATTGATGCTTCTGAATTTCCTATCAGAAATGCGTTCAGGATAACGTTCAACTACTGAATAGAATTTTAGACTGAAGATATAGTTGGAAGGATGGATAAAATGATGCTATTTGCATACTAAAAACAACACGCTAATTTCATACTACAACTACTGCAGCTGTACCAAAAATAAGATTTGATAAAAAAAAATTTAAACTTTTCATTAAATATCAAAGAGTTCTTGGGAAAAACTTATATTATATTTATTAACATACTTGTTTATCATCCACCACTTATTTTTCCAAATTTTCGAAGAATCCGCGCACTTATCTAAATGATATTTTAAGTGTCAAACGAAAATTAAAAAAAAAGTAATTGAATTTCCTTCTTCCGACGCTTCACGCAAAAGAAAATTGCCGTAGCTGTGCCGCGCCACACAAAATCTCCAACGAACTTAATTGAAATTACCAACGAGCGGAGGAGCATTTACGGTTAACGGATTTCTAATTGACTCACTTAGTTTTTCTACTTGAGTCAACAAAAGTGGAAAACTTTTTAATTTAAATTAGGAGCAAAGTCGGCACCCCCGTTTTGCTGCGGTGGCATCAACCCTGCATGCGTTTATGGCGACAGCAAAGAAAACTTGTACATGGGGTGGAAACGGAAGGAAAACGTTGCTGAACTTAGCACAGGAAAACGTTCAAAAAGCCAGGAAATATCATTTCAGTTTTCGCTCGCAATTTGTCAAATGTAGCATTACACGAAGTTATTCAGACACGATGCCAGGCGTTCTTCATGTTGGGGGCACAAAAGCTCATGTCGCTATTCATATCCATATATGCACATGAGTGGCACATATGAATGCAGCTTGCACAAGGGTTGTGTCAAAGTAGCCAAAAGTTTGGGATGACGCGGAAGGAATGGGCACTGGGTCCTTGCTGGCGGCTCTATTTGAAATGCAAGACACTGAGGTCTGGTGGGACACAGTGAATAGGAGCCGAATGTAATGTGGCTGTCCTTTTAGTTTCCGGGACTCATTTTTATTCTGAAACAAGGAAATAGGAAATGCTCCTTTAGAACGTGCAATAATTTTTTGCTTCAGTTCCAGACGGAAGTCTGCGAAATGAGTTTTCGGAAGCAATTACTTGGTCGATATTTTCGCGCCCGGAAAACAATCTTATTGTTTATTTTTTGGTTGCAAACAGCAACGCTGTTACGTAAATTATTATGGAATTTTTATTTACAATGAATGTGTGATTGCTGAAAATGCAAGAGTGTAGAGTGGTTGCCAGAAGAAAAGTTGTACTCCGTGGAGAAAATCATTTAAGGAACCGATGCTTGTTTAGTGATATTATGTAATATTGAGGCAAGGAGAAACATATCTCAGAACTATTGATAACTGGTTGAAAAAGGCACTACAAATACACGGATTTCAAATATAATCGAAAATTATATAAATACGTTTAGTATTTATCTAAAATTGGAATTAATTATCTCAAAGAACAACAACAATTTACAGATTGTACAAGAAAAATATCAAGGGTAAACTAAATATGAAAAATTTAAAAGTAACTAAAATATATTGCAGTGATATCCTTGAAAACTGTTTGTCATGAAAAGCTGTGCCTCATCCTGCTTATTTATAAAGATCGAATCAACAAAGTTTATTAATTTTCGAACTATTTAATATCTTTCTTCAAAAAAATTACCATGCATAGTATACTGTGATAATTTTTTTTGCTGTATTTGATTTGCAGATACTTTTGAATCATGTATTAGGCTTGGCTTATTGATCTACCTCTATCCCAATGAATTTTATAATTAAAAATAAAATTGTATATAACTAATATACTGGGAAACCTGAGGAGAGAATCTTATTTGGAAAAATATATGGGCTGGTGTTCTTAGTTTCATATTTAAGTATATACAAAACTGTTTAGTCAGGCGCATGAATTATGTGTAGAGGCTGCTTAAACTATTTTTGCAAAGATTCCGCAATTTATTAAATCCATTATAACCAACACGCCATAAAAACTAAAATAGTACACCAAGCAAACGGAACAAGATTCGTCCCTATTCTAAGGATCTTAATATAAACGGTAGTGAGCACAGCAACTCTAAAATATAAACCGTTGAGATTTTGAAATATTTTTTCCGAGATTTACGAGCATTTGTGCAACAGTTCCACATACAATGGTTTTGGCAAAACTTTTATTTATTTACTTGGGGTAATGTATGTTTTCCTGCAGAATTTGCGGGTGCATCTTTCACAAGCTTGCACCATCCGATTCAGTCTCAGCATTTTAGATTTTTCCCCATATCTTTCATGAACTAATGAGCTCTCATATATCACGGAAACGAGTAGGTTACATCGGTAAGCACTCACATGTATGTGCTACTGAAGGCGAAACAGGGCAATAAAAATTATTCTTCAAAGATTTATTCGCGAAATAAATGCATTTCTGTGCAATGTAACGTACGACTGAGAGGAAGAGATTTCATGCTAGAATTGGAAGTGCCTTTGGCAATGATTGGATAAATTGTGGGTTTTTCCAAGAGACATGATAAAATGTTGGGCTCTATGGTAGAGTTGCGTCTTATTTGAAATCGTTTTTTTATTTATGACTAGCTGCCCGGACAGACTTCGTTCTGTCAAAAGTTATTGGTTTGTCGCAGTCCAATAGAAAAAGTTAATTTTATTAATTAAAAATTAAAATTAATTTTTTCAATTTTTTGAATTTTTTTAAATTTTTCTCTCCGTAAGAACCATCCTTGTGCCTTAAGGAAAATATATTTAAAAAAAATAGCCGAATTGGTCGAGGCGTTCTCGAGTTTTGCGCTTAGCAACACATTTGGCGATTCATTTTTATTTATATAGATTTTAATAAATTTTATGATTAAATGAAAAACGCCTCAACTTCTTTTGAAGAAATAAAAATTGAAGAAAAAGTTAAAAATATATAAACAAATAATTTTCAAACATTTTTTTCACCCAAAACTAATTTTTCAGTTAAAAAAAATTTAAATTATTATTTAAGCTTAATTCTCTAGTGATCCATCTAGCAACAATTATCATCGTTTGTGCAACAGAATTGACTGCTTGCAATTGTAAAGAAAACAAATGTTCATATTATAGAATATTGAGTTCCCAAATGCCCGAATATTAATATCGGCTTGCATTGGTGAACAACAAGGTTTTAAATATTTTGCTAGGAATATGTCTTTGAGTGTGCTATTTAAATTTAAGGTTTGATATAAAATAAAATTAAGGTCTTATGGCATTAGTCTTGGGACGAGACTACGCACAGTAAATGTCGTTTATGCGATTTTGTTTGGCCTGTCGAACACTCAAGGATTGGTTATTGATGATAATCTTGCTCAGTTACGTAGTTATTCAGTTACAGCTTGGTTTTCTTAAATTTTCACTTTCGTCTTACGGCATGTTCAATCATCGTAAAGGCACGGTGACATAAATCCCGAGATAAATATACGAAAAAGTTAAATCATTATCACAACTCGATACTATACATTTACGTTACTCATACATCTGTTTGCGTACAGAATAAATTTATAATGAGAGAATTTTTATCATTATTACTCGACTTGAAATTTATTCCAAACATATTCACTTTAATAACATCAGAACATGCGCATACAAAGCTTCCCGGAACGGTCGTACTATGCGTTGGATGACTGACCTTGTCTAGTCTTGGTCAGCGTGGACGAGGCAGCCTGGGTTCACCCTGTTACAGCGTTTTGCGTGCATTATCGCATGACATGCGTTGCTAGGCCCTTAATAATTAACCATTTGAAGTTTCCCATTTGTCCGGAAGTGAAGGGCCAGGTCCGCTAAAGGAAGTTCTTTTTCTTTCTCTCTCACACCACTAGTTTCCAAAGTCCATTTTAAATAGGAAATTACAGAAACCGTTCAAGTTGAAAGTTTGACCAAGCAATTGAAACAAACAGAAAAGGAAAAAAAAATGTTAGGACTGAATAATTGGATAAAGTTTGAAGGTATAATTGGTTCTATCATCGAAGAATCTTTTTTGGAGATCGTAAGAAATTTCTTTATATATCCATGACAAAACCAAATCTTTATTTTTTCCCAGTAAACATTAGATCTTTCAGAAAAATTTGGACTTTAGTATTACCTACTACAAAATAAAACAGTTCATGAGTAAAAACAATTCATGTGAATTCGGTAAATAAAACCTATACCTCGTACTGTTGATGGTAGTCAAGCAGACTGGTAACACACATTCGTTCTAGGCTACGTTCAGTACTTTTTTTGCGACTAACGAGAAAAAAAGGCACAAAAATATTACCTCTCTGTAATTTCATGTTTGCTTTCGTGAAAACATAAAAGACGGGTTTTTCTGGAAAAAACAAACTGGAAAAAAATTACCCAGAAACGATGTGGGGTATGTACTGCATCAAAAAAGGTACTTCCTACACAAAGCGTATAAATACCCGATCTGCCGTTTGCAGGAAAGGTATTAATATTTAATCCGCCGAAAGTGTAATATATGTCCTTTATATTCTTTTCTATAGTATTAAAAATCAATTAATAATTTGAGAAGCAAAAACCATGCAAATGAAAAACATTAAAAAGCAACCCTTCATGAAAAGATTCGCATAGTTTACATAAACAATTTCGTAGTGTCGAATGTAGTTGTTGTGCTAATAATTTTCAGCGATACGACCACGAAAGTTCCAAAAAATCTGAAGTGTTATTGATGATGACCATACGTGGCATCCCATATTTGTTTTAAAATTTTTGCTTGGCTTTAGCCTATCAACGTTGTTATTTTCAAGAAAATCAAATAAAGTGGCTTGAGCACATTGCAAATTAAATGTTTCGGAAGGAACTGAACAAAATGTCCACCAAAAAACAATAGTTCAAATGTAATTTGATTTCTCATCAAGTGAATTTAAACAAGCCGTGAGGTGCGACCCATGAGGTCCACACGGTCAACTTCCCAGTAATATCTAAAAAGATATTAAAAATATTAAACACAATAATAATTATGGAAATACTACTACTTCAAATATTAAAAATGTACTTTTCGTAAAAGTTATTGGAATGATTCAATATTAATCATAACATCTACGCGAGCGTTAATTGATTGAGTAAGGATTTTGGTGCATTGGTTTGATTGATTATTCACGTGGATCAATCGAAGGGGGGAGAGGTTACAAAGCAGTTTTTTCATTAAAATTAAAACATGGTGCTGTGAAGACTATTAAAAATCTGCTCAAATTTTGCAAATATTAATAAACTTTGATTGACTTTACAACAATGTCTTTAGAATAAGAGATTAAAGGTATTATGATTCGAATGAACCCTTTTTGCATGGTGACTTTGAATGATTTTTTATTTTTAATTTAATTTTTTTTGTAATCATGAGAAAAGTTTTTGCTGGTTTCTCTACAAAAATTGATAAAATTTTATAAATACTACAAACATTTATTACTGCGATGTGCAAATCAGGTTAAAAATGAATTTTTTTATGAAAAAAAACACTACTTTTCCAATTTTTTTTTAATAAATCAAAAAAACGCTTTAACGATTTTTTTAAAATATAAAAGCATCATAAAAATGATAATACGCGTCGATTGACACCTTAATAATGGAAATATTATATTTAGTTCTCGAGATATAATTAATGACGTAAATGACCTTGAACGTTTAATGATTTTTTATGTTTTATTTAATTTTTTTTTGTAATCATGAAAAAAACTTTTGCTGGTTTTTTCACAAGAACTATTTGGAGTATGTAAATAATATAAACATTGATTACTTAGGTTTGAAAACCAGGTTCAAAATTTTGGTTTTTTGAAAAAAACCTAATTTTTTGCACTATTTTTAAAAAATTTAAAAAATGGCTCGAAGAATTCTTTTAAAAACACAAAAATGTTAATACGCGTCGATTGACATCTTTTTCAAAAAAATCGTACGTTTGGTTCGCGAGATATAACGTATGATAGAAATGACCTTCAAACGGACAAAACAGCAAACCCCCCCAAACGAAGTTTCCCAAAAACTAATCAGCTCTTAAGATTGCAAAGACGCTTCGATTGACACCTCAACAAAGTCGATACAACTTTGTTTACGTGAGTTATGCTCGTAGAAAAAAGTGTCCACGAACGTACGTACGTACATACACACACACACACACATACATCTCCCTTTCTAAAAACACTTTATATATACTCTATAGACCTCAAAACGTAAAGAAATGTTGAAAATTTCAATTTCGATTTTCGAGGCGATTACAAATAAAATATATTTACTTAAATTTACTTATTTAGTTAAAAATAAAATATATTTACTTGGAAATATATGTCAAAGAAATTAAAATAATTCACTAACATTGGGAGGGTAATCAAATCTGGAAATGTTAAATCGTGCTTGATTCGTTGAATATCGTGATTCTAGTAAAATACTGATATCACGAACAAATTCCACAGATTTTGTGTTCACTTATATACAATTTGGATGCCGCCTACACTACATTTGAATATAAATGCGCACTTGTGACAAATATTGTTCAAAGTTGATTCCAGTCATATTTCAGTCTTATGGTAATCAACCTCTATAGCCAGGACTGTTACCTCAGTTTACAATAGAGGCCACAAAGAATACTTAGTTCAGTTCTATAAATCTATGAACTACCTTTGGAGTCAAATTACTTGAAAACATATTATTAACGTTTTGACGAATCTCCGTCGCATTATGACTATTACATGTCTAGTTAAAAAAAATTATGTCTCAGTAAAATTTTCAGTCTAAGGATTTTCACTTCGAGGCTAATTTTGCTGTGTATACAGAGCAACTGCTCTGCTAATTAGGCCGTTTGTTCACATGATAAAACATTTTCCAAGGGTGGAAAACGTGCATTCGAAAAGTTGAAAGGTTATCAGATATGACATGAATGTGAATCTGTCTCAAAGAAAACAATTGAATTTTTAATAATGCGAGTAATACATTATGAAAATTGGGATATAGGCTTTGATATTAATTAGCGAAGCGGATAATATGAAATTCCAATGTCAGAACTAATTAGAGTAGGTGCAGGTTTTCTGGCATACATATTCGGCCAATTTTGAATACCGCAAATTCTCCTAAACGAATTATGAATGGAAAGTGGAAAAAAGCAGAAAGTTCATGTTATTTCGTTTTCCACTGAATCATTCACATACACATTTCTTCCCAAAGACACTTCAAGGACTTCAAAGCGCAAAGATATGTTAAAAATTTGAATTTGAATCTTCGGCCCAGTTACAAGAGCTTCCCATTTACTGGAAAGTTATAAATACACAATTATAAATGGTAATACGGTGGTTCATTTAATAGTCGTCTTAGCAAGATGCCTTCAATGATTTCGATGATGCTTATCAAAAAAATAGTACAATATTTTATGAATTTGTACTAGTGCAGCTTTTATTGAGTGTAACCAAAAAATGGGGTTTTGACAAAACAGCTACAAAAAAGCTAAATTTTAATGTTTTTTCTCGCGTTTTAGTCCCTTAAATTGAAAAAATATTCGGAATTTCCAAACATTTTACTTATATACTTATCTTCTATTGCTCCTCAAAAACTTTTAATGTAAAAAAATTTGAAATCAATTTATGTTTGCTCGAGCTATCTAGGGCACCACTTTGAAAGAAGTCGTTTCGAGTAAATTGCGAAAGTATGTTTAAGATAAACATATACTTTATAAATCTATAGTTAAATTTTGATAGGCTACTAAACCGCAACAATTTCAGAACCTTATGACGGTTTTCTCAAATGAACGAACTTTGAGAATTTTTTTCGTATTCTATAACTGGATCATCCTTGCGATTATTTAAAGTAAGGTTTTAGATGAAGATTTCTGTCACTGAAGTCTGAAATTCAATCCACAATTTTTTTATACGTTGCTTACTTATCAGGTTGAAATTATTTCTTATTACCATTTTCGCAACAAAGAAAATTTGATGGTTTAAAGTGCATTGGACTTTCATTTGCAGTGAATAAAATGTCAAAATCCATTTTCTTGAAAGTCTTGGTTCCATGCTTTTGAAACTTTTTCTTTCATTGCAGGACAATTGCTGAGCTCGTAATTCTTTAACAGTACTAAGTATAGCTTTGTACGTAAATACCCCAAGATATAGAAGTTTTGTACTAAAATGGGCTACTTGAGCTTATGGTGTGCAATAATACCCGCACTTATTATTAACATGAAGAAGAAGTAAAAATTGAAGAACAACTTAGAAATATATGAATAAATGAAAAAGCATGATGAATGATAAATAAAAAAGAATGATTTTTCAGCCAAAAATTTTTTTGATCTTGATTCTTGCTTGTGCTTGGTAACAGTTGACTTATTTCTTGGATTTATTGATTTTTTTTTAATTTTCCAATATTTTTCAAGGAATTTACATTGTTGAAACCTATTTGCTCACCCTATGTTTTTGACCCTATTCGGATTTTTACCGTTCTCGGATTCAAATCCATGTTTTTTTCCATGCAATTCACAAACACCTTGAGAACGTGATTTGGACAAAAACCTGATAAAAACATATTTGTGATTGGTGTTGATAAATTTAGCTAGATGATACTTTCGCATTCATTACACAATAATATTGTGCGTGTATTATATCCTTTAAAGTGTTTTTATTTTAAAATACGATAAATGATGCAACAACTCTTTCAAATACAATGAAATGTACATTATACTATCCAATGGACGAATCAATAATTTTGAATTTCATTGCCAAGAATCATTGCAAGAATGTCCTCTTTCTCTAGTCATGAAAGGCCGTTGCCACGATGATAGTTATTGAGATAGTTAACATGATTTTTACTCGTGATACTCATGTTTTAGATTTTAATACTAAAAATAAACTCAATGAGTTTACCTCATAGCTTCGCTGGCGTGGATATATTTTTTCAGAGTTGTAATTGATAAAAAATTAAACAAGAAACCCGTTAGGACTTAGAAATTTCGTCTTGCATGTTTTGGAGGTACTGCAGGGATCGAAAGAGGGGCAGATATTAAACTTCAAGAAATCAAATAATTTGTGAATGTCACCTGATTATATACATACATGTCTAAAGTATATATTCAATATTTTATTTTATCATTAGTTACATAGAGATTATCAGAAACGAGACCTTATCGTCGGCTTCATAAGCCAAGAAAAAAAATTGCATGGGATATAATCCAACTCACTTGTTTTATTTTTATTTTTTCACCCACAAAAATTCAATTAATTTTTGATATGTTTAGTCGTATGGTTTATTTATAGATGAAATTCTTTTTTTGTCCTGAAATTCATTTTTTTGAATACTGGTATGCGTATTCCGTAACATGAATTTTTATATATGCAGGTTTTAATACATTTTTGGTTAGATATTGCAACAGAACAAACTTTTGATGCTTGCAAGAAGAGCTTGTCCACTTCTCGACAAATGACTGAATGTAAATACGCTTGCATATAAAAGCAACGTTGAGTATATACTCACCCATATATCATTTCACTTCTAAAGTGATAAATAGTATTGTTGCAACTATATTCAATCTCTCGCACAAGTTTTGTATGTATAAAGTTTTGGATAATTTTTTAGATTATTTTCTATAAATATACATCTAACTATTATCATGTTTATCCCTCCTCCCTAAAAATTTAGCTTGGTTTGAATTGCTTGACTCATAATCTCGAATTTTCAGAATCTATGATGAAGCTATTTTGTTCTTCTTGAAAATATAAGTGGTTATAAAGCTTCTGGCTTCTATAGGCACTTATAATGAAGCTTTGGGAGGATTTTTATATTCCAGCAGGATCAAGCAATTAAAATCATTTCAAATTTTAATTGAATAGAATAGGACATGCAACAACATCATTTCATTATTCATGAAATAAGCATCTCAACTCGGAAAGTATAAATAGAACAGTTTCGTTTACATTTTCGTTGCTTGCATTCTACTAAAAGCAAGAAATTGCGATTCCATTCGATTTCTCTCACCACATTTAAGGTTCAGTCCTTATTGTTCGAATGGAAATAGATCCTTACAATACACTTCGTTTGCAGGCGAGTTCATCCCGACAGAGGCCAAATTACTTCAGTTTTCGTCTCGACATTTGCGGTGTATTGCGTTTGCACCTTTCAACGGATTCTCCGTCGCTCAAACGAATAGAAAGAATCTGTAATAACATTTCTTGGGATGAATATAATATTCTCTTGGTCTAGAAGAGAAGAATGTAATGAATACCAGAATGAAAGGAGGATTTTTTTCATTTTCACCTTTCGAGCCTTTTGTTTTTCTTTAAGAAAAGTACAATTTTTTCCGATAAACATGATTTATAGTCGGCGCAGGGAAACGAAAAGTTTTCCTTGAGCAACCAAGATAAACACAATTCGAGTAAGAGACGCAACGTTTCTAGGCTACAGGATGCGGTGATTCTCATACGAAGGATTATCTGCTTCGGCTTTGCCATGGAAAACGGTTGCCAAGTCTTCGGGAATTTTCAAGTGTGTATGATTTTCATTCGAAAATATTTTGCAGGATTTAGCGCAAAACAGTTTTTCAATATAAAGGTTTTGTGTAGAATTCTCTTCGAATTGCGAAATGGGGAACATTTAAAATGAATATCTTGTGCCGAAGCTGTGGAATGAATTGATTTGAAATTTGAAATGAAATATCGGCTTCCCGATCAATACATCATACGAATGTGGTGTGAAAGTGAGCTGAAAATTGTTTTAAAGGTGAATGCATTTCACGCTTGCCACGGAACCGACAATTCGAAGAATAATTGTGAAAATTAGTAGCATTCCTTTTAACGTTTCAACATAAATTTGATTATAACATAAGAGCAGAAGAACGTACCAATTAGGCGTAAGTTTATATCATAATTATTGGCTCTATATAAATTTTTGTTACCAGGAAATGACTAAAGAATTAATATTACTACTGAGTTGATGACATTTGATAACAATTTTTTTCGGTATTGCATTGAGATAAATGCTATATTGTGTTCTGTAAAAAGGATATATGAAGTAAATGATGAATTCCAATGGGGATGTATCTTTGCAATATGGCATCAAATACTCACATATGAGAGAAAATTTTTCTCCGCCCAAAGCGTCAAATGAACTACAATTTCCACTATAAATTTTGGATTATTTCTTCTGCTCACAGGAAGTCTTATAAATTAAATTTTATCTACGAAAGTCAAATTTGGATGGAAAAATTCATTGTATCAAACGCTATCTTGATAGCAGAAAAGTAACAATCAGCGTTGGGAAGCTGCTGGCTCCAACAAATTTTGATTAAAAGAATTTCTAAATTAAAATGCATGACTAGTTTTATCAGTATTCAAACACAATGGCGAACATTTTTTAATAGAACAATGGTTCATAAAATATTCGGATTGTTTCATTTTTTATCCAAGCTGCAAGATAAATTTATTGTTATATTTCAAGACTTGAGCAAACCATCATCAAATAACACTAGACAACACGACTTTTTCCCGTTACTTTAATTATATATTTTTGGTAACTTTAATGAATAAATATTAACAAAAAAATAATTTAAAAAATCTATTACATCGAAATATCTAAAGAAATAATAAACCATAAATTTGACATAATTTATGATGGTATATCGAAAAAAGTATCATAAATTGGTCTTAGTAACAAAAATGAATAAATTAGGCTATGAATATTCACCAGACAAATAAAGACTATTCATTGACTCTTCGAAATGAAGTTTAAAAGCAGTCTTACTGCATAATGGCAATGAAACTTATGCAAACATTAAAAACCTACTAGAGAAAATTCAGTACCAACGTCATTCTCGGAAAATATGTGCAGATCTCGAAGTTGTTGGAATATTACTCGGGATACAAGGAGGTTACACAAAATATTGCTGTTTTCTATGCGAATGGGACAGTAGAGTTAGAAGTTAGCACTTCATAAAAGAGGACAAAGGAATGTGACTGAAAACCCCATAGTAGAAGCAAACAATATTATTTTACCACCTTTGCACATCAAATTAGGTCTCATAAATAGAAATGGAGAAGATTTTCTGTATTTAAAAACATTATTTCCTATCCTTTTAATTTTGTGTATCTTTATTCGGATTCGCAATCAGCAATTGCCGAACGATTATGGTCGAAAATCGATATCGAATTCAAATAAAGATACACAAAATTGAAAGTAAGTTTTTCTTTTTTAAATAACAAACGCACGAAGTATTTTGTGAAGATGAAATTAATTACTAATATTATTTCCTAGACTGAGTGATGCTAAATTAAAAGAAGGAATTTTTGTCGGGCCAGATATAAGGAAGATAATGAAGGATTCTAATTTTATTGCAAAATTACCCACAGAAGAAAAAAATGCACGGCTTTTTTTTGTTGAAGTGGCGACAAATTTTTTGGGAAATATAAAGTCTGCAAGCTATGAAGATATGGTTTCTAAACGACTACAGGATTATAAAGCTTTAGGATGTAATATGTCCTTAAAGATTTATTACCTTCATTCCCATCTCTAATTTTTACCCGAAAACTTAGGTGCAGTGAGCGACGAACACGGAGAAAGATTCCATCAAGACAACATGACAATGGAAAAACGATATCAAGGAAAATGGTCACCGAGAATGCTTGCAGATTTTTGTTGGACACTAAAACGAGATCATCCATCGTATAGTTATAAGAGACGAGCGAAACGAACAATAAAACCTACAGAATAATATTTTAAAACTTGATTCTCTTAAAAACTAAGTTGTGTTTTTTTAAATAAATGTGTATTTCCGCGGAAATGAGTGGTTGAATTTTTTTTCACACACATATTTTAAGTTGTATCTGGCCAAGGTATAGGAAAAAACCAGTAGCAAACCACGGCAAAAAATAAATAAATTTTTTGTTGTCCAGTGTAATCGAAACAACATATTCTTTTGCAAGAATTTGTAAAATCGTTTATAATTTACTATAGAAAACCTGATTCGATTTTACTTTTTAAAGCTATATTAAATTGTAGTTTATTGTAACTGATTTGTTTTTCAGAAAGTACTTCCATGAACAGTTATTTTTCTTGTATATGGATACCAAATTATTTTAATGTCATAGAAAAAAGAAAAAAAAGCTGCATTTCACTCGGAACTATAATAAGGCTACCAAAACCCTTCAAGAATTTTTGCAGAAAAAAGTAATTATTGATTATGAAGAGGCTTTTGATTGATTCAAACAAGAATGCAGCTGATTAAAAATATGAAAAAAATGCAATCATCGAATTTATCCTAAGGTTTATTTAAATTTTGGACTATTGAATATTCCAGAGCAAAAAAAAATCCACCCATAGGAAATCATTTCGTATAGGGAAAGTTATTTGTACAGGAAAAAATGACTATAAACCCCATTGAATGAAAGTTAGGTCAAATATTGACAATATATTAAATCAGCTTTCGAGTAAAGATTCTACGAATAATACAAAACAAAACCAAAATTTTAGATTCATTTCAAAAACGTATTTAAGGGGACGTTCTACAATTTAATTGCCAAAAATTACATAAAGACACAATTAAATTCGAATAAGGCTGAAGCATAAAATCTAATAAACAATTTTAGTATTATATTTCCGAACTACCCGCATAGCTTCTTAATCCAGAGGGAAAATGATATTGTCGTTGTACGAGTATGTTTGTGAAACCAATAAAATACTGCACTTGAGCAATTTTTGTATTAAAAACAAAAGATTAGGCAATTTTTGAATACTGGCAATTCTTAGAATTGGAATCTCAAAATCAAGTGCAACATCAAAATGATCAAAATTAAAAAAATATATGAATAAACTTTTGAGCGAAGTATTTCTTCGAATGAATTATAGTCGCCAAGGAAAGTTTTCCGCAAAATCTTAGTTTTCACATAGTATGTTTTGAATAGTTATTGAGTAAATTTTTCACATATACAGGAACAGCCCTGCAATAGAGATTGTATGAGAAATATATAATTCATAGGAATATTGTTGAAAATATTAATAGTAGCCAATTGACAACAACTCCCACTTACTTAGAAGCCAACAGATATGAAATTTCTGCAATATCCCGAGTAAAAGCAGCCCCTTTCCCTTTTTGGGACGAGGTGGCATGATATTTCCAGGGTATGCCTTAGACACATAGCTTCCTAGAAACTAATGCCCTGCGTCAACTCATATGCCAGGTGCAAGTTTTTCACATAGGGAGGATAATAAAGAGGGACGAAACAAAATGGCCAAGCCAAAAAAAGTTGAGAATCTTGGATCGATTGTCTTTAATTATGTTGACATGTGCCACAAACGAAGCGGAAGTTTGAGTGCGTATGAATTATTTATGGAATGAGTTGAATGAGGATGAATGAGGAAGGATATCGATATTGTATCCATTGATGGTTGATAAATTGTCATTCTGTTAAATATTCTTCCTCAACGTGCAGACAAGTGTTTTTGAACATAGAGTCTGTTTGTTTTTGAAGACACTGAATCGTTTTGTCCCCATCGAAACCACCCCTTCGTGATAATATTGCTATCTGTCAGCAAACGCAATTCATCAATTCAAATAAGACAACGTCTTACTTTAACCTCTTCAATTTGGTAGACGCACAAACGCTTGAGTTGCTATGAAGATGGGTTCCTTTGAAAAGTAGAAGTACCAAGTACTCACCCTCTTTGAATCGTTGGATCCACTAGCTATTGTTTACATATTTACTCGTGCCAATCAATTTTTGTAACTTCAATACAGCACACGGAATTTGTGTTATAAAGAAATTTTTCGTAGAATCCCATAGATGCGATTCGTTGGATGCGTGCTTAACCATTCGCATCATACATTAGCATGAACGGCGAAAGGAATCTTCAAACAAACAAAATTGTCCATAAGAACACAGCACTTTCACGCACTGCAAAGGGCATGGCATATAAGGTCACCAACTCTGATAAGGATATGCCGGACACGAAATTCTGATAATTAGTCAGAACAATATGAAATTGAAATATCAATTTCTATATTTTAATATCCTATTGATTTTCCGCACGTAGCACTCTACTTTGACTAAAAGATACTTGATGCAGCACTAGGTTATTTTGGTGATGAAGGGGATGTTAATGGGAAAGTGGAGCACAAATATTAGACGTACAATTTAATCCACCAGATGAGTAAGCTCACACACGTTGCACATGCTTCCAAATCAAATCTCACAAATAGTTTTCACTGCTAGCACTTTTTTTCGAAGGACAATGAAACTTTTTTGAATAATTCACAACTTCGGGTCGCATACACTTCAGTTACGCACTATCTTCAGTCTAAGTGATTTCCCGTGTCACTTCCAAAAGAGTTTCTTCTTAAACACATTTGGCATCCCGTTATCGCAATACGTTTCCGACCTCTGTGGCAAAGAAGGGGATGTTTTTTACGACTGGACAGCAAAGTCCTCACTGCTCACTCTCGTTAAATTCCAAGGAAACATGACATGCATGCTTGCCGGGTGCCGGGCGTCGGATTGGTATCCCCACAAATTAATCTTCAGCCACAGCTGGATAAGAGAAAGGTCCTTCTGGTGAGTTGAGTGAGCACTCGAGTTGAATGACGTCTCTCCAATCATCCCCCAGAAGGCTGGTTTTGGCTGCAGTTGCCAATCTGAATGGAGAACTTGACTTCCTGCTCTTTGGGTTACGAGTCAAGTCAATCTGCATCTTTGAATAATGCATGACATTTCACACATGAACTCAACGCAAGGAGCCATTGCATTTCGATATGCTTTACTTCGGCGAATAATCCTCGAGACTGTACACAAATAAGCACTACACTACACATTAATCTTATTAGAATATTTCTTGATTTTTGTGTAAATAAAAAGGGCTTATTTGCCTAACTTGGGAGGGAAAAAATCTCAAAACTCACAACAACAATCGACAAATAGTGTCGCGACGTTTTGTCCTTTGAGAACATCCAAGAAGTAGCGAGACCCGACGACTGAAAGGAAAGATCCCACAAACCGTAAAATCGTTATACGGGGCAGTCGAACGGATTGGGGATGTGCGCATGGAAACTATGGGAATACCAGGACATATTGGTCGGTTGGAGCTTGTAGACGAAAGTTCATCAGAGAATGGAGCGCATGCCATTTCAATTATAGGCCAATGGATCCTGGAAAAAACTGAGGAAAGAGTCACAAGTCGCGGTGGTGACAACAAGGACTTTCATTTTCAATGATTTTGTAGTGCATAAAGCTCTGAATTGGTCATCAGTTGAAAACGCTGTCAAAAAGGCGTGAAGGTGTGGACATAGTTGCCTATATTAAAGCGTTTCAAGTAGTTGACTAGAGCAGCTTTCCAGATTGCCTCGCTCAGATCACTAAAAGTATTCTGTTTTTCAAAGTTACTTCGAAAACTCATGAGATTTCTATAATTACTGACCTCATTTATGTAAAATTTCTTTTTGCTGTTTCTATCTATTTTTCTTTTCATTTCGAGTACAACCGTAGCTGTGATCCTGCATCAGTATTCGTGCATGAAAACCTTTCACGTTCTAGTGAAAATATGAGTGAGCACACACAACTTTTTGCTAAATATTTTGATGGGTCAAAGTCAATCTGCAAGTAATTTCCTTAACATGAAAGTTGAACCTATCGACATTTCCAAGTCCTATGGATGTCTTAAGAAATCATCTAAAATTCCTTTGCATAGCTTTTATGGAATGCCTTCAAGGTTCGAGGGAAATCGTAAATTTTATATGGCATCGTTGCATGGGGATGTAATCGAAAGGGCCGAAAATATACATTGATATTTTATGAGGTGGTTCAGAAAAGTCCCTGGTGGGCTAAGTTTGCTGACTTTCGACGTTCTTATCTTTGAGTTGAGAAGCTGCATGTCAAAGTTTATTTAAGCACTGATGAAATCTAATTGAAATCCTGTTCGTTGTACAGGACCATCGTTTATGCTACATTCTTATATATGCGCGTATGTATAACCATGCTGCCCTTTAAACTGTACTGTGCGTTATTTGAACAATTTTTTTTAGATTTCATAACCTACTCAATCTTCCAAATATATCAAAGCACAGAATGGGAAGGAAAATGGAAAAAATACTATAAGGCTACATGAAATTCATTGTTTACTTTGAAGAAGTGTAGATTTTTGCTGAATGAGTATTTAAAATAATCATATTTCTCGCTATTCAGACACAGTTATTACAATTTTATTAGTTGAGCTTAGGTCTGCGAAACAGGATATGTTATTTATATTTTATGCTAAAACGTCTAAAAGTTGGTTAATTTTAAAACTACCAGCATTGATTTATTATTGAAGAATGGATTCAATAATTTTGTTCATTTATTGATTGTAGGACTCATTTGTTGGAAATCTGACGTTGAATGCAAAGTTTAGATTTGGAATGCTTTCGACAACAGCAAAAGCAATACAAACATAGAAACACTAAGCGAAAACTATGTGGTTTTGTATTGATCGTCTTAATGGTGTAATTTTGATACTTGCAATGCTTATGGCTGTCAGATTAAAAATGATGACTTCTACTGTCAGGCTGATTGGTCGCATAATGCTGCTGGTGTTTTTGAAGTCATTTTGCAGCAATATTAATGTCATACATCAGTATATTTTATTTTTAAGCTCGCAACTAGTTCCAATAAAAGTTTTAAGATTGGTTATCTTTTCGGCAATTTAAAAGAAAAGGCTGATAAAATGAACATTTCTGCTTCCATTTTATAAAAAAGCACATGAAATTTTTACGTTGCACTTCCAAGCTTGAATAATTGTCTATGCAGTGACAAAAGAGCACGTTGCTTTTAATATTTAAAAAACACAGTTTGATGGAATAATAAAAAAATATTGTAGTCGGTTTGAAAATCTAATTTAAAATTCTCAACATTTCTGTACGTTTTCAGGTATTTGGAATAGTTGTAAAGTATTTTTAGAATGTTTATCATTTTTCAACGACGAAAAAGTCATATCGATTTTCTTGAGAAATCAAAAGAAACGCATTGACAATATTATGCGCCGATTAAATTTTGGAGAGGCTCGATCCAGCAGTTTTTTTGTTTTGACACATTCAAGGTTTTTTTTGTCACGCGTTATATATTGCAAACAAAACGTTGTAATTACGATGAATTTGATATTGTTATTAGTTAATCTTTATTATTTTTATTGTGGGTATTTGACTTCACAATTTATTGAAAATTAAAAATATACAACAATGCATTGAATAAACTCTTGAGTGATTCTTAGGAGGTTTTCTCTCGTTCTTTTTGTTTTTCAGCCTTTTTCGACGGTAAAGAGTATTGGTAGGCCTAGTACGCATCAATATGCAATCACACGATCGCTTGGACATTTTGGGTGGGTCCATCTATGCCTGGTGAGCTTCACTGATGTTCGTTGTTCAGTGAGAAGCGGCACGCCTGTCCAAGTACTTGGTTTTATTCACGTGTCAGATTTGTTCATACCGATCGATACTTTTTCTGGTGTAATCGATCATGATAAAGTAGTTTGATCTTTTCACTGTCGGGCATGTCTTTTTCATGATTTTTGCCATAGAAAACCATCGATGGCAATACGAGTCATACTGAGCTGGCCTGCCGTCAGCCAGCGCACCTCTAGCTGTGAAGAAGTTGAATCCAAATTAGTCAGTACGACTGACGGTTTGTCACTTCGATCTCGGGACTGCACGCCCGTGACAACACAAGGAAGCTAAAGTCTCGGTGACCTCAGAATTCTGTTGCGATATAATTTCTCTCAGAATTTTTCGTGTAGACCACAATGGTTGCTATGCTCAGCTTGTTTAGATTTCCTTTGACGCACCACATGATCAATTTTGAGCTATTAACAAAAATACAAACTCCCAGACTTCTGTTTTATTTGAAAGTTTATAAAAACAATTTGAGTTCAACTTGCTTCAAAACAAATGAAGTTTTTAATAAATTTTGTCACCGATTTTGATTCTAAGCTTTATGTATAAAGGTAATTCCAAAAAGGCCAGTCAGTACTACCTACTTCATCTCTTAAATCAATCTTATCCTATTTTGCAGATAAATCAAATATATAATAATCCAGCATTTTCCCACTTCGATTGACAGCCAAGTAATTCAAAAAGCAAAAATTAAATCAATCTACATCTGTGGCGAAAGACAGTTCTACGAAAAGCCACAAAAAGTCAACGGGATCTTCCGTTGCTCGGTGGAAGCTAATTAAACGTTGATTCGCTTAAATGAATGAATCGCAAAACCAAAAGGCAAACGTCCTGGTTTGAATTAGTTTGTTCGTTTGTTCGAGTAAGCCAAAGCCATCTGTCGAAAGCCGATTAGCTTTTTCGAATCAATTAAGCACACAAAGCCTCACTTCAATCAGACCATCCTGTGTAACGCGTGCATAATTTAATTTTAGGCACTAGATCCTGTCGGTCGATAGAGTAATGATAAAGGGACCTCGTGCATGAATACACAGCTGCAGCGCAGGGGCCTGTTGTCCTATTAGCAGCACTAATAATTCTGCCAGATCACGTTGTCAACTAATTAATAAACGGCCAGAGGATGTCAAGCTTTGTGGACACCCACAGATGTTTTAAATATGTGGAAAAATAATTATAATTAGGTGATTATCGTGAAAGATAGATTCCAACTAACCGTAGCTAATCCAGAAATGTAAGCATTCTTGGTCAACATATGGTTGGGTGTGAATTTTCATCTAATTGAGTTGTGATGATTTTTGCATCTCTAACGAATGTATTTATTCCGCAATATTCATAATTTTTGTCTTCATGAATTCATCCTTAATTATACGAATAGATAATAAGCTTTTTGGAAAAATTAAAGAAAATTATGATTTTAAATCCAACAGTGTCACCAAATTCCAAGCATACGCTGCTATCGTGACTATGGCAGTAATAAAAATCCTTGTTGAATGAGAATACAGAGAAAAAACTACTTTTCTAATTATTACTTGGTAATATTAACCTTGGCATCAGGATGCTTAAATTTCACGTGAAAAATGAATGTTATTGAACAGTAACACAAATACTTTAGGTCGATTAGCATGTTGCATGCTGTTCCAGTATAATGGTTCGTACAATTTTCTTTAATAGCTTAATGTTGGCTTAAGTTCACTTCTTCCATGTCATTCCTCATTAAACAGTGGGACTTCTAAAGCAGATTCTATAGTTTAAGTGTAACTGTATTTGCTTCTTGACGTTGGGACGGAAAAGGTGAGGTAGTTGACCGTATTAAGTTGAATTCTTATTGAAAGTTTTCCTGAAAGTATTCAGATCAATGTCCTGGTTCAAAATTTTATCGTTTATTGGCTCGTAATCAAGTCATGGAACTCCCTCTAGATTGTATACGGCATTATGAATATGATTATCACCGATTTCATGCCCACTATAGTTTAGCCAATGCTGTTTTCTGAGGCATTAAAGTCATATTTAGAGTGCAAAGTTCATTGCCAAAGTTTATAAACTTAGGTGAAAATATCAAAATAGGATTTCAACATTATCTTCGTCATAGATGGCAATGAGGGCGAGAAATATGACTTAAATTAAGAAAAAATGATTGCAAGAGGAGACTCATTTTTATTTTCTTACAGATGTCTTCACTTTCAACACCAGTGTATCGAATTACTATATAGAAAACGTGTTTTAAGCGTTTTATTGATTCGTTTTGCATAAAATGTGGTTGTTTTGGAGAAATGTTATCCATACTTGAGACTGAAGTCAAAAAATCGTGGAAAATTAAGGATCATCAGGATTTTTTCCTAGATTAATCAAAACATTAAAGTTCCGAAAAAATGAAGAGTGGTCATGACAACGAACTTAATATAAATATGGCGAATATAAAAGATCAAATTCCTTACTGCTTCGATTTTTCTGCACTTTGAATCCAACTGTTCTGCAAGTTATTTATCATAAACATTACTTTTAAATGGAAACTTAAGCAACACAAGGAACAAATGTTCATAATTGCCAGCTCAGACACAAAGTAATTAAGTGTAGAAATGAGTGCAGGGCGGACCTGATCCAAGCGGACTATGTTAAGAAGATTCTGTTCTTTTATCCACTATAAATTTCTCTGACGCTACACAAGCGGCCAAGATGCGAAAGACTTTGTAGTCATTAATACTCAGGTCAACGGTAGCAAAGATAGTAGAATAAATAAATCTTTCAAGTTCTTAATCCGATTAGAAGCAGAAATCGTTGCTACAGGCAATTATAAGACTCTGCACGATGGCTTAGATTAACGAAGGATTGGCGTAAAATCCCTGAGGCGAATTACTATATGGCGTCGTTGGTTCTCTTTTCATATGATCAATATCGAGGGTGGGTTATTGGGGATTTTGTTTACCACATTTGTTTTGTCTGGCCTACGTTGATAATATACGATGATATTAATTTATTTTCTCCATTGGAAAATATATACGCCCAGGTGTTCATTTAAGGTAACACTTTCTTACAGATACGAATGAACTCAAATAAAACAAGCCGTGAGGTGCGACCCATGAGGTCCACACGGTCAACTTCCCAGTAATATCTAAAAAGATATTGAAAATATTAAACACAATAATAATTATGGAAATACTACTACTTCAAATAATAAAAATGTACTTCTCGTAAAAGTTATTGGAATGACTTAATATTAATCGTTTCATCTACGGGAGCGTCCACTGATTGAGTATTCATCGGAGTGGGGACAGGTTACAAAGCAGTTTTTTCATTAAAGTTAAAACATGGTGATGTGAAGACTATTGAAAATCTGCTTAAATTTTGCAAATATTAATAAACTTTGATTGACTTTACAACAATGTCTTTAGAATAAGAGATTTAAGGTATTATTATTCGAATGAACCCTTTTTACATGGTGACTTTGAATGATTTTTTATGTTTAATTTAATTTTTTTTTGTAATCATGAGAAAAGTTATTGCTGGTTTCTCTACAAAAATTGATACAATTTAATAAATTCTACAAACATTTATTATTACGATGTGCAAATCAGGTGAAAAATGAATTTTTCTATGAAAAAAACACTACTTTTCCAATTTTTTTCAATAAATTTAAAAAAACACTTTAAAGATTTTTTTAACATATAAAAACATCATTAAAATGATAATACGCGTCGATTGACACCTTAATGATGGAAATATTATATTTAGTTCTCGATATATAATGAATGACGTAAATGACCTTGAACGTTTAATGAGTTTTTATTTTTTATTTAATTTTTTTCATAATCATGAAAAAAACTTTTGCTGGTTTTTTCACAAAAACTATTTGGAGTATATAAATTATATAAACATTGATTACTTAAGTTTGAAAATTAGGTTAAAAATTTGATGTTTTTGAAAAAAAACCTAATTTTTTGCACTTTTTTTAAAAAAATTAAAAAACGGCTCCAAGAATTTTTTCAAAAATTTGATAGAATCATATCAATGTTAAAACGCGTCGATTGACACCTTAATCATGAAAATCGCATGTTTGGTTCGTGAGATATAGCGCATAACATGGTTGACCTTCAAGGGGCGAAAACAGCAAACCCCCCCAACCGAAGTATCCCAAAAACTAATCAGCTCTTAAGATTGCAAAGACGCTTTGATTGACACCTCAACGAAGTCGATATGACTTTGTTTACGTGAGTTATGCTCGTAGAAAAAAGTGTCCCGAACGTACATACGTACGTACGTATGTACATACACACACACACACATACATCTCCCTTTCTAAAAACACTTTATATATACTCTATAGACCTCAAAACGTAAAGAAATGTTGACAATTTCAATTTCGATTTTCGAGGCGATTACAAGAACTTCCCATATACTGGGAAGTTAATAAAGTGGTTCTCTGAAAGTGTAGATGAACTTCTGCAAAAAATTGCCTTGGGACTGTTCTTTGAAGTCAGTTTTTACACCATCAGCACATAATCTTTTTCACTTTACATTTAAATAAACAATTAAGTCTATGTATTGATTGTCCTAATACTTGGTTACTTTTAAAGTGTAGCTATCCATATCCGTGTGAATTGTATTTCATAGTTTCAATGAGTCCCAAAATGTGAAAGTACCGGAACTGCACAGAATGTATGTTCCAATTGGCATATAGAATTTGTTGATTACCATATTATTGGACGGTAGCTTTTAAGATTCATCAAACTTTTGAGCGTTCTTTGAAATACGCTATTGATTCAGCATCCTTAATTAGCCAGTTTGGACTACATTCGGGAATTGTTTCTTTCTTCTTTAGGTGTTCTAAAAAATTCCTACCTTTATCAACTTAATTTTTGTATGCAGTAAATCAAATACTTTCAACAGTGGCTTCTTATAAATTGATGACGTATTTTTTGGTTTGTCATAAATATGATGTTTTTATTTTAAACATGTTAAAAACACGTTCAATGCTCAATCGACAAAAATATAATGAAAATACCAAAGAGACTTATTTATGAATTGATTATTGAAATACATATTTGAAGTATTTGTTATATATTTTAACTTAGTTAAATCACATATTTTGTATATTGACACATCTTTTTGTATGATATCCAGCAGACCCAATTCATAATCTTACCCTTCTGGACATTGATTCTACACCGGCTTACTTAATGCTATTACAAATTTATTTTGAAATTCATCCTGGATTTGTTTTCATATCGAAAATATATGATAAGCATTTTGTCACGAAAAGTTCACGTTATTCAAAACAGCGCCCAGCGTGGGTTTTACATTTACCATGTAAACATCATCTAAAGAAGGCTCCAGGCTATTTAAAATTGTTAAATTTGAATTGAAAAATGTTTTTGCAACTTTATAGAGTTGCGAGCTTTGAAAAATCATCTTGTATCACAAACATTTGAATGAGTGTTTCATGCGAAGATGGAGCTCAGGGCAGAAGCTTTTACTAATATAAATAAACAAGTAACAAAATTATAAATAAATACATAATGAAAAAAGTGACAGAAATTGCAAAAATCCACGGCTCTTTTTACCGTGAAATAATTTTATGAGTCCGAAGAGAAGAAGCCACGACATTTTAAATGAAAATCGCAGGAATTGACGATCTTTTTTATTAGGCTTGGTTTTTTTCTCTGCGGATTTTGCTATAGCTATTGTGGTGAAAATAATCTTCAAAAGTAATTAAATATTTGGATTTGCTTCAACTTAGTTTTTTCCCGTAACTAATCTTTGAGCAGAGGCTGTGTTATTATAATCATCGTCATAAGTCAAAGAAAATATTTTTAAATATTTAAAAATCTCATCTCCAATGGTGTCACATTTTTCGATTGCAAATTACAGCACTGTTCACGCATCTCTTTTTCAGACTTTTACATAGTTTTTATGTTATACATACATAAACCTAAATATACTTTTATGATGTAAACGCCTTAGAATTAAGAATGGAAGCTTCCAAGTACTGTGTCTATGACAGCATAAAAAATGTTGATTTTAGAATGCTCTTCCTACTGCAAATTTTTCACCTCAATCTCTGTCGCATGATAGGAATGTTTTTTTTATTGTCTTTTCTCACAATTTTAAGCTCACTTTTCATGTTATTTTATTTGCTACTTCCTTGGTTATTACCAAAAAAGAATGAACTCTGCTCTCCAGATAGATGTCGAGTTAATAAACGAATGCTTCCAAGTGGTTTATAGCATCTTCTAAGAGCATCTTCCCATTTGGCCATATTTTTCTGTTAGAAATGTAATTTTGCTAGAATCTTGTGTCTTCTCACAAGAAAAATTACAAACTCGTATGTTGTGATTTCTGCTTCAACATAGTGGAATTTATTCAACAGTTGACAGTCAATAGTGCTAGAAATGAGGTTTTGCATCGAATCACATATACTATTGCATTGATATCTTACAGTCTTTACTGATTCCACTCTATCTAAATGCCCACCGGCCTGATTTCAAAAGTGTTTTCAATTGTGAATATAGCAAGAAATCGCCCTTATTCCTGATGAACTTGAAGTAAGATTGAATAGTCTACAAAACAAGTAACCACAGCGTCTCGTTGAACCAATTTACATTTGTGACTATTGGAAAATAATTAGAGGATTCACATCCAGAAGTCTCTTTTGAACAAAGCATTTTACACCGTGCATATTTGTGCCATTCTTGACCCAACCACCGCAATTTTCTAATCGTTCGCCCGTTTTTTCTGATTCAGGAATGATACAATCAGTAAAGCTTCCATTCACCTAAATCTTCAAATGTTTGAGTTTTTCATTTTTAACTTCACGCACATTAATTTCATGAATGATCCAAGTAGACTCTCTTTCACTTCGTTTCAGAAATTTGCCCATTTTCTTTTAACCTGCCTGCATCCTTAACACGTCAACACATAATTAAATATGAAAGCTAAACTGTTTTTTAAGTTGAAAGGCTTCATTATACAATTGATTATCAATCAATAAGTAGATGTGTGAAAAGGACAGCTTACTAACTGGGAACACCAGGAAAAGTTGGCTGGAGTAGTCTTCGCCTGTTTTCAACAAGCCGGTACATTAATTTTACATAATCGAATAAGAGTAATATTAAAAACCACCAGCCTGACAAAATGATATACTAAACACCAGAAAAGCGTAGATTTTTCCCAAGATGCGTATCGTATTTAGCCACTACAACCTTAAACAATTTTCTTCACGATAAAATATCGATGTTTACCAAATAGTCCACCTTAGAGACTTTAATAGAATTATAAGTATTGCATACTGTCGGGTTATTTTCAAGGTTGACACTGCTGAGCAATCTAAATATTCTAATATTTTTCCGTCGCAGCTCGAGAAAAGAAAAACTGCAAATTTATTAATTACCTAAAATAAGGATCTAAAAGTGGAGTCATTTTTCATGGTTTTATAGAATTTTTTTAAAAAATAAGCATAAATTTTTATAGATGATAGTTCCATTCATACTTCAATATGTGCAAAAATTCTGTCAACTTTTTATTGCATGGGGTCACAGATATGTATAAGATTTTCACCTCAAGTCCATTTATTTCCGGATCAAATAAACAAATGTTCGAATGAAATGAATATCAATACTATATTTATTTATGGTAAGCACTCGATGTATGAATGGGGAAGTCGAGCTGTGAAGACGTGTAATTAGCGAAGAATTAAAAATAAGTATATAAGTTGGAAATAACCTGACAAAGAAAATTCTTGAATCAGATGAATAAACTACCCAATACAATTGAATAGGAAAGTTTGTTTGTTGGATCCAGAAATTTATTTATTTGAGTCGAACATTTCTTTATATGATTTAGACGTTTACTTTTATGTTTGAGCTAGTGAGTTTGAGGCGGAAATGTTTTAATTACGTATTTAGCGTGCAAACTTTCTCAAAATCTCCTTACCTTCAAAATGTGCGTTAACACTGTCGATTGAACTATGATTTAGAAGCGTTTTCCGGAAAGCTTCAGAAGACTTGGAAGTGTAAACACCAACCTAGATACTTCTAGAAGCTCTGAGAATACAAAATTTCAAGTCTCCTGCGTCGTTTTAGGCAATGCCAGATCCCTGTTCTTTTCAGGTATATCCAAGAAAAATCCCCATTGGATGGCGATACCATTTAAAAATGGAATGTGATCACAGTGGAATCAGTCCTTTTTGCACACAAGTGTGTGCATTAGTTGCCGATAGTTAAACGTTTCAGGGTTAATAGTAGGTGTAAAGTATTTGTAAACGTTAGTCAATAGCTCAATACGAGTAACTTAATAATGGTGTATAGTGTCCCTGTAGCAACAACAGGAATAGAGTATACAATTAAATCTCAGCCAAAATATCGTGTTTAAACACCGAAAATTCTTGGTGTACCCATAACGGTTTTTATTTTAGTCAGATTTTCTTACATTATTTGCTACACTGAATTTGTTGATGTTGTTTAGTTAGTTAATTTTTTTCTACTGTATTGTATAACTTTTGTTGTTTATTTGGTATGAAAACATATTAACGGTTAGACTACAATAAGTTCAATTTGTATTCTACATAATTTCTTTTAATCTGCTATTATTTTTTTACAACTTCCACTTTGAATTTACCTCACAAAGTGTGAGCTTTGTATGTAACTAGTTTTTTTAACTATAGAATTTCAGTTCAGTCAGCTAGCGAAAATTAAGATTTATTAAAGCATCAAATCTGTTATGACGGTATATTGAAAAAGTACCCTGCCTTCAACCACACCCACTATTCACGTCTTCATTATTTCGGACCGTGTCTTCATGTAACGCCAACAAGTGATGCCACAATAGCAATTAGCAATTTTTCTAAATGGCTCCAAAAGCACAGCATCTCCATAATTCGATTCCGAGCTGGTTTTCATGCCATACGTATAAGTCGTTGGGAAAACTAAAAGAAATTTAATCATCGTCATCCCTTGCGTCCCTCATAGCCAAAATTTGACATGGTTTTGCAGGGTTTTATGTCCAACGAAGATTTCATGTTATAATACGATCATTAATTTTGATAATGATAGCAATTTTACTTTTATTCCATCCTCGATGGAATACGAGAGTGGCACTTTTGTAATGACCATGATGGTTTCAAGTATTGATTTTTCCATTATCGTTTAAAACGGGGCCATGAATGGGACAATGTACATTCCTCTTGACTCGCGTCCAAGTGCCAAGGATTGAGTTAAATTGATGTGGTTTCCTGATTATTTGTTTTTTGTCTAATATTTTTTGCTGGAAAATGGATTGTGCGGCAGGCAAGCTTACATGATGAATAGTAATACTAGTGAGTGCAGGACATGAAAAGGATGGTTGTTATTGTTTGGAACTTGTGCTCTAGTTTTTATATTTCTATATAATGGGATGAGAAGCTTGACAGGAAGTTGTTTTAAAAGATTTGTAGATAGCAAGTGATGACAAGGCGTTCATAGTACCAACATCCGGAATACATCAAAAAATTCTTACAAATTTTTGTACTACAGCAAAATACTAAGTATATTTTAATTGTAAATAGTACCGACTGCCTACACCAGTCAGATATCTCATACAAAGCAGCATCCACTATGAATAAATAATCCTATCATATCTATATCCTAGTTCTTACAGACTATGAAAATCGGTGAAGTACCAAGTGCCCACTCTCAATCAAAGTTTTAACTGAAGAAGTCACATCAACCAAAGCAAACAAAATAGTATGTCTGATTCTTTCAGAGATTCTTTGTCAAAATATGAGGCCCCTGCATCAAAAACACAATTAAATCTTGCTCCATTGCTGCAATCAATAATATAATAAAATAATAATATTTAATATGTCACTGTTCCGACTCGAAATGAAGAAGGAAGCAGCCAGAAGAGCCGTGCAACTACAAAAAAGCAAAAAAAAGAATCTCAGCGCTTTAAATACTGATTGCCGAAATATTTTAAAATTGATTTCAGGCAATTCAATAATTGGCAAATACTGCAACTTGAACGGAAAAATGCATCTGTAGTTTGGTTTGCTGATGTATTCAAGATGATGGAGCTAGAAGTAAAAGCGCCAAAACCTTCGCATTCCCACATCCTTGAACCAATCTGCCATAATCTTTTAACCGGGAACATATGTTATGAATCTTTCTATCCAAGAGTGCATCAGCCGGTAGCAAAGTGGCATTAAATTCCAAACTGACCAGGAAAGTTTCTTGACTCAGGGAAAGAGGAATCATATAATTTCGATGGATACCAGTTAACATTCCACCTGGAAAATGAAAAGGCTAATTGCTTTAGAAAAACTGAAGTGAAGATGGCCCTTAAAAGCCCCGAAATGTTCTTCGTCTACTCTTGATAAATTCAATAATCGAAAAATAAAAAAATCCTAGACATCTCTAATGAGTCTTAGACAACCCAAGCATTTAATTTTTCTCGGAAATTCAAGATCATCGGAAATCTTGAATATTATAAAGAAAAATATATGAATAATAACGGGCCACTGAATTATTACCTTTAAATATGAAAAGTTCCGACGATGATCACTGCAGACCAAATTAAACTGGAAACATCAGATTTGAGAGAGACATGTGCTTTTGATTCAATAAAAACTGAAACTACTCATAAAGGCTACCAACCTGCAGAATATGTGAAAATTTCATCCCCACGCTATTTATTGAGATCTTTAAAGTTTCTCAATCTGTAATAGCAAGAAGCAAATTGTATCATTGCACAAAGCGAAACGAAAATTTTAAATTGTTTTTAATTCATTAGATTGTTGCATTTTATCCACAGACTGTTTTGACTCACCAAACCCCAACTGAAGGCCTCACCAATTAGAGTTCATTCCGACCGGAAGTTCACGGGATGATGCGAGAGAGAGACAGCTACAAATTTTCCGCGAAGCATGCGTTTTTTGCAGGCTAGCCGGATTTGCTAGTCAGTATATGTCAGCAATGCGTAAATTAAATTTGTTGATGAAAAGGGAGGTTTGCTAATAGATATTTAAAACAAGTATTCCCATCGATGGAATCAACGATAAGCAAATAATTGTTCAAAAATTGAGATACTTTTATGAAAGGTACTGTTGACTTGACAAAAGCATACGTGTCAGTAAAATTATGCATAAAAATGAACTACAGGCCACCGTGGCAAGGTACATGTTTGAAGGCAACAAAAAACGGCAAAGTTTGTCGTCATCAACTGTGGATCTGCTAATTTTGATGCCAATTTTTGATTTTGTTCACACTTTTTTTAACGGCTTTACGGTATATTGTAATAAAATTAAACATACTCGTAGACCATCTTTAATGTTATTTCCTGCACAATGTTTATATTTTTTAAACAAATTTCTTTTTCGATTAACTGTTTTAATAAGTTACAGGAATGTCTAATAATATATAAAAGTAATGTTGATTTAATTGTTAATAATTTGATTTGGGCAGCTCTCAATTTAAATCGGAAAATTTTCAATTTGAAAGAGAAATGCTAAGTTGACCCAGATATCCACGTTGGATCGTAGATGAATGGAATGAAAGTGCAATTTGACCTTAATGCACATTTGAATCATTTAGATTTCAGAAATGTTGATGCTTATTAATTGTAATGAGCAATGTATCTTTTATTGGTATCTCATCGCTTTAAAACAATCAGCTGAATCTTTTCTTTTCAGTTCGTTACCAATGCCAAAATAGGATTTCATAACCAACTCATTACCCTTACTGCATTTACAATCAACTTCCCCAGACTAACCCTCAATAAATAAGGGAGGTTCCATACGGTTACCTTTCCATAATCAAAAGTTTGGTCACGTTAGTGTTGAACGTGACGATGTCATAAGTGCTTACATACTACAAACTGTCGCCTCAGTCCTTTTGAATTAAACTTTTCCTCATATGGTCACGAACATCATTCATGACATTCTCTTTCAAGTATCAACACTTTTGTATATAATGCAAGACACTTAAAACGCGTGAAGGGTGAGCTGTCGTCGGAGAAAAAGTGAACGACTTGAATTAATTTAGCATTTTCGAAGGAATTTTTGAATATGACTTTAGAATGTTTTAAAACTGAATAACTCAACCAGATGTGGAGTTTATTTAAAGTTCCTCTGGTACGTACTTAAGACTTTGACGGTATTTTGGAAATAAAACCGTCTGAAGATAAAGGAAAGGATAAATAATCATCAATTAAAATTTTTTTTGCATCAAGTCATTCTGAAAAATCCTTAAAAAAATGCAATTTATCATATAAAAAGCTTTTCTCAAAAGTCGACTTATCTTGAATGCTTTAAAAACGACAAATATTGGATGTGTGCAAAAGTTCCGTTAGATAAGGTTGTTAATTGGTTTTCCGAGATAATTCGCTACCGCCTCATCGTGTGGAGACTATCAAACGGATGATTTTTATCAGAATATCCTTGGCCACACCTTACTTTCTCAATGAATGTTTCTCAAATGTTTGTCTTGTGAATTTATGGTTTCTCAAGATATGCTCCCCTTGAAAAAGGAACAATTTCTGAACATGTTTTAGTTTCAATTCGAGTTAAAACTCTAATTCAATATTATATGTAAATATATTGTGTATATATATTGTCTAGGTCAAATTGAATCTTATTTCATGATCATAATTCTAAAATATCTTATCGTTGCAAAAGATACATATTTTGTAGTACAGAATTGCAATTTTTATGGGTCAATACTAATTTTTATTGATTTGTGGGTTTCATCCCTTCAAATCGTTGCTTAAATACCAATTCACCATTCAAAAGGCAATGGTGCTTAAGTCTGATGCAAATCAAGATCTTAATATCGTAGATCTTAAGGAAAACAGTTGAAAATACTAACTCACTGACGAATATGAAACAGCTTACTCAATTTCCCACTATTATGCGATTTTCGGTTGCAATACTATATTTTAGGATAAAGGATATGCATATGAGCTTCACTTTCCAGTCTCTGAATACCAATTCATCTCAAAATCGGATTAGAGCTGTCGAAATATTCAGATATGTAGCAGCATCACTGACAAATTTTGTAAAAGAGACCTAATTTGCACGAAATTACCCCTAAATTGTGGACATTTGGGGATGTCATTCAAACTCAAAGTGGTAATTTCGTAAGCATAATGGATCGCACCACATGCAGACAACTGGTGTCATATGCCTATAATGGTTATTATGGTATGGTATCCTTGGACCATTTATATTTTTACATGAATAAAAAAGCACTCCCGAATAAAATTCATTTGATATATGATATAATTAATAATATGCCTTTAAAATAAGTACGCCACAATAAATTTGGGATTTTTAACATTATCAATCAGTTTTTACTTTTGTGTGAAATTTTTTTGTTGAATTACATTCTCTTCAACATCGGAAACTGCGAGCCTTCGTTGAGATATTAATTGCGCCACCTCAATGCCGCTTAATTAAAAAATTATTTTTTCACTTCGAAACTTAATAATTTGTTGTATCGCCCACTAAAACATAACTCAGTCAATAACTACCAAGTAATAACTCAATGCGGCAAAAGCTTTTCCGCACCTGCGACGTGTGACACTTTTCCTGTGCCACCCCCACTGAACAAAAGGGCACGCACCCGGTCATTAGGGAAATCAGAATAGAGTCTTTGGCATTGGTGGTGGGCTGATAAAAATTTCAACAGCTCCACTTGATGTACATATGTTCGTGTCGCGTGACAAATATTTGTTCGGGGGAGCTTGTAAGGGTGCTTTAATCGCAATCAAAGGGAAACTCAATGCGACTCAGTGATTCAACAATCGCACGGCATTCGGATTAGATGGGAACAATCCAAGGCAATTAGCATTAATCGATGCTTTCATAAAGAACTTCGCCGATTTCGGGGTGAAGTGGATCCAACATATGGCACGCAAGCCATCGAAAATTATACAAAATATGTTTTTGAAAGAGAAATAGATTCTCTGGTATTATCCTTAACATTTTTATGGATTGCCATTTTGCTTGTTTTCAAGGAAGTGATGGTGTAATAAATTCAAGTTTAATTGTTTGGAAGCTCGTTTCATTTACGCGCGACATTGAATTTCGTTTCGAAATAGGCGATTTAGCTGAATAATGTGTTTCCAACTATTACCCAGAAGCTACTTTTCATACAAGTTGGATACACTAAAGAAAAGTAACATGTTTTTAGCTCATCGGTCATAAGTAAATGTAAAATAGGCAAATGTGTATTCATTGTTCAATATTAATGGAAATTTTACGAAAAATAATACATGCGAAATTGTTATCAAGAAAACCAATTTACTTATTGAAGCTGAAGGAATGTTGGCACTTAAAGAACAGCAACATACAACAAATTTCGCGCTCCACTAGCTGCACAGACATGGATCCTATGACTTTAAGGCTTCCAGAAAAAAAATCAAAACCGGTCACAACTTAAATTTGACTTGATTCCTTATCAAAATATGTGAAGCTAAACTTTTGATCGTTTCTGGGCATGAATATCATCCCCTTTTCGCTAGGGGGCCATGCAGCTGTTTATTGAGATGCATGTTGTTCAAACTTTGGCAACAGTGCCATCTAACTGGTCCACAGACAATCTAAAATGTATTGTAGGGATTGGGCTAAGAGGATAGGCCACTATTAAGTCAGCCGCAGCACGTATACTGCAATTTTCACATGGTTGTGTTTGAATGCTATTTGTGTGGCCCTGGCGTGCTTTGGTGGAAAGTTTTTTTGCTATAATACTAAATTGAACAAGACACCAGCAGATTGCATAGCTCTGAATTAAAAAGCGGAGGCTTCACCTTGTATAGTTTGAAACAAATTCAATTTGCTTATATATTTTGAGGAAGAAGATAGTTTTTTCGGTAAAATACAGAAACTAGAAGAAGAATATCGACGCATAGTCAGTAAAGTATTGCATGTGACAAATAATCTTATTACAGTTACTACAGTTGTATAAGACACCCTTTTTCTACCTCAAATTTATTCAACATAACATAAAAAGTTTTTTGTCTTGTCTACTATTTATCAATTTTTTCAAATTATGTATACCTAAAAGATATAATTTAAAAATTTAAAAGAAAATGCTCAACAATACAACAAAACTGAATACAGTTGTTTGTTAATTTCTAATTTTAATGAATCCAGAATCTCAATGAAAACATCAAAAACGAAGAAATAGTGGTGTAGAAAGAATAGTTTTCCCGGAAATCATTTCGATTTTCAGAAGTTGCCACGATAGCTGAATAAGTTTGGAGAACATAGCCACGTATCTCATGCGGTTACGCACACAATAAGCCATGGGTGTACTCTGACTGCACAAACTATCCAATAGTAAACGGTTATTTGAGAGGCGATTTTTTCAGGATGAAGTCTGCATTAGGTAAAGTAAATTTTCGGCATCGAGCTGGCAGTAAACCGGAATTATAAAGCTAGTCTGAGCACGCATGAATTATTTTTGGGTAAAGTAGGAGATATAGCTTGAAATCATGATGCATGATTGATTTTGGTTTCTATAGTGCAAGAGAAATATAAAGGCAAGAGTAAGGACTCGGAAAAACATGCGGTGACCGCGTAGACTTAACACTTACATTATACTATTTAATATTTTCTGCGTTAGCTTATCGTAAATTCGCATTTAAGTAGAAACATAATTTTATGAGATTTTTTTGCTATTGGTGAGTTATCCATAAAAGAAGGCTCTTTATCATTACAACAGCTGTTTGTAAAGTAGCTCCTATTTTAACATAGAAATCCAAATGAGTGCAATGAAAACTATTGAAACCTCGATTTTTATCTGTACCCAATCACAGTTTCCTGTTAATTGAATAGCTTGTAACCAATGAAGAGTATGCAAACGTTCCATAAAGAATTATTAGACTAATGAGATACTGCACACTGAAGTGCATTTATCAATTCATTACAGCTTGATGTTGAAATCATGAAATTGTCGTTTTGTTTCGAATGTACGCATATGATTGATATTGTGATTTAGATAAACTAAACTTTGAATATTTCAGCTCCAAACTTTTCAGATAGAATCCTATTAGCAACGCTAGGGTGCTACTATCCTGTGCGTAATATGAAGTGGAATCAAATGGTTGACCTGGTTTTGCTATTCTCTTCTTTCCGTGTTGGAAAGCATTATTATGAACGGTTCCACTCATCACCCAGTGAGGGTCTGCAAATAAGAAGAAGAATTCAAACAATTTTTTTTCAAGAGTTGCGTTGTTCAAAAAGCAGCTTATTATTGCTATTGGTTCACATATTTTGTTAGAAAGAATTTTAAATCGAATATTCTAGATTTTTGGCCTGTTATGTATCATGTTTAACATCTTGAAATAAGATGGTCATTGGAAGGTTAATAAAGAACTAAGTTTTTTTCATATATATGTAAGCGTGAGCGTTACCTTTGATTCTGAGTCTTTGAGCGCTTCTCCTTCGGCACCGATAAGTTACTGTACCTGCAAAGATTTAGATATTTAATTGTTACCGAGGTAATACCAACTTCAACGCTTTTAAGCTACTTTATTTTAGTCAATAAGTACACGAAATAAATAGAAATTGCCATCCACGTGTCTTAATTTTTCTCGTAGGAACCTATACAACTTATTTGCGCTGATTGAGTTCAGGCGAAAGTATTTCAAAGTGTTTTTAGTACTTCCCATTAACGTGAATAGTTCCACAGAGATCGTTCATGATAGGAAACAGTAGTCACGCTGAGTGAGAATAATGCATTTCTTTTTGGAAGATAAGGAATGAAACTTGAAAACAGTAGCAAGTTCACATTACTGTACTGAAATAAGTGGAAAAACATAAATTGGCATATCAGCAGCAAAACCAGAAAACAGGATAACTCCAATTTTCGATAAATGGAATTTTAACGAATTATGAGAGTCTATATCAAGCAGAACTGTTTACCGCAATGGTTTTCTTATATTTTGAATGAACTCCTAAAATCCTCTCACTTCCATGTGCTGATTTAATAATTTTCAATATTACTTTTAATTAATGATTTGCTTAAAAGAAGTTATACTATTTTCTGGTTTCACTGATGATACATATATCATACCGGAGTCCGATATAATGTGCATTGTTAAGAGTCAATGCTATCTTCATAATTTTGCATTTGCTGGAAATATCCAATAACAAAGTAATCGGAATCTTTCTTGAAAATCCTAGATCGAAACCTTATCTTATATTACATGGAAACTGATGAAACTGATGTGAAGGATTACAACTTAATAAAAGCCAAATTGAATGTTTTTTTATATGCACCACATTGATACAAAGTAAAAGCAAACGGAAGATGAAGTTCATTTATTTGTAATAGTACTTTACACATGCAGTGAATTTGAAACGAATACGGTTGGCATCCTTTCAGGTCCACTTGAATCGTAGATTTTAGTCACTATCTGCTATAGCAGGAAACAGTTACACGTCCCGTTGGAAAATATTGCTTGGTAGGTGGTTTCAAAAGTGTACTTGGAATTACTTAGCATTCACTTGTTGTGAAAGAGGTAACAATTTACACACTGTACTTTTGTATGTAAAACACGAGTGTGTTTATCAAGCAAAGGCTGCAACTAAAGTTGTAGCTAAAATCTTGAAGTTTCCTTTTAAAATAATATCTTCAATCGTTTGCTTTATTTATGAAAACGAAATCCAATTAAAGCTAACTTTCAACCGATCCAATGCAAACAAAAAACATCTTCAGAAAATTACTTGACTTACCGCTCTCAGGATTCTGGACTGATATCGCAACAAGCTTCCATGCAAACCCTTTCCCAAAGCAGACATGGGCAACTATCGGTCAACATGGAAGCCTCAGTCCTATATATTTCGTATAGGACGGATTTCATTTCTTTTCGTATCACGTACCGCCATCGAGAAGAGCTAGCTATTCTGTCAACTTAATTGTATCGTGGAAAACCAATAATAAATGAGCCAACACAAGTTCGCCTCCTGTTTGGTTTCCGTCAGCATGCCAGCCCGATCCTTCGTATTGGCGAAAAGTTTCTTGAAGTATTCGTCCGACGTTTGCGACGAAGAGAACGACGACGACGACGACGGCTTAACAAGTTTTCGAAGGCTCGTATCTACGATAAAATCCTTTTATCAGATGTCTCGTGACTTAGGACGAACTTAGTTTTCTTTTCAATGAAGCAAGAAAATTGGCATAGATGGAGATATGTATTGTGCCATAGTGCGATAAGTGCAGGGTAGACATGCACATCCTTAAACGACTGGCATATTCTAGCGTTGAGTTGGACTAAAGCTGGTTCAGAGAAGGTCAAATGTCACAAAGTTGGAAATGTTCGTTGGTTTTATGTTGTTTTTGTTGACGACTATGCTTATTAATTATTACACTGCGAAAGAAAAAAATCTCTTTTCATTGCGCGATTCAGTACAAAACGAAGCTAACATTTTCTGTAATAGGACTGCTGAAATTTTCAACAGCTAGTAGCAAAACAAATATATAATAAACTAAATAAAAAAATTAAAGAAATAAATTGAGTAAAGTTAAAGTTTGTTGTTTTGCATTATGCACTTCCCAACTTAACTTAAAACTTTAAGCTATATTATTGTTTTGGAATTTCGGTTTCTTTCGTCTTTTGTAATGAATTCTAGATTTTTTGAGCTTGATTTTTTATAATTTGAGTTTTGTTAAATTATTTTATCAAGCTTTAATGTTGAAAGTGTTTGTTCTCCGTTGAATATTGTGAGAAGTGTTTCAATGGAATCAACAAAACATCAAAATTCATATCTTTCAAAAATTTATATATTCCTTCAGTTAAGATACCACTTCGTGAATACTGCTTTCAAAACTGTATTTATTTGAAGGAAACACCATCCAAAAACAACAATTGCACTTTATCTTCAATACAAACGTTCAAAACAATATTCACTTTTAGTCAAAAAAAATTGAAAGAATTAAAAACGTTCAATTTCAGTGTACCATTGAAAATTGTTCATCTGCAACTTTTGTTGATTCATTCATTGAAACATTGGCACGAAATACGAACAGTGTATTTGTACTTCTATGTGAAATTACTAATTAACAAGCAAGGCCTTGACAAACCCTTTTATGGCATGATTCCAATGAAACCAGTGGAAATGGAAAGTTCCACCATCCCTGTCACTATGGCATTGTTGCAACCGCTGTTAGTTACTCAGTGAGCGGCAACAGGATTTGCTGGTGCATTATTTGATCATTTTTTTACGAGTATGTGAATGGGAAACTTTGTGCATTCTACAATATCACAATCACAGCCACATTTCCGCTAAACTGAGCCTGCAGAAAATGAGCAACCCAAGACAAATTAAAGCCTTTTATTTTTCGGCTATCGTTTTGTTTGATCCTGAACAAATTAGTGTGTATCATGTTGCACAGCAAATATTAAAGTTTTTTCCACTAAAAGATCAGCTTCAATATCCTTGCGAACTACAAATTTAGTTTTACGATACATAACTCAACTGCATGTGCTCTATTCTCTCGTTCGCTTAAAGCTATCCATAGTAGCGAGCTACCATCTAAGACTAGAGCATCTAAAGATGGCACATCATTTATTCAAATGGACAAACGCCAAAATGAAATTCACTTTAGTCATCTGGCAAACGCTGTCTTAGCTCATATGCAATTCAGAGGATGTTCTTGACGTTGTGGCATTCAGTTCTAATTGCTGTTCTTTATTTATGCAAACCATCGTATGCAGGCTGCAAGGACCCAAGATATGCTGACGGCGAGCAAAGACGTTTGCTGGCAATTTGCTTTCACTTAATATACATATTCATGAACTAATGTGGAAATTGAATTGAAATCATTTAAAGGAGTTTGATTTATTCGATTATTAGTTTTGGTACGTTAAATTCAAAGGCAGATGAAGATAACTGTTGAGTCCTTTTTAAAAAGGATCTATCAAACATTTAAACGACTTATCACTAACAAAAGGAAGCGCTTGGTAACCGAATTAACTTTTTTCATCGGTGGTTGAAAAGAGGCTCTGATTAAACCATGCTGGAAATCGCGCTACAGAGAAAACAGACAAACAGACTAATTTGGAAAGGATCTAGTAACAATGAAAAGCAGTTGTAAATTTTTTTGTCAGATGGAACATCTTTAGAGATTTAATTGCTTGAATCGATAAAATACTTGCTTGTAAATCTGGTAAATCCTCCGAAAAAGATCTGTATATATCGCCAAAACTTTTGAAGGTGCGTACAACTTTCCTTCACTGAACTGTTAATATATTCTGAAAGGTTTATAAGCAAAAATATTTTTTATGTCTTTCTTTAAATTTGAAATAGCAAGCGATTTTTTTTGGCAATAACTAATCTGAAGAAAATACTCACTCCAGTCAATGAATTTTTCTTATTTCATAACTCAATGCTGAAGTCTTCGATGTTAAAATTGTTTTTTAAAAAACGATCACTAGACTATTCTATTTTGCATTCGATTTTCTATTTCTCCTCTTTTTTTCGAACTATTCACGACATTGACTGTTTATTTACTTTCTGTGACAAGGTAACTAACGGTTGCGAGTGTTTTCTTGTAGATACAAAGCCCTTTTATGATTCAAAAGCCTTTCAAAAATTGCTTTCATAATGTAACACTAATGGGGAAATAAAGCCTGAAGCATTGAAATCAACAAGCATGTTCAAGGTAACAAGGAAACAAGCAGTACTGGTAGGACAAGGACACATTGTGTACTGCCGAAGAAACATAAGTAACACTAGGTCGTGCTTTCATTTTCCACCCAAAATGCTCTTAATCGTAATATGCAGCGTGATACCGTTTCCATTTCTGTTTGGCTGTTGTTGTTTAATATATTACTTTTTTCGTTCTCTTTGAGATGTTAAGAAATCATTTCAGATCTTCAGTAGACAGTCAATTTACATTTTTAACTTCCAATTATCCTTCTCCATATTTTAAAGTGTGTTTAACGAAATACATAAGCAAATCATTTTTGGAAAGGAACATGTCTGTTTTTTTTTGTTTCTGTTGTGCCGCACCCTATCTCAATGTGGTATCACAATGGGCCTATTTTGGCCTAAGTGAGCCGCCTTTTGACAAAGGGGGCTGCCACTCCACCCAAGAAGATCTCCATCGAACTGTGTACAACATGTTCATAATATCACAATTTTTTTAAGAGATAATGTTCTGGGGACGACTGCAGATCCAAAATAAAAGCCATATCATTTATGTATTCTTTCATGTTATATTTGCAATTCGTGTACAGGAAAAATGGTGCTGCTAGTAACGAGTCTTTCTACTTCAGTTTAAAGCATGCTACACATTCGGAAATATATCTCAGCAATTGCCATTGTCTTTTGTGTCGCATCATTGATGGTAGACCGAGACATGTATCAAGTCAGCATGAGAGTTCCATCCATACTGCGAAATAAGTCTCAAGCAAGCTTCAATAGCGCTCAATGTGAAACATGCTTAGGGTATGGAAATGCAGTCTCGAAAATATTTTTATACCAAGACGATTGAGTTCGTTCCTTAACACCTATTCATTGAACATACAAAAGTGCTCAAAACACCAAATTCCTAAGAAGTAGGCAGCCGTTAACCCTACGGAAAATGTTCCAAAATTTGTAGAAATCTGCCAATACTATACGGATAATGTATTTTTTTTTTGCTAATTTAAGGTTGCGATTTCCTTCAATTATTTATTAACATTATCTAATCTTCCTAGTCGAAATATTGAATTGATTTCAGCGTCAGTTTTTTAATAATTATTCCTTATGCCAAAGCTCATTCATAATAATTTGAATTTCTGAAAATAATATTTCCTCAGAACCTTGACGTGAACGTAATCTTTATTCGATTTAATTGTAATATATCTGAAATATGATCTTTTCACAATATATTACTTATTTGATTTTTCAGTGAATTCATGTCCTACCTAATTTATAAATAATTATCATTTTTATTAATGATAAAACCCACTTAGCTTAGGCATTGCACAATATTATTTTCAATCAGAGGAACAAAATTTAACTACTTAGGTATGTATCTCCTCACAAGACCTCCGCGATTGAGCAATCGAGACCGGAGCACTTGATGCTGCACCAGAAACAGTGATGGTAGCGATTAAAACTACTGCTTTCACTACTAATTATTGTTTTTGGCTCTTTTGGTTCTTCCCACCATGCAATCCAAAATAAGGTCAAAAGAATAAGTGTCAAACAAGCACCATGCCATTTTCTTTGATCGCCATTCACCTGTGGTCGTTTTTGCCATGCAAAAAAGGCAGGTGATTCCAAACACCTCCATTTATTGAATTTAAAACTATTAGTGGGTACTTATAACGTTGTTGAATGTTAATTCAATCACAATGACTTTACCGTGAGCCACCTTCTTGGAAGTATTCAATTTCATGTGGTACGTTTGGTACCTTCTTTCTGACAATATCACCTTAACTTACCGTTTTTTTTCAATATTGTGATCAGTGATCGATGGTTTTGCAAAGTTCCACATTCATATGCTCAAAATTACTCCTGTCCAAACTAAAATTGTGCGTCGAAATGTGCAGAAGTTCCACTTAGATCCTAGCTTGTGCAGTTGTCGAGGATGTAAAATCGTACGCAGCATCTGTTTATAAGCTCATATTGATTTCCGTCGTGAAAGAATATTGTTTGATTTTCTTTGTAGCCAATTTAACTTCCTATAATAAATTTAAATTTGAAAAAAAAATGGTTTCAAATATAATTATATTTATTTCAATGAACTGGTTTGTGTTTTTATAATGTCAGCATTGCGAAGGAACTGATAGATGGGTAATCTTTTTGGGTGAAAATTATAGTAGCCTGGTTTCTAACCGGCCGAAATGATTGGGGAGCCTTACAACGGAATATCAGAGTCTCATTAAATCCTGATAGACTGCAACGATTTTATTTGATTTCACTCATAGTCAAGCCAAAATTTTTATAAAGTGCGGCATACTCGTTTCAAAGGCATATGGTCTTCTCGAAAGACGATGATGTACTACGATAGAAACTTGAAATTTTTAATGCTGATCATCAATGAAAATGAATTCTTATTTTCTAAAGACGACAAAAAATAATTTTAGAAGAATATGAATATTTTGAGATGCTTGATGCTTGAAATGCTTCGTAACATAAAAATGACATTTTCGTATTTTCAAAGGACGCATAGATAGCAAAAAGTATAATTAACAAATTTCAAGGGATATTCATAGCATTCATATCTTGCTGGAGCTTTTGATGAAGATTCACATACATTTTCCGTTCTTTAACAAGCAAACATTTTCAAACGAAAATAGCGAAGAGTAAGAGTATCAAAAGCACCAGAGCGATGTGAAGACAACAAATGCCTATGGCATCTTTATTTTTACAAGACTCCTATTTGAGCTGTGCAGCAAAGATAGGTTGCAGCCAGTTATATCATCTTTCTTGTTGATGTCCTCTTCCTTATTCTCGTTTTCACTGTCTTGGAAGCTGTATGCAGAGATTTTGGGTGGCAGGAAGAGTGGGGAAATGTTGATTGCTAATTTCTACGGCTACAAAGCAGTTCATTAACTTGAAGTTCAAGTGTCGCACATTGCACTGCAACTGGTAGAAACCATTTGAACTCCAGGTTCTCCTTGTTAAATCTAAAGAACAACCACGCGTCTAGCATGCTTTCAAGTGAAGTTGCAGCTAGTTTTTGGCTAGCAAGGAAAGTATTTGCTTCGTATTGATAATATGATTCCAAATGAGTTGTAAACAATGTTGGCCAATTCAACATTTTAGAAGTTTTCATATTTTATTCATTTTATTTTATCTTTTGCTTTCTCTTCTACTTTCATATTTCAATGTACCAAATCAATCATTACACGTCTGTGTAGAGCTCCGCCCTTGCATCAAGCAAAGACATACGCCAATTGGATGTGTTGTAAGGTTAACAATTTGTCTTCAATCCGCATTTCAGGATTTTGTATAGGAGCCGTTTTGGGAATCAGACAGTGTTCAATATGTGACCTACTTCAGAATGTCCCTTTCCGCCTTTGTGTTTTGATTTCAGTTTGAATCACTGTTTATTTAGGATTAGAAGAGAAATCGCTGTTCGGTCTGGGTTTATTGGATTATACGTTGAGTTACTCGTTTACAGCATATTCTTGCATAACAGGGTGGCATTCATTGATTTCCTTTCAATCGGAAAAACTATATATGTCACATCCAATGAATACTGATTTCATTATCAAGGACGATAAATTCTTGGCTTCATCATAACTAAACTTATGTTTGAATTTCCAAAGATGTTCAAACCTAAAGGACAACGTCATTAAGCGACAAAATAGGATAATCATGTCAAGGGTTATTGGAAATAGATATTTCTTGGACACTATTGCAAATGCTTCGGTAGTGATGAGATCATTTGTTGGTGTTGCATGGTTTAACGTGAAACGGAAACGTAGTGTTTTCTTAAATTAAACATTTTTTAAACTTCACTCTCAGTATTTTTCTAGCGCTAAAACTTTCACGTTATACAAGAAAAAATCTCGAAACGGTAGCGCTTTCATTCATTTTCATTTCACCACGAAATGTGTTTCAATCTGCGCTTTTTTCTTTTTTATTATTAAAATTGGAAGAATAGATGAATGCCAGCTTTGAATGCACTTGCATGTTTGAATATCAGGAAAATAGTATTATTCGTTTGCATATGTATCTCGACCATGTCGTTTCATTGCCATTTTTAGATGCATATATTATCGCGAATCTCTCGCTGATGCGACGACGGATTCGAGTTCCTCCATTTCAAGTTGAATGTTTTTTTTTAAATCCAGGTGCACGAGCTTTGTGCAAAGCGTTATAAATGAAAGCAATATAAAAGGACATAGTGGTTGTTTTTCATCGCATTGCGGACTTTGTAGGCTTTGTTAAATTGAAGGATAAAGATGAAATCGGAGTTGGGTCGAAATTTTTTTTCTCTCACGGCAGTAAACAAGTAGTTTGTTGTGTCAAGGTTTTGAGAATTGTTCATGTTTACTTCACAATGTTTTGTATTTATATATATTTTTGTTAGTGCCATCGGTGGTTCATTCCAGCTGTTGCATTTTCAATAAATTTAAAAGTATGAGGCCGTAATATTCTTTTTTGGCGTGATGTCCCACTGTTATTGTTATCATTTATTTTTTTACAATGTTTAAGGAAAACCGTGTGAATCAAGAGGTGAGTGATTTTTCTTTTCAGTTATAATTTAAAACAAATGGCCTCCATATTATTTGTCTAAATTGCTTTTTGAGATATTGAAAATGCATTTAAAAGTCATATGTACGTACATTTTCTAACGAATTGCCTGAAATCGATTTTTGCTTCAAATAAGATTTCCGAGAGTAGTTCAAATAAAATTGACTTAAGATTGTGAGTAAGTGAAATACACCAAATTTGATTTCGAATATGCGATTTGGAAGGTATTTTGGGTCATTGAATCAAATAGTTTGTTGATTCCTTCGATAAACATATAAAAGGGAATTCAAGTGCTTTGAATCCGAATATTGAATTATTGTTGATGAAGGACTTATTGTTCGGGTGTTAACGTATCGGCGCTTGTCAATGTGGTGTGCACATGTCACAAGGATGGCATTGTGCATTGCTATCAATTTTCAAGCACATATAATATTTTGGGTAGACAAGACACTTGTGGTAAACACAACGGAAATTGTTTGCGAAATTACCTTCAATAATTGCATTCACCGTAAATGTAAATTTTTTCGAAGCTTAGTGTAATGTGAGGAGGTGGATTTCCCCTTCAAGTTCGTATTAATAACAAATTAAAATGTTATTGAATAATGACTTCTAGTTTCTATCAAAATATAATATTTTCATTCTTTTCTTTTGCTATTTTTTTATTCAATCGAAAGTCATATCAATACAATTCAATCTTAAAATATTGTTTATCAGATTTTAAATCGTAAATAATTTTTGTCTTATTGATTTTAGGTAAAGCTGATGTGAGATGTGAGTATCCCCGGCACTAGACAAATATGGGGAATAACCGTATAGTAGAAACATTAATGAATTGAGTGTTTTTCTCACTTGCATGGAAAGAATTACTGGAATTTTATGATAAACATGCAAATTCTGGACTGAAGTTCCAAATGATGGACAAATATAACGAAAATTAATGAAGATGTTAACGTGGCTCAGTTGTTATTTTAGTATCGTAGCTTCACACTAATTTGCCCTACTACAACTTTGAAGAAAACAAAAATTTAGCATGTACTCACCAACTACATTATCATTTAGCATTTTTGCACGATTTCTCTCCATATTTTTTCAAAGAAAACTTTAAACAATATCAGAGAAAACGGCCATAAAAGTTTTGAAATAAATATTGTGTTTCGCTCTAGGATAGGACTTCGAGATAGCATTTAGATCACAAAATCTTAGCAGGTCGTATATTATTAATTATAAAGAATAATAAACAATTCATTTATTGAAAAAAAACAAAGCTTATATTTTTCACGAACAAGTGTGATTAATTGCCTTTAAGGATTTATCTGTTTTGAATAATTTTAAATAGTAGCTGAACATCTATTTTCTTCCAATGAGTTCATTTGATTAGAAAGTCCTCTACATGTTGGCTTTGATGATTCTTTGAATATATACTTGGCAGCGTGTTTTCATAACAACGATGATAGAATTTCCAGTAATTTTTAAAAGTTTTTCTGCCCAAAGCTAGTTTTAACAGTGACGTTGTTTCTCTGGCTATAATGAGCCACGTTTGAAATCATATTTGGAAGAGGATGTTGGCAAAAGTATTTCGATTAGTGATGTGAAACATGATGGAAAAACTTTTTCCGGAAAATGTCTTTGCTGTGATTACCAATATCTGTTTGAAAACAGGTATTAATATAATAGCTGTAAGAAATATTTGTTGCGATTTTAGTTTTCAAACATTGACGTTTTAAGGTATCGCTGAAAAAATGATGTTTGAAGCATGCTTACTGCCTGTAAAAAATTAGGGATGAGTGAACATGTCAAATTTGAATTCAATTTGTAACTTTCGACTTGAGAAGAAACGCTCAAAATTTTGTACTTATCGAACTGAAATATATACATTGAATTCTTGAAATTTGAAAATTCAATTTGACAAGATAAATTTGATTCACATTTACAAATTATGTAAAAAATTCACACAGAAACGTTAATGATACTGAAACAATCATAGTTACATCTGCAACTAAGTCGCAAAATCAATGTATTTAAAATTATTCAACACTTTATCAAGTATCTGAGTTAGAGAGAAGTTATATGTACTGCGATTTCTTTTAAAGTTTATCTTTCCATGTGAGAAAAAATTGTTTTGAAGAACTCATTTGGAAATCCTTAATAAGAGCTTGTGATTTTGTATTTACTTCATTCCCGCTTGGCAATCCATATTCGTATCTTGTATTTATTATTTGTCAGATAAACGCTGTAGAAATTTCTCCTTTATGATATATGTATATATAAGTTTCAAGAATAATGTGATTTAGCTGGAATTTTAGGCAAACTATCATCAAATACCTCGTAAGGATTCGTGTACATTTTGCGAGCGTGGATATAGGTGAATCTTGGTAATCGAGACATAGCTTTTGTAGATACATAAGTACTAGATAATAATATTTTCTTTGAGTATTTCGGACATTAAGATAGATATCTTTTATACTTGCAAAACGAGTTGAAAGATTGTCTGACTTTTCACTTTTTTCAGTGATTTGGGATTCTAGTAATGTTATAAAAATTCCTTCTCGAAATGTCGAAGAAGGTGAAGGTTTGAATAAAGTTTGATTACTGATATTTTTTCTTATTGTAAATATGAAATATGATTTTTCCATTGAAACTTTATTAAATATCACGATCGCAATACCCCCGTAATTTCTACCTTACTAGTATTCAAATACTTGTAAGTATAAAATTGAATAGGTTGAAATTTTATTGATATTATTTCATTCGTACAACAATTAAAATTATTCGATTTTCATCTGTTGCAACTAAATTTTTGTATCAATTTTGAGTTTTAAGATTGCATTTTTTTGTGAATTGAATGCGAAACATGCGAGTAATGTTAAAACTAATGACTATGTAAAATCAAATCACGAAATTTAACCATGGACGGAGAATATACTTTTTCAAAATTCATTAAATTTACTGTAATACATTTTTCCATGTAAAATTTTCGTAGTTTGAAAATTTAAATCCTTTTTAATCACATTTTAATTAAATCGGCAGAAATTTAGATATTTTTGTTTGTTTTTCGACAAATCTTGTGGT